>BFEA01000055.1:893445-933543 GCA_003427395.1 Chara braunii
CACATTAACCAATCCCAATGCCCACCCCCCAACCCCTACCGGGCCAAGACAAACTCGGGAAACGGCCCGCTATGACCACATACGTGGGCCCTAAATTTGAGTACGCGCGCATACGTATGCACGTATGCAGAGCCCGCGTACGTGTACGCCGTGCTACCCAGATATGTAATTGTTTTCTTAAGTTGATCAGTGGTCATCCATCCCCTCTTTTCCAGATCCCAAATGTCTTTGACCCGTATTACCTTTTTTTTCGCTAACTGTGACCAGAGAGGAGTAGAGCTATTGTACACACAACCATTAATATCGGTTATCCATCAATTCCCGAATAAGGGTTGCCTCAAGATTTCTTCAAAGCATGTAGGCAAAGGTCTATTTGGTAGGGGCAGCTTCCGCTACGTTTTCAATAGGGACACTCATAAGTTATCAACAAGAAGATCAACACGAGTTGCACCTCTCTCTCCCTCTAACTTTGAGTGTGTGCAAGACCGGAGGATGTTCCAAAATTTGTTCTCTACCCAAGTGAGGGGATGCACCTCTGATGGTGTAGTAGGCCCTAGTCTCCTTATTTGTTATAGAGCCATAGGTTACTAGGGCTTGTCAATGCCTAAAATGAGATATATCATCCATTGTAAAGATAAGGCTTGACATTGCACGGTTGGGTCCAAAATTCCTAAACCTCGCCTAATCTTTGGTTGAATGAGAGTGGACCATGCCACTCTCGGAATAACTCTCTCTTGTTCATGATTCCCTCTCCAAAGGAAGGTCGACACCTGTTTGTGAAGATGTTTGATTCGTGGTTTACCAATTGCCCAAAGTTTTGATTAATACCACATTGAAGCCAAAACCACACTATTTATGACTAGTGATCTACCAAAAAGTGAGGTGTGCTGATTTTTCCATTGAATCATTTTGTCTATGGCAGACTTAAAGACCCACTCATCATTGGAGACAGGTTTACCAAAAGCAGAAAGAGATACTCTCAGTACCCTCAGTGGAGCCTCTAGAGGCAACCATTGTATCCTGGGGGATTCAGGTGGACGATCACCCTTAGAGTGGATCCACCATCCTTGAGTTTTGCTTCCCCAATTGACTACCATGTTTGAAACTGCAAAAAAAAATTCTAGTAATTTTTTAATTTATTCTATGTTTGCCGCTGAGGCCTCCATTATGACAGTTAAATCATCTGCAAACATAGAGGCTATAGGTATCGCCTCCTCATGTATCCTGCAACTTCGATCATTTCATTAATCAAAAGGATATTATCTTGTATTTGCCGACCATTTATAAAACTCGTTTGAAAGGGGTGGATTATATCAGCCATTACATAGATCATACAATTTGCAAAAGTTTTTGATAGCAATTTATAAACCACTGTTAAGAAGGTTATTGGTCTGTAGTTCCTAATGTTTGATCCTTTATTTTGTACAGTAAGGTAAGAATTCCTTGATTCACTATTTCTCCCATCTCGCCTGACTCTCAAACCTTCTGAAAAAACTACATTAAGTCTGCTGAAAGAATCGTTTTATCGAAGTCGACAGAGCTTCACAAGATCATCAAGTGAGAATAGCACAAACCAACCAAGTCAAATACAACATCCAAAAACATGCACGACTGACACGCATCCAAGAAGGAGGAAGAAGGAAAGTAAGATATGGACAAAAAGTCTAGTCGAAAGTCCCGAATACGACGTTTCCAAAAAATAAACATGAAGCATCGAAACTGTCGGACGCAAGCATCCAGATGGCAGAACGACCCGGTCGGTTTCGGCTGGCAGCCAAACCAACGCTCATCGGGGGTCTTGTATGTCGGTAACGGGCATGACTATAGGCTCCCATATATACGAATCCTATGCTAAACCTAAACTAGTAAAGATCTAGGAAATAATACTCTAGAATGCTCGCATCTCATCAACCGGTCAGACCGAAGACACCAGAAAAAACTTCCGACCAAGGTTCAAACGCTTTCACATTCTTCAAAAAGTAACGTGATCGAGCCTACACAACTATTTTCCGTACTGTTAAAAAACATGAACCTACTACTCACATACCGTTCGCGGGTTAAGAAACCCGACAACCAATTGCTGCACAGTAAAAACAAAACAAAACAAGTTCACTCGTTTGAATCCCACAACTACATACTATACTTCAAGGTAATACATCCTCTTACGTTACACCAATCGTTCACGGGTTCGAATCCCCGCCTCTTCATCAAGTGAAATAAAAAAAACAAAAATAACAAGAATTTTTTTTTTTTTTAAATAGACAAGTAATCCTAAAAGATGGGGAAAAAACGGGGCATTACCCCAACACCGACCACCACCTCATTTTGACCCCTTCTTCCAACCCGTCAACATTGAGACCCAATGATCCCACATCCCCCCAAACTTCCTCGAAAAGTTGACCAACGCGTTATCAAAACACTCATCCGGATACGATCGCCGCCACAATTCAGTCTTTAACGTGAATAAGAATGAAAATTTTGTACCAGGTAACGTAGAAAAACATTTAGCGCGATGAAGAAAGGAGCTAATCACCGCAATCTTTTGTTACTTACATGAATAAAAGCAGTAGTTTTGGATGCTCTGGAAAACCAACCTGTCGTTAACATCCCCTCGCTGATTCTTATGACAAGGCATGCACATCAAACCAGCCGACTGGTTAAAGATTTTTAGCACACAGCCCAAGTAGTCCCAACAATTACCCTCGCTAGTTTTATCCAACTTCAGGTTTTTATCATAGCAGTTCTCGAACAACTGCAAAATACTCTTCGCTTTGTCTGGGGACTGTTCTTTCTTCATCGCAACAAAAATTGATACGTCATCCACAAGTCGAAACCCACGTACCAACATCTGATTAGTGCCAAGAGAGGACAGAAACAGAAATTCATTGTAGGCACATAGAAGACAAGCCAACGCAGGACTTGAGGACTTCCATCGGGATTCCAACCTTCTGTTGTAACACCCTCCCGGCTTTCCTGACATACGTATGTTCCAACTCAAAATGAACAAAGGCCGCTGTGAGACTGAAGTCAACAAGGCACCAAGCTTTTTCACTCTTCCCTCTGACCATCTTAACTTCCTTGCCTCTACTCTAAACAGAAACACCAATCATACTCTTGTCCTTCCAAAAATTAATCACCCAGTCCACCTCAATGAGAATTGAGCGATGAGGGAGATTAGAAAACATCTTCTACACATCATAGGATACACCAACTAGTACTTCATCCTTTTTAACAGTCTTGTTAATCCTGACCACCTCGTCCACCAAGTCCTCCACACATCGTAGATTAAAATTAGACCGCTTGGATAAATTCCACAACATGCAATTAACCACCTTCGACGTTACTTTCCCACCACCTGCAGAACACTCCGGAAAATAAGGACAGATTGGTCGCCATTGACTAGTATCTTTATGCTTAGGTAAACAGTAACCACTGCCAAACTCACCATTGTGTCTCCACTTTCTGACATTCCCCAAACCCATCAGTTGGTACACGTCAGCCATTTCCTTACAAACACAGTCAACCGCAGTATCCTCGATTACCACAAAAGCGGGATTCTCCAAACACAGCTTCTTCAACCCCATTTGATAAACAATCGGATAACATGCATAGGTATCCCCCATATTGTGATCCAAGGGGCTACACACCAGTCCTTGCAACTGTCGTTTTAAACCAGCCACATCATCAATGTCACAGTGAACCTCATGCTTGCTACAGGCCGTTAGGATTAGACAGGAAGGCAAATCTGTGAAAATAGTGGACCCATGATCTAAACAAGGTAATCTCAAAAAAGAAAAAAAAACAGTGACAATTTTATCCTTCAAAACAGAACACGATCGTACCCATGAAGGCCTCAAGATGTTCTTGCCATTCTTAACCCATTAAGGAAAATCATCGAACTCTGAAAATCTAAAGGCAACATGACCCTCCTTCTGTGGGAAGTTTGAATGTATCAACACACATCCACACTCATTAGCTGTTACTCTGGCAACTTTCCGGAAGTTGTGCAGTTCATCACCAACCGTTCGGTTACGACACTAAACTATCCTCATTTATTTGACAATGACCTCCTTCCAAACTAGACAAATATCCAAAGACCAAACAAGTCGTGCACATATCTTACAAACCCTCACCTTGCTAACCACCTCTGACACCTCATCATACACCAGTTTCACAACCAATCGCTCTGTTACTTGGACATGGTATTGACAGGATATAGTGCGAGACAAAATTTGTCTAAGTCTGCACCTAGTCCGTTTTTCACTGAAAGCACGAACCGCGGTGAATGCTAGTACAAGCGAATCAAACGACCAAAGTCGTAAACGCAGTCGCGAAGGTGGGTTACTCAACAATTCACTCAAAAGGGGCTTCAGAGCGAACGACTTGCTAAAAAATGGAACAACCGACTCAAAAGTCAGCACGACTCCACTCTTAATCCAGCCCCGTGAATGACGAAATAAACGGCACCTATATTCACAAGATACCAACGATCCACCATAGGCTCGTTTTAACACTTTCCACTTGTCCACACACACTGTGCCACCATAAAAAACAACTACACAACGAAGGATGCTAGAGACACGACACTTCTCAATAATAGAAAACAAACTATTACTGCGGATTCCAACAGAGGAGCCGAAAGTAATCAACGAGCAATTCCTAGAACAGGAAACGGATCCTACATGTCCTTTATGTCTGGCCTTCCACAATCTCTCACGCAATCCAGGGCGCTGACAACGAGTATGTTTCCTCTTATCTCGGATACTAAGGGAAGGAGAGAACAACCGAATAAAAAACTTTTCACACGAATCACGGTCCTTATCGGAATACAAACAAGAAGGGATAGGGAAATAGCAGTGAACGCCACATCTTCGCAACAAACAGTACAAACACTCATTTCTTCTTCCTTTCTCGATTAGCTCGATGCCACACGCATGGTAGACGTGCTCACTCCAATGGACATGCAAGTTTCTCGACGTACTGCCCACATATATATGACCGTGTCAAGGAGATACTAACACATACACGACCGATCCGTGGTAATCGTAATCAACACCACTTCGTAGCAACACCTTTGCACAATAAACTAAAAACTTACTACCCCATGCAATCTGTCCCAAGTTGATTAGCAATAAAATAAGTAAACTCGCAAACTCATTCAACAACTTCGACCCCACGAAAATCGTAGACCGTGATCGCAACAAAGAAAGGAGCCGCAAAAATTCCCAAGCATACGCCGCATTCAGGGATAAAACTACGAAGTGCCGGAATCAGCATGTTCCTCCGCATTGTCATCGTTGACACCCTCAACATTACCGGATACCTCGTGGATAACAACTCCTCACTTCACACCTTCAGCGCTCCCAAACGCAGCAGCGACCCGTTTCAGCGCGATCTCCTCCCTACTGATTTCAAGATTGACGTACTTCAAACTCTCCTCTTCACATATCACCATCATCTCATCCTTCTTCTTTTGCTTCAAAAGCTTCAGCTGCTCCGATATGAAAGTGTCACGATCAACAACATCCTTACCTTTCGAGCGCGGCATAAATGAACACTTACCCTTACCGGTCGTGGTAGCAGCCGCCCCATCTAATCTCGTTTTCAGATTCGATGGGAGTGGTGTCCTCCTGTCCTTTCCAAGTCGTGTCATTTCCTCCTTCAGTCTCTCAAACTCAAGTTCCGCAGCTCGACGTCCCCCCATTTCACGTGAGCGCCACTCCTTCAACAATTCGATCTCACGATTTTGATGCTCACACTCCGCATCCAAATCCCGCTTCTTATGATTGTCGATAGTCAGCCAGCGCACAGCAGTAACACGTGATCGTGTTCTATTGCCGATCGCGGAGGAAGGAGTAACAGCAACACAACCCTTTTTGTTGCTAGGGCGAAGCGCCTCAGTCTTCCATTGCTCAACAGAGATCAAGGCTTTTTCATTAGCTTTCTTGAGGATAGCTATATCTTGCTCCATAGAAGCAAATAGAAGTTCGACACTCGTGTGCTTAGCTTCCTGTTCCTTCTGAAAAAGTTCCAGTTCACTCTCTGAAGTCGATGCCACAACCAGGGGAGTCTGTGCCCTCGACAAACGTTCAGATTCTAATCTCAATTTCCTTACTTCATCACTCTGACCATTGTTCACCGTCTTGCTTTCAAGTAACTCACAAACAGGTTTTAACCACTCGGCAATATTCACATTGATCTTCGAATGAAGTTCTTCTCTCTCAACCTTCTCACTTTATCTGCGCTCCTCATCCTCCTCCTCCTTCCTAACTTTCTCTTCTTCATCTTTTTGAACTTTCTCACGTTCCAACTCGGCGTCACGAAAGGCCTTCAACTCGACCACCGTAGATTCCAACGTCTCAACGCGAGGTTTCAGACCACCACCGTACCCGTAGCCTCCACCATAGTTATTAACCGCAGGATAGGATAGGTGACAGGTGCATTACTCTGAGCTGGAACGATTGCAGTATTAGCGTTCCCGTTGGACAACGACGGATTCACTAGACGACGATCCGACAAAGGACAAAACCTAGATAAGGGACCGGACTGCCCATAGTTATAGCATGAACGGACAATCGACGCAGACAAAGCAAAGTTAGACACCATACTACTACGACGACGCTGACGCAAAGCCACACACGCATAGTATAACTTCTATGGTGGTTACCTTGTAAATAGAAGTTTATTGAAGTCGACAGAGCTTCACAAGATCATCAAGTGAGAATAGCACAAACCCACCAAGTAAAATATGACATCCAGAAACATGCACGACTAACACGCACCCAAGAAGGATGAAGAAAGAAAGTAAGATATGGACAAAAAGTCAAGTCGAAAGTCCCAAATATGACGTTTCCAAAAAATAAACATGAAGCATCGAAACTGTCGGACGTAAGCATCTGGATGGCAGAACGACCCGACCGGTTTCGGTTGGCTGCCAGACCAACACTCATCAGGGATCTTGTATGTCAGTAACGAGCATGACTATAGACTCGGAGTCCCATATATACGAATCCTATGGTAAACCTAAACTAGTAAAGATCTAAAAAAAAATACTCTAGAATGCTCGCATCTCCTCAACCAGTTAGACCGAAGACACCAGAAAAAACTTCCAACCAGGGTTCAAACGCTTTCACACTCTCCAAAAAGTAACGTGATCGAGCCCACACAATTACTTTCCGTATTGTTGAAAAAACATAAAACTACTACTCACATACCGTTCGTGGGTTTGAAAAAAAATGACAACCAATTACTGCACAATAAAAACAGAACAAAATAAGTTCACGTATTCGAATCCCACAACTACATACCGTACTTCAAGTCAATACATCCTCCTACATTGCACCAATCGTTCACGGGTTCGAATCCTCGAAAGAATATGCCACATGGCTTCCCAAAATTCCTTGTGAAGACCATCCACCCCCGGGGTCTTGTCCTCCTCCATTTGTATTAGTACTGTTCAAATTTCATCTTTAGTTAGTGGTCTCTCTAAGAACTCACATTGTTCATTAATGATAAACTGGAATAATTGTTCAAAGAAAAAATGAATAGCTTGGTCATCCTCCTGAGTCCGAGTAGGATCTTTAGATGATTGGAATAATTTTTTTAAATAGTCATATGCTACTTTCAAACTCGCTGCTGAAGATGCAGGCACCGAGGGATCCAGGGAAGCCTCGTGATCAAATAAACTTTCGATAGAAGAGTGTTTGGCTCGTGACCGGGCCATTGCAAAGAAGGATGTATCCATGTGTCCTTCAGAAAGAAAAGTTTGACAACTTGCCTCTGATTAATTGCCCTTGCCAACGATGTTGCGCAAACGACAAAAACTGATTTCTGAGTTATTGGATGTTGATAGTTTGGGAAAACTCATTTAGTTGTTCCTGAGATTCATAATTTAGGATTTTTTCTTGAATATGCATTTTTTATAAGTATTTATTCTTCGCTTGTAATTTTCAATACTCGTTACATTTTTTTGTAAGGAAAACCAAACCATTATTAAACCAAGAGATGTAGGAATCTTGTTTCTCTCTCGTCGAGTGTCAATATTCTCATACATCGGCTAAGTATTTTCTGAACTGATTATGTGATAACAGAGATGCGTTCAATTTATAGAATCCCCTCCCTTGATCCAGTTTCTTTCTGAATGATAGGAGAACTGCATACATTTTGTGATCAGCCCCTGTCCATGGACTTTGCAGAAAAATTGTTTCCCCAATGAGCGTTTTATTTAGATCTTTAAACATAAGAATTAACTTTATTCTAGATGTAGATTGAAAACGATTACCTTGATTACGTATACATGTGAATAATCTTTCTCGAGGAAAAATTCTTCGATAAGAGTCAAACAGACGTTCATTCTTACACAAGGTATGCATAATATTTTCATCCTCTTTTATATAAGGAGGACATGGAAAAAGAATCTTTCAGCGATCCAGCCATTTATCCGGGACAACATTGGAATCTCATGCCATAACTAGAGGGATCCCATCCGAAATCTCATTCCCAATGTCCTGAAAGAACATGACTCTATCTTCTATATCGTTAGGACCATATACATTAATCACACATATAACCTTTTATTCGATCTTTAAGATAGCAGAAATCCAGCGGGTCTGCTCTTTATCTGCTACTCACTGAATAACTTATGCCCTAGAATCAGGTGGTACCAAAATCGCTACTCTAGCTGTGCTACTTCTTGGAGTCGGAGCACTGAGCTTATTGAACGGCCACACAACATTATGGGTCTGGATGTGAATGGGGAAGTTAGTCATATGTGTTTCCTGTATGCATATAATGTCAGGCCATGATCGACCCCCCACACCTTTCAATTTTTTCAGTATAGCATTTATTTTTTCAGCATCTGCCGTGACTAACTCATTTACGTTCAGTGATTGGAGGTCTAGGTCTGTTGTTTTTGTTGCGCGATACCAAGATGGATTCTTACCATAATAAGCTTGTATTGCTTCCATTTTAACCAGCACTGTTATGGAAGAACCTCCTCTCCTAATATCTTTAGAGGCAGATTCGGTTACCGTTGTCTAATTCAACGGTAGATTATATGATACCTCTTCGAAAAATAATGCTGAGAAAGGCAAGTACATCCAAGGCAGACCACACAATATTTGCTTAATTTTAAGACTTTGTAATTCTAACAAAGTTGCATGGGAAAACCATGTCAACCCTGCCTCTTTTTGTTCTTCAAAATGAACAAACATGTCTTTTTTTGCCATATGAAACTTGTCTCCTACTTCTGTGAGAGTTGCTTGTGGACCAGGATCATAGTGCTTTACCAAGAAAGCATGCATGTTTTGTTTGAAGGTACGATCCCTTGCACTTTGGTATATGTTGTCCATCCCCTCAGAGTGACACCCCCGTATTGGTCTTGACCAATTGGTGAGAGACCCACCTCCCATCTACCCCCTTTTTTCCTTACCAGAATTATCAGATTGCCCTTAGGTGGATGTGGTCTAACCGCCTGACCCCTTTCCAACACATTCCTCATTTTTTGCCTTTTACCTGGGTCTTGCGTTACCGGTGTAGGGGAGGAGACCATTCTCTTGTTTTGGATTATTTTTGGACTCACCACCAGGTGGGTCCTTGCTACAGGTGTTTGAGCACAATGGGATGACTGCGGTGGTGTAATTCCTTTTTATCCTGAGTGGACAAGTTCTATGTCTGATCCTCCCCATATTGTGTTCCCCCCACCTGTTGTCGAGCAAGACATGTGGTTGGTGACTGTTCTTAGGTAGTTGCCTCCTGCAGGGTCATTATCTGGTCCCCCTGAGTGGCATTAGTCTCTTGAAGTTCCTGTAGTTGTTCTATCCTGTTAGTAGACCCTGCTAGGTGGTCCCTTTTATCCTCCATATTATTAGCATTGTCAATATTATTACTCATTGTTGTCTCTTGTGACAAAATTAATTATCCATTAATATCCCCATTGCTTACTTGTCACGGGGATTCCACATCACTGTTTACTAGGGGGGGGGGACTGATGGGCAGCCTGACCGTTACTGTCCACATAAATTATATTCCCCTGTGTTTCCCTTCTATTATCTCCCATGGAGGCAGGTTGTCCCTCTATCCCCGTCTCCAATGATCCTTGAGACTGCGCCGGAGCGGAAACCACGGCTGTTGTCATCTCCCCAACCTTTTCCACCTCTTTGCTTTCCTCAGGTGAAGGGGTGGATGGTTGAAACATGTTCATTACCGCATTGAACATGCGACAACTAACTATTATCCATTTAGCACCCTTTGGGAACCCTTCAATAAGTACTCGTTTCAAGGAGGGCTGACATCTATTAAGTTGATGAATTGTACATAAGAGGCGTCTCATAACTCAGTGGTGGCTTTTCCATATTTTTCTTTACGTTGTTGAAGCAGCCATTCCGCAAGCTATATCATTTTTTGTTCTACCGTGATGAGTTCTTCCTCTCCTGAGGGGGGAGCTTCAGTCATCGGGATGTCTACAACAGACTGTTCAGAGTCGATGTCCATAGGAGCAGGCCCAAAAGCTTCACTAAAGAAGTCTTGCTGGGGGTCACCATCCCGTTGTTGGGTTTGTTGTGCTTCCAATGACTGATGTCTGCGACACTCCTCCTTTCTTATTGACTGGGACTGTTTCTGCCCTAGGATTCCATGTTTGTTGATGATGAGGCCCTCCTCTGATTTTTTTTTTTTTTTTTTTTTTTTTTTTTTTTTTTTTTTTTTTTTTTTTTTTTTTTTTTTTTTTTTTTTTTTTTTTTTTGTCTTTTTTTGTGTCTGATAAGTAGCAAATCTTGTGAGGCCTCTTGTTCACTGTCCAATTCTTGTTCCATTTTCAGGTCTTGGTTCTGATGACTTTCATCCTTTTGGGGCACAGTTAGCTGAGATGGCAAATCCTTAGCGTTTGTGGTAATTCCAAGCTCTTTCATATAGTTATGTGGATTTGGTTCACATACAGTTGATACTGCTTTCTTCTCCTGGTCCAATTCTGTTGAAACAGTCATCTCTGACGTATCGGGTAAGGGTTTTGGATTGGGGGGAGAAGGGGAGGATGTGGGAATGGCGTTGTTCACAACTATGTCCTCTGTTTCCGGGGGTGTCCTACTATCGGGGGTTTCGTGTCTCAGTTCAGATCCCCCTCTTTTTCCCACGTCCATTCTTTAGACTTTGAGCCCTTGTTTGTCCCCTCAATGTATACCCAACCCTCGTGTCCCTGATCCACAGTCCACAAATTACTCTTGAAAAGATCTCTGATCAGCCTCCCTGTCACCCTTTGCCTATGTGTTGGATTCTGTGATCCGTGCTTAGGTGACCGTAGGTTTTACAGCGGAAGCACCACGAACGCAATTTGTGCAGCGTGTGAATATGGAATTCCTTCCCTCCCACTCTGTATGGGATAACATCATCCATATTGAAGGGAAGGTTTGAGGGATGATTAATAGCTAGCATGAGATAGTCATCCCTTCTTGCTGCAAAAGCTGGGAGGGGATCGATGAAGTCCACAATATCATGGATCTCCCCAAAATCGTGTATGAATGCGGCTTGGATTTCTATTGGAATGTAACGGAATTCCACTCAATAGAAATCCTCCATCATATGACGACGCCGTTCATTCAGACCCTGTTTTGGGGGGACCCACGGATATATTCGAACTTCCGATCGATCACATCTCAACTTTCTCCATCCATCAATTGTTTTTTGTCAGTTTTATGAATACTAAGAACAGTAAAGACAGTCGATGAAACTAACTGTATTAGGAAATCTTCTTGTGCAGCTTCTTGGCTTCCTTTGAAGAAAGCCAGGCGCCTGCAAACCCATTTGAGTTTTTCATTGATTGATTTCAATGCATCATCATCATGAAAACTCCAATTATTTGCATGACGCTGATAAACTGCATCGCGTTCTGCAAGCTTCTGAGTTGGGTACGCTTTTATCATCGACTTCTTTCCCCCTCTGTCTACCACTATGCTTTCTGACGGACTAATTAATTTGGATAGAAAAAAAACACGCGAAGAGGGTAAGTTTGACAAGGGGATTTGAAGGGATGCAGCATGTTGTCCTGATCTCTTTACTTCAAGTGATTTATTTTGAAAAAACCCTTTTGCCTTTTCAACCCATGAGGGAGGAGGCGCTCTTGTACTCGCTCCTTCCATTACCGAAGAAAGCACTTGGGACCCATTTGTTTGACGTGATGAGGATGGAGACACACTTCCCAACATGCTACTCTGGCCTTCCATCCTCTCAACATATCTTTTGTTATTGGTCATTCCCTCTCTGTCCTTGTTCTCACTTTCCCCTCCTTCTCCCTCTTCTCCATTTCCCCTCCCAGGTTTACTTGTAAACTAGCATCACAAAGGCTCAGTTGGAGATTCTTGCCCTTCGACAACCTCACCCCTGATAGGTTGCCCACCTTCTTCTGCATCTCTCGCTCTTTCCGCTCCTATCATGTAGGCTAGTTTTCCTCGAACTGTTCCCCCCTCCCTTCCTATGTCAGTACTCCAACACAATTGCCCAACCTTGTCCCCCTCTTCGCCACTCCGTCACAGTTGATCGACCCGCTCCCACTCCTCTCCCTTCCTACCTCGCCAGTCAGCCACGACTGCCTGTGGCCGTTGCCTCTATATTTGCTGGTCCCTCCATCAGCTCCCACAAGCCACAACCCTCTCCCACTTCTACCCCTGCACCGACCTAGACTTTTGTCGATGCCGTGCAGGTGCGCCGTCCAGGGAACCCTACCCCTGCACGGTCCTACGGTCCAAAGTGCCAAAAAGTGGGTGTGATCAAGTGTCAGATGAAAAGAGTGCTAACCCACTCCTCTGATTCCAGAGGAGTGGGTCTGTTTTTGCTTTCTCTGAGGCGTGAATTAAGGGGGAAAGGGTTCCCCGGAAGGACTTTTTTCAAAACTGCGAGTGAGTTCTCTACTAAGAATAGTGACTGCTGGCAGGGGTTGACACGAATCCTGCATGAAGGGCTGTTGGGAAAAGCTGCGGTAATTGGTGAGGATATCTTCGCAGGGGACTCACCGCATCTTCCTGACTGATGAGGTGCACAGGCTACGGAACGTTTTTTCCACTGGCTCGTTTGATTCTGGTCCGATACAACGGATATCAGGGTATCGTGGTGTTGTCTTTTTCTACCAAGTCTTCGGTCCAACATCCCTAGGCACGATGTTTCTTTCGGTGTATCTCCCTACTTAAGACAGATGCTACTTCGACTCCGGTTGTCCACTATTTTGTCACATTCGACAGGTGAGTTCCCTCGATCTCCGACTCTAGTAGAAATCGATCCCTGGATGATCTCCTACGGCCAACCAGCTCAAATATGGCGCCCCTCCTGTGCTTTTTCTCTCTGACGTACCCTTTCTGCTCATCTGCTTCTATGGCTACTTGCTTCCTGTCTTTCCTGACTTTCCTTTCCCACAAAAACTCCGATGGCACGTTTTCTCCTATCTCCCACAAGTTTCGTCCTCCCTTCTCTCTTTGCCCCTCACATCTTGAAGCACGGTTCTCAAGTATCAGTGGACAAGACTTGAAGAGAAGTTCGAATATCCGTCTGCTTATGGGAAATGATATCCCCTGGGTGCCGCTTGCCTGCCTGCAACTGGCCAACCTGGCCCCTCAAACTGATGTACCGGGGAAGGTCCATCCGCTCCAATGGCTGACAAACAATTGCTGGACTGTCCCATCGCCCCCCAAACAAACGCAGCTCCCACACGAGCCTGACCCTGCACATGCAACAAAGCAGGATATCAAGGCAGATCCGCTCTGNTGGACTGTCCCATCGCCCCCCAAACAAACGCAGCTCCCACACGAGCCTGACCCTGCACATGCAACAAAGCAGGATATCAAGGCAGATCCGCTCTGACTCTTCATGATCAAACTTTGGAGACGAAGGGGCCCCCGACGAAAATGTCCTCCGAACAGGTGGCATGACATATGGAGGCAACCCCTCTTCGGAAACCCACACGTCCTACAAGAATCGGGCCAACCTTTCTCCCTAACGACTAACTCCCCTTGGCTCACTTGGGTTAAGAAGGGGATCTTCCCGGTTGGGGACCTGTGGGACCCCATGGTAGGGGAGTGGGCAACCCCGACCCAGCTACGACATAAACTTAAACATGTCAAAAATGTGGAAGAGAAGGCTAACCTGCTAAAAGAAGCCCTCCCCATTGCTTGGTGCCTCGCCTTGAGGGAAGGACCGACAGTCCGGCGCGATGACTGGGTGGTGAGATATTCGGACTCCCCAACCCCCCTGCTGGTGCTTAACGTCAAAGACAACAAGCAGGGCACCTGTGAACTGGAAGCATATGAACCCCAACTCCCCGGAGCAAGGTTCACCAGACTGCTGAAAAATGAGGATCTGGATACCACAGCCGCAGGGGGGGGACTGATGCAGGTGAGGGTGGTGGGGGACTGGGAGAACGGATATTATGCATATGAGACCACTGTTCCCGTTGCCAAGCTCCCGTTCGACCTGGCGGAATGGGAGTGGCCCGGCACCAAACCAATGAATATCTGGGACTACACAGTAAAAGGAGGATACCGMACATCGCGACAAGCACTGACGGTCACCCAAAYAGTGGCAAACAGATGGGTGCGGGACTCACCACTGGACCGGAAATTATCACAATCTTTCGACTGSTCCACATACGCAAGGATCATGCCCACAAACCACAGAGCRTTGCAGTGGCAGATCCTGCACCGCTGCCTTCCCACCCCGGACTGGTTGGTATCGAGGACTACCCTCGAACARCARGGAAAGCTCTCCCCCATATGCGCATATTGTGCCCATATGCCAGCCAGGGCAACCCTCGAACATTGTCTCCTGGCGTGTTCGATGGTCACCCAGCTATGGCAMTGGTGGGATGCGSCCTTYCACTCTCTTRCCGGTCACCACATTCCCTGGGATATCGGCCTCCTCCTGCTTGGAAAGAATCGCCACCTGCTGGATAATTGGTCACTATTTGCAACCAACCTCTTTTCGTACACGAGGCTGCACCTTCTGAAGCAGGCCTGGAGGGCCAGATGCTCATTCGAGAGAGAGGACCACCAATTCGGGCTGATGCAGGCGCAACAAGCAGTGGAGGACCTGATTAGATCCAAAACCCGGGAAGCATGGAAGGCGATGAAGCGTGATCTCTAGGAGGAGACTGACCCCCTCACTAGGGAAACAATCCGTGATTCATATATGCAGTCCTGCCAAACTGTTCTCAGAATTGGATGGCGAACTCGACATCAAATGGAAACCATGGAGGACAACGGAGCCCCAATGGCAAAGGAAACCCTTCGCTGATTTCCGGGTCCCGTACCTACAACCCAACTTTGTGCTGCTCCATGCTCCAGTGCCGCCCGTCTCTTCGCCCCGCCCCACCTCCCCCTCCCCCCCTAGCCCTGCTGGGCCCGTTGGGTCTGCTGCACCCACCCCCCACAGCACCCCCTATCCTGGCACTTGCCCTGCCGACTGAAGCATGATTCATGAGGGGCTGCTGGATTGCTGGATTGTCTGGCAACGGAAGGAGAGGACAACAAGAAACACGTCAATGGCGGAGTCACAACTTCGACAGGGGCACTATGGCCATACGGAGAGATACAGCCATTGCGATTGGGGAGGGTAACTGTCAGCACAGCTTTTTGGCACACACAACCTTCGCATCGTATAGGGTATTGGGTCCTGAGGGCGTTTGGGGCTTGAGGGTGACTGGTCCAGAGTTGCATAGATAAGCTATCTCTTGGTATACCTGGCCCGCAGCACTTGCCACAAGGTCTTGCCCTGCCGACTGCAGCATGATTCAAGAGGGGCTGCTGGATTGCTGGATTGTCTGGCAACGGAAGGAGAGGACAACAAGAAACACGTCAACGGCGGAGACACAACTTTGACAGGGACACTATGGCTATACGGAGAGATACAGGCATTGCGCTTGGGGAGGGTAACTGTCAGCACAGCTTTCTGGCACACACAACTTTCGCAGGGTATAGGGTATTGGGTTCTGAGGGTGTTTGGGGCTTGAGGGTGACTAGTGCAGAGTTGCACAGATACGCTATCTCTTGGTATACATGGCCAGCAGCAATTGTCACAAGGTCTACATGGAACTGCGGGCCGACCATGCTTTTTTTGGGATCTGACAGCATAAAATAGGCAGTATAAAATAATAAGATGAACTGTGGATAGTCTACTGGTACAATGGGGGGCTGCAGAATAAGGCTGCCTAAATGAGAAAGGGGCACTCCATTTTGGGATTGGGAAGATTGGCAGCCCCATGGGAGGGGGGGCCCGGGAGGCAAAGATATAGGCACAGCCTGCGCCGAAATGACTTCGATGTTTCGTTTTCAATGTTGTATTCAAGGGACGCTGGACCCCGTTTCCAGCAGGTGCCGCTCCCCACCAATAGATGGAGCAGCCCGGCAGATAAGAGCTCGATTCTGGTGGTTCTCTTACCACCACCGGAATGGAGGGCTTACACATGGGCTCTTAACAAAAAAAAAAAAAAAAAAAAAAAAAAAGAGAAGTTCGAATATTTAAGGGTGTTATCCCGGACTTCTAAGTATGCGCAATCTCCCCTGATGATGGCTGTGCCGGTGACACAGCCGAAACATGTGGGGAGTTCTCGCCGCTAAGCTTCCGCGCTCACTGTTTTTAATCGAAGTTCTAAAGATTTTGCGCTACTTTGAGTCCATCTCTTCTCTTCTCTCTCTCTCTCTCTCTCTCTCTCTCTCTCTCTCTCTCTCTCTCTCTCTCTCTCTCTCTCTCTCTCTCTCTCTTGGTGTGTTTATACATCTCGCTGCATCGTTCTTACTTTTACTGCATCGTTTTTCAAGATTGCAGAGTGTCGAAGCCGTACAACGCTCGGTGTGACTCTCTTCTTACTCTAGTAGGTTGGGTGATATGAGCATCCCAACCTACTAGAGACCATACAGGTCAGTGGGTTGTGTGTGGTGTGTGGGATAGTGTTGGCCTTAGACACTGCTGTTATCTGGTTGGAGGTGGGGGACGATGGAAGGGAGGTGCAGCTACTGGCAAAATGTTCGGTCTTTGCGTTAGCCGGACCCCCACTGGCGGCCCTACCACATCCTTGACCACCACGGTTGGGGCAGGGGCCAACATGCATCCCCTCTGATGGCTGGAGGGAGACAACAAAGCTATGTTCGCAGGGGTCCCCTGTATAAGCCTCAGGAGTAGTGGTAGGTGCGTAGTGAAGGTGAATTGAAAGATTTTGAAAGATGATGAAGGATTTGAGAGAAGAATATAGCGTTGACTGCCTCTCAGAAGAGGGAATTAACTGTCTTCCAGACAGAGAACTGGGCCGTCGTCAACCATAGAACACTAACCCCTTGGCAACTGAGCAATTCCTACATGCCCCTGCATCATGACGGGAGCAAATTCCTACATGCCCCTGCATCATGACGGAATCAACTCACTCGACAGCCTTGCCCTCTCCCTTTTTCTTGTGGTCAAAGTTTTTTTTTTTTTTTTTTTTTTTTTTTTGGAAAACACACACACCCCTGCTGTGCTAGTGGTGCTGACTGGGTCAGACACCACTAGCACCCGGGGGGAGGCTCCGTCTATTGGTGGGGAGCATCACCTGCCGGAAAACGGGTCCAGCGTCCCTTTACAGAATGTATTGCAGAATATATATAGGTTGAATCCAGAGAAGTTGAGTGATCTTGAACCTGCCAGCATTGATTGCTCTGATCACCAGAGGATTGACTGTGCACGTTGTTACAGAAGGGGAGGCAACCTCTTCGCCCAAGCAGCAGGCGCCATTCTTGTGGTCAAAGTCTCCTCCAGACCTAAGGAAGTCCCCATAAGGTGGACCCAGAAAAACAAGAGCAAGTTCCCCAAATACTCCGGGATGTATGATTTTAATTCTGATTTTTTATTTTAATGCTTGCAGTTTTGACAGACTTAGTGGATTTGCAGTCTTGTATGGGAGTGTGAAGTGGGTTGCACGGGATTGATTGCATGTTTGCTCTCGCACTCCTGTCTGCATGTTTGCAGTACTGACGTGACCGGAACGTGCGCTTTGCAGTTTCTTTGTAAAAAGAAATGGAAAAGAAAAAGGGGAAACTGTGGCTGTGGCACACTTTTAGTTTGAAATAGGCAAGAAAATAAAAAGTGACGCTTATGTCATGGTCTGAGTTTCGAAATGTGCAAGGTTAGCGAGGTTTTAAAACTGCACCAGTCATTAGCTGAGTGGCGCTTGGCAGATTTAGGGTTGCCTTTTTTGCTCCGTTTTTTTTTTTTTTTTTTTTGGTTTAAGAGCCCTTGTGTGAGCCCTCCATTCCGATGGTGGTAAGAGAACCATCAGAATTGAGGGATCAGTTGGCGGGCTGCTCCATCTATTGGTGGGGAGCGTCACCTGCTGGAAACCGGGTCCAGCGTCCCTTGAATACAGCACATTCAGCTCAACATCAGTGCTCACGGCAGCAGCGCACACGACATTCGCTCGCAGTGGTGCTGCCGCCTTGCACTCCATCCTGCCGTGCTTTTTCACGGTCAGAAGAATGCGTTAAAAGTCGTTTACCTTTCTTGGAAAAATGTTTTAAGAAAAGTAAAAAATAATTTCGACTGTTTGGGTCGTTAGTTTCCACAAGTACAATCGCCCACTCGATCCCCAACTCTTCTCTCTCGTTCATCCCCTTCTTCGTGGATCGTTACCTCTCCCATACCTTTTGCTTTTCATCTTCTTTTGGTTGACTATTAACCCTCACTTTTTCTCCCCTCTTCCCATGTCGATATTTTGTTTGCGTTCCCCTGGTCCGCACGCACTTACCTGGAGCTCGATCGTTGTCGTCGCCYAGGAAGCTTATGGATGTGTGGTCCGGTCTTCTCCACCAAGGCTAGTCATAAGTCCCCGGGCCCCATGAGAAGACGGGGACCACCACAAGCCCTTCCCCCCCGTGCTCACTGCCGCTGTCTGAAGCATCGAACCCCGTCCTCCGTGGATTTGTGGTAATTGCYGGCTGTCACRGTCTCACACCTTCCTGTCGCGAGCCTCACAAGAATACGACACCCCGCTTTCCATCCAGTCGATACGCGATCATGCGCCACTTCCTCCCAAGCATGACCAGCATCCGCACCCCGCACCAGTTACCCCCCAGCTACGGTTGACGTCAACCCAGCCACCTGATCTCCCTGCCTAGGTCATGCACCTCTTCACAACCTGTACTCCTTGCGCCGTCCCCGACACCCTCTTTCGTACCAGATGGCTCGACCAGAGGGCGGCGCTTCGGGCCACAATGGCGCAAACCTGTCGCGTCGCCAGCGCTGCCTCTGTGCTGGTCAGGCGTGACTCCAACGTACTTGCCCCGAAAACAAAACGATGTACAGCATGAAAAAACTGAGTTTCTGTTAAGGATCATGATATTAGCTGGGCAGGACTGAGTACTTTAGTTAGTTTTCCGCTGTCCGTCAGCGGTCCTCATCTTTCACAGTTGCCTCTTTTCTTTCTTCACCGCTGTACTCTTTATGCTTGTCGGTGATAAGTAACCGGACTGTGCCTCGCCAGAATAAAAAGGGGGCTGTGTCGTGTTTTTTGGGGGGGCCAAGTACTTTGCAGTCACAGCAGACGATCAAAATGAAAACAAAACGATGTACAGCATGAAAAAAACTGAGTTTCTGTTAAGGATCATGATATTAGCTGGGCAGGACCGTCAGCGGTCCTCATCTTTCACAGTTCCCTCTTTTCTTTCTTCACCGCTGTACTCTTTATGCTTGTCGGTGACAAGTAACCGGACTGGTGCCTCGCCAGAATAAAAAGGGGGCTGTGTCGTGTTTTTTGGGGGGGCCAAGTACCTTGGAGTCACAGCAGACGATCAAAATGGGCAACTGTAACGCTTCTCAAAACGGATGGTTACCAGGCTGTGCATGGTCCTCTCCGTTTTGAGAAGCGTTACAGTTGCCCATTTTGATCGTCTGCTGTGACTACAAAGTACTTGGCCCCCCCAAAAAACACGACACAGCCCCCTTTTTATTCTGGCGAGGCACCAGTCCGGTTACTTATCACCGACAAGCATAAAGAGTACAGCGGTGAAGAAAGAAAAGAGGAAACTGTGAAAGATGAGGACCGCTGACGGACAGCGGAGAACTAACTAAAGTACTCAGTCCTGCCCAGCTAATATCATGATCCTTAACAGAAACTCAGTTTTTTTCATGCTGTACATCGTTTTGTTTTCGGGGCAAGTACGTTGGAGTCACGCCTGACCAGCACAGAGGAACGCTGCCTAGCGCTGGCGACGTGACAGGTTTGCGCCATTGTGGCCCGAAGCGCCGCCCTCTGGTCGAGCCATCTGGTACGAAAGAGGGTGTCGGGGACGACGCAAGGAGTACAAGTTGCGAAGAGGTGCATGACCTAGGCAGGGAGATCAGGTGGCTGGGTTGACGTCAACCGTAGCTGGGGGGTAACTGGTGCGGGGTGCGGATGCTGGTCATGCTTGGGAGGAAGTGGCGCATGATCGCGTATCGACTGGATGGAAAGCGGGGTGTCGTATTCTTGTGAGGCTCGCGACAGGAAGGTGTGAGACYGTGACAGCCRGCAATTACCACAAATCCACGGAGGACGGGGTTCGATGCTTCAGACAGCGGCAGTGAGCACGGGGGGGAAGGGCTTGTGGTGGTCCCCGTCTTCTCATGGGGCCCGGGGACTTATGACTAGCCTTGGTGGAGAAGACCGGACCACACATCCATAAGCTTCCTGGGCGACGACAACGATCGAGCTCCAGGTAAGTGCGTGCGGACCAGGGGAACGCAAACAAAATATCGACATGGGAAGAGGGGAGAAAAAGTGAGGGTTAATAGTCAACCAAAAGAAGATGAAAAGCAAAAGGTATGGGAGAGGTCAACGATCCACGAAGAAGGGAATGAACGAGAGAGAAGAGTTGGGGATCGAGTGGGCGATTGTACTTGTGGAAACTAACGACCCAAACAGTCGAAATTATTTTTTACTTTTCTTAAAACATTTTTCCAAGAAAGGTAAACGACTTTTAACGCATTCTTCTGACCGTGAAAATGCACGGCAGGATGGAGTGCAAGGCGGCAGCACCACTGCGAGCGAATGTCGTGTGTGCTGCTGCCGTGAGCACTACGCTAGCGCCACATGAGGGCGGGCGCTGCGCTGGCACAGGGCGACTGGCACATGCGCAAGCGCGAGTGCTGACTTGGCACGAGTGCTCCGCTGCTGTCGGCGCACTGTTGAGTGAGATGGTGTGAGGCAGATATGGTGGTTGTCTTCCTACATTCCAACGCTTAGCGTACGGGTGGGGACCAGAGGTGCTTGATCATGACATGTCACAGGCTGACATGGCAGATGATCTGGCTTGTGGGATTTCCACGAGTTCCACATTGAAGCTCCATTGCCGCAGCTGCGTTCTCGCACGTGGCATAGAGCCTTGGCGGTGTTGGCTACGTCGACGCCGGTGGAGTAGGGTGGAGTCAGCCCTTGGTTAACCAAAGTGCGAGGGTTATCATACAATTGGAATGTGTGGAGGGAGATCATCAGGGAGCTATTCGTCAGCATCATCACAGCGCTGCCCATCATTATCAACAGGGAGGTCATCATCTGGGATGCAGCTGTTCTTCATCAGGGAGGTCATCATTAAGGGAGCTGCTCTTCATCAGGGAGGTCATCATTAGGGGAGCTGCTCTTCATCAGGGAGGTCATCATTAGGGGAGATGATCTTCATCAGGCTGTTTCCTTGTTCTATTGTTTGTTCTGTCTCTTGCAGGTTATCATCATCTCAGTATTGCTACTGGGTGGTTATTATCTTCATCAACATTTTTGTTCCCTATGATGCCATCAGCATCACTGGTCAATGGGTGTAATCATCAACATCATCATCTTCATCATGCTGTTGTGCGCTCAATAGCACAATGGCGATAAAAAAGAAAAATAAAAAATAAAATAAATCACATTGATTGTTGACATCATCAGGGTGCAGTGGGTCTTCCTCATCACTACGCTGCTGCTTCTCATTAACCTATTCGTTAGTCTCTTCATCCTAGGGCATCCTAGGGTACTTCTTGCCGTCATCATCACTTGTCATCTTCATGAAGTTTTCTTTCCTCTTTTCTAACTCTTCCTTCGTTAGCTAATGTTATGGTTCTGGTGAGATGGTAAGTTGGGGGAGAGCCTTCCTCTGCAGGGGCATCACAAGGCGGGAGGTGATTGCCTTGTACGGAGCGAGGGCAGATTTTGGGGATTGTACTAATCTGGAGCTTGGATTATATCCCAGCGGTGGAAGATTGTGGCAAAGGTTTGATCGAGGCATACTTTTGGGGGAACTGTATGCCTTGTAGGGAGAATTAGAGCAGTGGGCCTGACCCTAGTTGGGGCTGATAAGGACTGCTCTTGACCAGGGCACTCCTGTTCAGCGGAGGCAGCGAAGTGTCAGTGTGAAAAGTAGGAAGAGGAGGGGGGGGGGGAGTCTTCATTCTCATCAGCTTCATCAACCATTAAGCTCCCCTCATCAGGGACCTTCTCCTCCTCCCCCCCCCTCTCCTGGTAGCACCCTCTTCAGATGCCTCCTGTCTATGCTCCCCACCTGCTGGAAAGCGGGTCCAGCGTCCCATACATAAAATTTTATGAATAGAAAGGATCCCGGGGCCATTACCCGGCTTCGGCTGCAGATGAACAACTAATCCTAGCTAGACTTTATTGTGCAATGATGATCCTCTGCATCAACCTGTGTACTGACTTAGCCCGTGTCTCCCCTGGGGGCATCAGGGGGGGTCAGAGGGCTGCCCTTCAAAAAGCTCATTTTCAGATATGGGGAGGAAGAGACTTCCGTGTATTGCACCTTCCTATTTGGTCAATTTTGGTGTGCATTTGGTTGTTGTTGTTGTTGTTGTTGTTGTTGCTTTTTTTCCTTCTTTTTTTTTTTTCTTTCTTATAAAAAGTCCAGGGTATTGTAGAGGCCAGTTACTGGGCACACATTGATTGCCGGAAGCGGTCAGCCGTGGTCACTCTGAGGAGGCGAGGCCACCATCCATCCCATCCTCACGTCCATACTCCTAGCGCATCCCCTATCCCTACTATCCTACCTCAGTGTGACCAGCACTCAGGACCATCACCCTACGTATCGAGGAGAACTTGGACCGAACAGTAGTGACAGGCACCAGGGCTAGCTAGCCAGCCCTGGTTGAAGCATACAGATAGGAGTGATGATAAGAGCATACACTCCTACCTGTGTTGCAGAGATTTCTGCTTTCAATCGCGCTCAATTATGTCTGGGGACTCTGGTCCTCTGTGAGATGTGGCAATCTTAAAAAAAAGAAAAAGGGGGGCCCAGTGCCCAAGGCTAAATAAGAAGATTGAGGCCGGGGTCCTCACAGTCTACCCGGAGTGACCGAACCGAACTTGCTGAGAACCGGGCTCTGGTTTATTGCTGTTCTCATTGCTCATTTCCTTGCGCCTCCTTTCGCAGGCCCCTTTTTTTTTTTGAAACAAGTATGGACGCGGCAGGTTTCAGACTCGAATGGGCAAAAAAAAACATGGATGGCGAAATAAACAGCCACAGAACTTGAGTGGGCACACGGGAGCGAAATAGATCCATTCGCCCCCCTTTTTTTTTCCCCCCTTTCCCGTCTGACACCACGGCAGACCCTGGTACTCGTGACATGGTGACGCCTATGTCTCTGTCACGGCTGTGGTACTTTCATTGCCTTTACGAACTCGGCGGCTGTTTTCTTTGCCCGCATGCGTTTTTTTTGCCCATTTGAAACTCTGTTCTGACATGAGCGTACTTGCCCGCTTTTTTTGAAAGAAAAAAATTCCTCCCCTTTTTTTGAAAGAAAAAAATCCTAGGGGTTTCTGTTCGGAGTGATATGAGCATTCCCCAATGTAGGCATATTAGAATATGCCTATTGAAGAAGGGCTCTTCTGAGCAGCTGTTTACATGCCATCTACTTGGGAAGAACTCATATTACTTCCTTTCTTCCTATTTTGCAATTTAAAAATTGGGTCCGTTGGCTTACCAGCCTTACCGGTGGAAGAGGAACTGGACCGCTGCTCCCCAGAAATTCAATGGAGAGATGCCCTGTCACAAGGTCCCACTACCTTCTTCCCCCAAACATAATCCATATGCGTTGTAAACGAATACAACACATAGGGTGCTTTCTATTCCATAGCTACGCCGGACCGGACTCTGGACTGAATCCGGACTCGACTCCAGACTTCCCGACCCCATCCAGACTTCCGGAAAACCAGAATATTCCGGAATATCTGGACCGGTCCAGAACCCCTGTCCGGAACTCCTATATTTTCCGGAAGGAAAGGGGGAAAAAACAAACAAACAAACGAACGAACTGCGGGGGAATGCTCTATCTCAGGTCTGAATCTCAACAGTTCATGGGTGTACCACAGAGTGACGAAGGGCTGAATTACGGGTCTCGCTCCACTACTCTAGAAACCGGCCATTTCTTGAGCGCGGCACCGCTCCACTTACTCTAGACGCCAGGTCTGGAATTCGGGTTCTTGAGCTGTCAATATCTACTCACGAAAATGGCGAGAATCCGTCGTCGCTCCACTACCTCATGAAACACACTCACGAAAATGCATTTCTTGAGTTGTCAGAACCTCCTCTCCCGTGGCACTCTTGACGATTCGAGAGCTCCCACCTGGAGCGGAGGGAATTTCAAGGGAGACATCCAGGACCTTCGAACGTTGAGCATTTTTATGGAGTGCACCAGGAGTCTGGGCGGACAACAATGTGCTGGCCGTGTTGTGTAGCTCTCTCAAAGAGCGGTCTGACATCCAAGAGGCCTTCTTGAGTTTGACCTTCTAGAGTAAGTGGAGCGATGTTCTCTTTTTCAGTCATTTTTAGAGTCTGACAGCTCTAGACTCACTCTCGAAAATCTTCGACAGTCTAGAGTAGTGGAGCGAGACCCTATGCCATTTGATTTGTTTTGTTCTGTTTTTCCAAAGGGCGACGGCCTTGAGATGTCATCATTAAACTGACCGGTCCTAGGTGATTCAGAATTATTTTATTCTGGTCATCTGATTGTATCTGGATTCAAACTTGGGTCTGTACTTCAATAACAGTTCGCGGGTGTACCGAAAGTGGGCTAGGCCCATTGGTATGCCATATGCTTTTATTTTTTTGTTTCTTTTTTGGCTTTAACATCATTCAGAGCATGGATTTCTGCCACCAGGGTGGTGCGAGCCCCTGGGGTCTGGTCCCACCTACAGCGTTGAGTTGCGCAACACTGAGCTTTCTATCACGTGTGGCATGGTGGGACGGAGCTCTGCCGTTGATGTATTGCGAATCTAACGGTACCAAAATACAGGAGAATAACCTATTAGATTTAGTCATTTTGTAGAATTTTTCTTTGACGTGAAATCTGTTTTGCTTTGTAGTATGCGTTGGCCCTTTTGGCTTGGGCGGGAAGCCATTTTCCATTGAGAAAACTACCCTACAGCCAACTGGGTGTAGCTCAGTTGGTAAGGCGTTCAAGCGGCACTGAGGAGGTCGTGGGTTCAATTCCCACTGCCCCCACGATAGTGCCTGTGGCATGCTTGGCGTCTTACCTTCGAGATGGTCAGTTGGTAAACAAGTGTGTGGTAGCTCAGTGGGTAGAGCTCCGGCGTTGCAACGAGGAGGTTGCGGGTTCGACTTTGTCGGCCCGCAATTTCCCCCGAGCACGATTGGTTGGTGTAGGTTGCACCCCACGCACTTGTCCCGAGCCTGGCATAGCGGCCTTACAGTCTAATGACCTCAATAACTCAGTGGATAGAGCTCTGATATTGTAATCCGGAGGTTCCGGGTTCAACTCCAAACTATGCTCAGTCGTCATATCAGCTAAGGGATGATTCTCTGGATGGCTTGGGGTGGGGACGTGTGGCTTTCCTATGGGAAAGCCTTTGGTAGGATGAATGCTGCTCGGGGGTGGCAAGGGGGGTTAGGGGTGCATGGCGATACCGTGGCAGTCCGATGGTAGGGAAGGGCTGCCTTGTAGGGAAACCAATGTCGAATCAAGGGGTGTGTCCTACTCTCGTTGGTGGTTGACCCATTCAGGTGAGGGATGAGTTGGGAGCGGTTGGTCGAGGGTAGTTGATGATGGACGAGGTCTCCCCCAATACCACTGGTCGATTCTCCCTAGCGAATAAACAAACATAAGCAAGGCTCATCAATAGTAGAAAGCAACCACATATGCCCATATATGTAAAAATGCAGGCCACGACATAACAACCAATGTATCGAACAACCAACCAGTAGGCATATGAACCACGCTGTGCCAGGTTGGTACTTAGAGGTAGAGGGGCTCATAGGTTAGACTTTGGTTAGCTGACCATTAGACACTGCCTATGGGTGCCCTCACTGCTCACGGGACTGAGTTGAGAAACGTGCCTAGCTCCCGAGGTTCCCGTATAACGAGGCTTGTATGCTAGTGCCTCAACTGAGGCTGAATGCAGTTCAGCATCAGTGCCAGCGTCCGTGTCTGGTCAGGTTGCTCTAGTGTAGAGTGATGCTCCTCATATGAGGTAGGATGAAGAAGTGGGGGTGAGCCAGGAAAAAATATCGAGAGGTGGTAGGAAGAATGTCGCGTGAGTAAAAAAAAAAAAAAAGAAAAAGAGAAAACTACGCTACCGAGGGTAGGGTGCATTTCTCAACTGCAGTGCCTTTCCTTTTTTTTGTTCTTTTAGACCTCATTGCACCCTGAAACGGAGGAACTCTGACAGCTGTGTTCGGCTGTCTGGCATCAAACTGGTTTCCTTCTTTGGGCAATGAATGCATTTGGCCATCCACGTCATCCCTGTCCATTTTACAAATGGTGACCTCCTGTCCCCTCACCTCGGGGAGTATCCCTTTTTCACGGAGACGTTCACTCCCACTGTTCCAGACAAGTTTCATTTCTCCGAGTTACGTTCTAAAAATAAGGAGAAAAGCTGTTTCTAGCGTTTTTTTCAGTTTTTTTATTTCTTGTTTCGAATTTATTAATGCAGAAATGGCGTCACACCGTTAAGTTTTCTAAACTCAACAACGATAGGTGGGACCAGACCCCTGGAGCATGGTCCCATTAGCAGTCGGATAGGAGTGTGGCCTATCCAGTGTGACACTAAGTGGCAGAGGCCAAACAGGTTCATTACGAATTTCTGGCGTGAGAAAACAGGAGAAAGGCAAAAAAAAGAAAAAGAAACAGAGACCTCCCACCTGAAATCACGGCAAAGTGCTTCCCAGCCATCAGATCACCAATGATCTGATGGCGGTGGTTGCGACAACAGTGCAGAAAGTAACTGCCACATTTTCTGGAATGAACTCAACTTCTGTCAGCAGTGATCCTGATGCCCTCCATATACTCCGTGATTGAAGAACACAAATGGTCAACAGGTAACCCCACTTTTCACCTCTTGGTTTTCTTATAAATGGGGGTGAAAATTGGGGGGTCGGTTAACCTTCTCTCCACGAGGAGGGCTCCACCTAATGAGATAATTGCACAACAGCAAGCAAAATACTGAAAATCTTCTATCCAGTGGGCCTATGGCTGACCCCACTCTCTTTTGGGGTTGGCCATACCCCCAACGGATTGAAAAGATTTTGGTGGGAAGCTTCCTTTGCACCGGCATGCCCAGTGTTAAGAGAGGAGAAGGGGAACCAAGATCTCCTTTAAGTTACTTTTTCGAGTAATGCATGTAAAATACTGACTGTGGGATCACGAGTACTGCACGGCAGGATTTGGGTCTTTTTTTTCTTTTCAAATGATTTGAAATACCAGGGCCATTACCTGGCTTCGGCTAAGAACAATCTGAGAACTATGAAAAAGAGTCTATATTAGGAAAAACATGGATAACTGCTAACCTATTGCTAGGCTACTCAAGCAGCACTTACTAAGTCAAAAAGGAAAGCCACAGAAGCCCTTTGAATGCTCAGAACCCCTGGAATCCCCAACAAAACATTTTAAAATTCTCTAACACTGTCTTATTCCCTGCCAAGCTTTCCCAGGCCTCTTGCCCCCATCCTGCTAGGTTACAGGGCAACACAACTCACCCCACCTCCAGCCAGCGTCCTACCGACAGCAACCCTTGGTTTTCCCTTGTAATGCCCGGCCCAAGGCATCCCCAGATCTCTCTACCAGGCCTCACGCTCCTGCTATCAACAGGTTACAGGGCAACCCCCCAGCTCCGACCAGCGGTTCTAGCATCGAAAAACCACAGATCCATTAATATAACAGCATTAAAAAAACCTAAAATGAGTTGCAAGCGGTACCCAGAATCCTAAGGCATTTTCAAGACTTTCCTCATGAGATAGGCTAAAATTCAAAAAAGATCTGAAAAGGCTTGGAAAAATATGAGAGCGGCGGGTCAAAACTAAAACTGCCTACTATCCAAAATCCCCCCCTCAACAGATGGAACGTCGGTCCAGGCTTCCAGTCCTCGTACCAGAACTCACTTGATCTCATACCCCCTTCTGCTAGGGTAACAGGGCACCACAACCTTCCCCAGTACTGACCAACCTAGTTCTGACGGACAGGAATGTCAGGACGTGCCTTCCTCCCTCGACATTTCCCTGAGCGGCAAACCCTTGACACAGGTTACAGGGTTAAACCACCAGTACTTCCTATACTTAGTCGTGCCCGTTAACGCTACGCAATTTTAGGAAACGTACGGGCCACTACGGGAGCGCCCAAATTCATCCAACTAGAAACGTTGCTACTCTATTTTTTTCCTCGGCCGATAGTTGGGCCAAGTACTGGTGGTTTAATACCCCGGCTCCAGCTACGTCGAACGGTCTGATTATGCATTCCACCCTCGACATAACTCCACAGGCCTCAAGCTCCCCCTAGGTCACAGAGCAAAAGCTCCAGCACCGGCCTGTGTTGTCCCAGCATCGTCCTTCTAACCTACTTACCTTAACAAACAGCCTTCTTCTGTTGAGAGCCCCCTTACTACCTTCCGTCCTCCAGTTCTAGCTCCCCCCCTTTCCCTCCTTTTCTGAGATACCAGGGCCATTACCTGGCTTCGGCTAAGAAACAACAACTCAGAACCCCCCCAAAAATCCTCTTTGCCTCACTCCGGCAAGACTTACGGCAGCACAGCCACCATCTCCGCTGTTGTTGTGCCCTATTTCCATCCTACGAGCTAGCCCCCTTGCTAGTAGGACAACCTGATATCCCACCATCTACTTCTCCCACTCCCCTTTCTCAAGAAGGTATTGAAAAATCAGGAAATGATTTGGGTCACTCAACTGCCACACAAACTCTTTTCTATCCTATCTGGTTGCTAGTGGGACCATGCTCCTGGTGATAGAAACCTGTAGGAGTTCGATGGCTCCGATCTATTCGTGGGGAGCTGCACCTGCTGCACCTGCTGGAAACCGGGTCCAGCGTCCCTTATGACAGGCGTTGTTTTCCTTTTCTTTTTTAGGATCTTCTTTTGTTGTTTTTTTCTTGGGAAAATTTTTCAAATCCCCCTCCGACTTTGCCCCTCCAGCAGCCAACTCACCCTGTCACGCCCCTCTGAAATGATTGAAGTTTTGGAAAAACCACTGAGAGTCCTTTGGGCCCGAAATATGTTCAATATGCCCCTGCCGGTACCGGTTCCAAATTTCCAGTATGCCCCGTTGGCTCCCCTCCCAGGCCAGGGGAACGGCCTCAAGTGCCACCAAGGCCACAGGGGCATGCTGGAAAGTTGCACCCCTCACTGACAGGGTCATGCAGGAAATTTCAGAGGCCCCAGGGCCACGACAGGGTAAGTCGGCTGTTGGAGGGGCATCCGGCAAAGAAATGGAAGTCAGAGGGGCATTTCAAAAATTTTCACTTTTTTCTTAGATGTTCATTGTTTTGGAGGGGAATGTACTAGGCATCCTATCCTAGGAAGATACGGCCGCATCTGATACTGCACAGTAACGGCCCTGTGCAAAGATACAGGCCTTATGCAAAGGACAACATTCCAAAACGGTACGGGCGGGAAAATAAAAGTTAGGGCCTCCATCCGTCCCTGTCTGGATGCCATACGTAACACTTAAAAAACACCAGTATTTTTCCACGGCGGCCGGAATGGAAGAAACCGACCTGGGCCGCCCAAACAAAACTTGGGCTACCCCCCATTTCCCAACCATCAGGACCAGGATCCGGAAACCTGGACCGGACTCCGGACAGTCTGGATCCCTGTCTGTCCGGATCGTAGCTATGTTCTATACGAATACAACCCATACCAGTTTTATTCGAATGGCCCTCATGTTCGAATTCAACACATGCGCGTTCTATTCGATTTTTTTGAATTTTCTGTAGTTTTCGAAAAATCGACTACAATACTTCTGCAATGGAAGAAACCGACCTGGGCCGCCCAAACAAAACTTGGGCTACCCCCCATTTCCCAACCATCAGGACCAGGATCCGGAAACCTGGACCGGACTCAGGCCCTGTCTCTTATACACATCTAGATGTGTATAAGAGACAGGTTCTATACGAATACAACCCATACCAGTTTTATTCGAATGGCCCTCATGTTCGAATTCAACACATGCGCGTTCTATTCGATTTTTTTGAATTTTCTGTAGTTTTCGAAAAATCGACTACAATACTTCTGCAATGGAAGAAACCGACCTGGGCCTGTCTCTTATACACATCTAGATGTGTATAAGAGACAGGTTCTATACGAATACAACCCATACCAGTTTTATTCGAATGGCCCTCATGTTCGAATTCAACACATGCGCGTTCTATTCGATTTTTTTGAATTTTCTGTAGTTTTCGAAAAATCGACTACAATACTTCTGCATTATGCTCCGGGGGTGATCTTACATCATCATCTCCACACAACATCGAATAGGGGATAAATGCTTCATTAGCAGGAGGGCAATTCTTCCCCGTGTAGGGAAGTAATCGATGCCTCCACTCCTTTCGGTGATAGGTGAGTTACGGATATATACTGATTGGCTTCACACATCGCTGTATAGGGATGCTGGACCCGATTTCGAGCTTATACACAGTACATCTGCACTTGGGTTTTGACCCTTGCTTTGATTGTTAGGATTGGGCTCGAGGCCTTGCTCGTTGTGGAGAAACGGCAGAATAGGTACATAGGGTTTTCCCCACATAAACACAGATCACTGATCACATCAGAATTAGGGTTATGACCTCTGGTGTGATCGACAGAATCGGGCATGATACCTTGCTCGCTATGGACATATGGTAGACTAGGTAGATAGGGTTCTCCCTTCATGGGACATGTTTCGATTGACGAACAAATACAGATAGTACAAGATACATAATAGGACACAGACAATGGGTGGATAGGGTTCTCCCTCCATGGGACATGTGTAGATTGATGAACAAATATCGATGTATACGGATGCTGGACACAGACACATATCGATGTATAGGGATGCTGGACCCGATTTCCAGCTGACACATATCACATCTTTGTACAGGGACGCTGGACCCAAAGTCCAGCAGGTGTCGCTCCCCACCAATAGATGGAGCCTTTGACGCTGGGGCCTACTTTTCGGGGATGCTCTTATCACCTCGTTAAGTAGGTTGCCCGTATACAAAGGTACCAGCTGGAAAGGATGAACGGGTAGGTGTGTCGCATGAGCCCGGGCCATGGATGTACGAAGGTCTAGCCGTGATGCAATCTTTCAATTATCTTTGTTTTCAGGATGACAGAAAAAAATTTATAGCTGTAATTTTGTCCTGCTGTTTTTACAGCATACATCAATCTCATCAAATTATCCTTACGGTTGGTGGGATCAGGCATACTCCCATGGGATAGAGAAGATTTGAGGAATGGAGGAAAACGATGCAAAAGATTATCTGCGAGAGAAGTCACTCTGCATGGCTCGCAAACGGCATTTGCAGCTAGACTGGCAACATCACGTCCCTGCAGTCGATCACAGCGTGGTCCGCATGTACTTGGGGAGTATGAGGCACACTGTTTACGTCTGTGTCTGTGTCCTACCGGTAGTTGTCACAGACAGAGACACAGACGTAAACAGTGTGCCTCATACTACCCAAATACACATGGACCACGCTGTGATCGACTGCAGGGACATGATGGCCCCAGTCAAGCTGCATTTCAGCTAACTAGTGGGGGATGCTTGTATCACCCCCTCTAGTAGACAGCCAAGGCTTTCCAGGGAAAAAAAAAAAAAAAAGAACAAGCTCTGGCACCTGTCTGCAAAGAACTGCGGCGAAGTTGGATTAGCTTTGGCTGCATTTCTGTGTGTATGGGCCTCGCTACATCCCCACAACATTCAATCTGTATGGAGTCTATGGACTGATATGTGATGAAGATACATTTCGACTGGCAAAAGGTTTTCAATGTTTCACGAAATCAACTTGATCCAGACACAGATGCAATGTTGCCTAGGCCGCGGTCTTGTGCATTCAATTTGGGAATTCACTTGGGTACAGAAAACTACAACGCAAGACGTGTTGCAGTCCATGGTTTCTATGATTTCCTGGACATGCGGAAACACATGCACGACGTTCAGACACACAGACACACAGACACACAGACACACAGACACACAGACACACAGACACACACAACTCAGGCTCCACGCGGCTCCTGAGAGAGGGTGTGAGAGTGTGTGTGTGTGTGTGTGTTGTGAATTTTCACCACAACAGCCCCGATTCCACCCAGATGAACAGATCCAAAATCAGAGCATGTTTAATAATCCTATTACAGACATTGTCAACGGAAGCCCTTGAGTTCAGGCAACCCAACAATGAAACAGTTTTACCTCAATAGCAAGTAACATGAAGTACAATGGCTGCATGTAAACCCCTTTGAAATTCTTGAACGTGTTCACATTTGCTTTCTTCGGGGTACCCCTTTCAATTGTTCTTGCAGCTCCCCCTTTACCGTGCCTCTCATGCACAAGGCCCGCAGCGTTGATTGTGGTTGAGCGCGAGCTGCCCACATCCCCATGTGCCATAACGGCCCACTTGCACACTATGAAAGGAGGCAGAGCAAAGGCGGAGGTATAATCCTGTTCATTTCTTCTCAGATCTTCGACTTATATTTTGTATGTTCTCGTAATGATGCTCATTCATATGTATTACTAGTAATACACGAGAGGAGGGAGGAAGGAAATGGGAGGTGGAGTTCTGACAGGGTTCTAAATAGTGACTGCTGGTGCAGACCACTCTAGAATGGCACCTGAGGCCAGTCAGTGTGTGGATTGCATAAGATTTGAGGAGCAGTTCTTGCCTATGGTAAGTGGCCATCTCTACAGACCAGGCAGGACCGGTTTGGGTGTCGCCTGTGGAAGCACCGCATCCAATTCTCCCGGTCACAGTTACTGCATCGAATAGCACGGCGTTTGTGTGTGTGTGTGTGTGTGTGACAGAGAGACAGCGAGACAGCGAGACAGCGAGACAGAGAGACAGAGAGACAGAGAGACAGACAAACAGACAAACAGACAAACAGGCAGACAGGCAGACAAGCAGGCAGGCAGACAGACAGACAGACACAGACAGAGACACACAGAGAGAGAGAGAGAGAGAGAGAGAGAGAGAGAGAGAGAGAGAGAGAGAGAGAGAGAGAGAGAGAGAGAGAGNGAGAGAGAGAGAGAGAGAGAGAGAGAGAGAGAGAGAGAGAGTACGGAATTCGAGATGACTACTCTGTTAATTGCTCTCAGAAGATCACATGCCGTGTGTATTTGTGATGGATTCAAGGACTAAGATGACACGCCACATGAACCATGCCATCCTCGTGCCACAGTCAATGGCTGTGTTTGCAATGTGGTCGCTTTGTCGAGGCCATGTATCAGCATCTGGCAGGTCAATTCAAACGCTTCAGGAAGCTACTACACCGTGCCCACATTCTTGTATACGCTATCCATCAATGGGCTACCGAGGACATGCACCTCTGCATATGGGAGTTCGATGGGGAAAACCACCGTCTGTGGTCAGTGGAGGATGTTACAACCGCACTCATCCCTGTGTTTCCGATGCGGTTTTTCTTTTCCTTTTCTATTTTATTATGAAAAGGGCGACAGCCTAGAGAAATAAAAAATAGAGATATATCCACAGGTGACCAGCCCCTGGTAATTCCAGATCATTATTATTGACGTTATTCTATATTTAATTTATATGTTATGGTTATTAGCTTATTGTTTATTGAACTTCTTTTTTTGTGGGGGAGGGGGTAAAACCTTTAGCCAGGCTCACTAGAGGGGGTGATGCGAGCAACTCCCCTTAGTAGCCTTGGCTCAGAGTGCTCCGGTCTATTGGTGGGGACTCTGGGGAACATCACCTGCTGGAAACAGGGTCCAGCGTCAACAGTCGTGTCTTGTCTGTTTTTTGGGAAAATTGTCTAGTTCCGGCCCAGGCTGGTGTCATTGATTGCCCTGCCGCTTGCAGGCTGCTTCTAGGAGGGGATCAACCAACCATGCCTGGAACGGGGTTATCATCCAGCCTCTTCTGCCTGTCCTGGCTGTCAGATGGGAAGTAGTGTCGCTAGCTCGCATTGACTTGAAGCAAGACGCCCTGTTATTGACCGACTTTCCAAGTACAGCTGCTGCCCTCCGTTGACTCCATAGCCGCCGGTGCGGACACAGGCTGGTAGCAGTCCTTTCAGCTTGCCATGACTGCTGGCTGGAGACTACCGTCTTCACCCGAATAGAACGACCCGGTCTTTATCGCTGTATCTAGAATGAAAGTTGCCTCAAATACAGCTATAATGACCGGGCATTCTTTTCGTGTGAAGACGGCAGTGCCTAACCTTGCTTGCCAGAATAAAGCTTCTCCAGGACCCTTCAACTGCTGCCCAAACACTGGAGCTCCACCAGGGAGAGCTGATGTGGAGGGAAGCAGTTCTGGGAGGTATGATGGTGAGTGTAAGGGGATTGATGGGTCGATCCACGTCCACTTGTGAAACACCAGTAGTCTCTTTTGAGTGCGCCTGGGACTGCCCGTCGAACACAATCCCATCTGATGATGTCTGCTATCCATTGTCCCTGTTCTCCTCCCAGACATTCTTCTGAAAACTTTTGAATTTCCTGCTTTATGTCTTTGTCTTCGTGTTTCGTGTGAAGAGATCCAGTTTATTTTTCACTCCAGTGCATCCAGCAGTTAATTCTGTTTAAACTTTAAATTTCCTATTCGATTGTCTTAGTTGCAATGAACCTCTTAGTTCAATCAACAGTGAGCGCACACAATCACACCACATGCATCTATGAGTTCACACAAATTTCACACTGGAGGTCAGAGAGATGAAGACCAGGTAGCACAGCTTATAATTCCAACGAATTATCATAAGAGCAGTAAGAGTTCAAGTCTCCAGCGCACATCAGCGCATACCAAAAAGGTAACCAGTATCCAGCATAGAACTCTCACGTAAGTATCTCTTCCTCACCGCTCTTCTCTCTTATGTATCTCTTCCTCTCGCTGGTCTTCTCCCTAAGCATGTCCTCACTGTGTTTCTCTCCCTACATGCGTGCACACTCACTAACCTCTACTTCAAGGATCTACTCTGAATGCACCCACTGATATGCATACTAACCCTCTAAAGTCTACTACTAACACGCTGCACTGGCGGAGCTATGGCTGCCTTCTCCCTGCCAGCGCAATCTCTTCCTCTCTCTCCCTCTCTCTTAGCACAGCACTCTGGCTTCAGCGCTCTGCCCCTCACAATAGCGCACAAGTGCACCAGCACTTCCACACTTTATGCGAATGGGGAGCTGGCCAGTCCTTTTGTAGTCTTGGATTGCACTTCAACTCGTGCCAGCCTCTGCTTCTTGGGTCCTGACTGGGTTCCGGTACCACATTCCCACGGCATGTCTGCTTCCGAATGTCAAGGCCTGGCTGGAACCTTCCCGAATTTCCATTGGTCTGCTGCTGCTTGGGCCTTCGAGTCATGACTTTTCGATTCTGGCATATGGTTTTGACTGTGGACTGTGACTCCTGCCTCTGGGACACGACTCTTGCCTGTGGAACTGCCCTTTTACTCGTGGGATGTGACTCTTCAATATGACTTTTCATTATGGAATGTGATTCTGGCCCCTAAGATGTGACTGTTTGGTGGGTGCCTGTTGGACTGGACTGCTGAGGTACCCGACTGTGACTTTTCTGAATTTGACTAATTCGGCCTTTCTTGGCCAGGGCCTCTGACCCTGTGACCCGAATTTGGGGCCTGAATCGTGGAAGGCCTTTCACAGTGAGTTCCTCCCCAGGCCTTTCAGGTGTGCCCCTTCCCTCGCGTAGGTGCATTTTCTCCACTAGAGGGCCCAGAGTATCGCTCGTCAACCCAGCCAAAACATATTATTAGTGAAGGTGCTTGATTGTGTTGGATGCCATGCCCAGCATAGCCGGGCTCGCCAGTCCCATGGCCAGGTGGTCTGTTCCCATCTGGCACCAGATCGGCTCCCACGATCGCCGGGTAAATACTCATCCACGCCACTGTAAAAAAATGTGTTTTGTTATCTGCCAGCTTTTCCAAGAGGGGAAGCTGTTGTAATATGACTTGCACAACAGCAGCGCTAACCCCTTCTGTTCCAAGCAGGTGTGGTTGATTATCTGGTTGTTAGGGCATACTCACACTGGGACCTTTTTTCCTTATTTATGGACGTAATTGTGGTCAGATGCATTCACGTTCGGCCATAAATGCGGCCAGATACATTTGTGATACAGCTAGTGTGAGTACACCCTTAGTTGGTAAACAGCAGTGGTCTTTTAAATCTATTTGCCATTGGAGGGAGGCAATTTTTGGCGGTTTGGTTTTGGCTTCTCCAAACCCAGGGAATTGGTCTGAGTTCCTCCTTGCTAATGTTAAGGTTGGACATCCATCCTTGTCTGATTCTGCCTTTCAGATTTATTACAGGTCGCAACATTCGATAGATGGTGCATTGAGATCGCTGCTTGACACCTTGAGCACACACACACATTGAGAGATACACGAAATCCACATTGGAGTCCAGAGATGCGAAGTCCAGATATGCGCAGCCTAGGAAATCCAACAAATTAACACATTAAACAGTTTCGGAATCCAGTTAGTCACCAAGCGCTCAACAGCGCAGAATTCAGCAACCCAATACCAGCATCATCATCTAAGGTAGGTGACTCTCATCTCTCCCTCTCTGTCTTCTCTCTCAGTCTGTTCCTCCTGGTCTTCTTCATGCATGCTCTCTCTCTCTCTCTCTCTCTCTCTCTCTCTCTCTCTCTCTCTCTCTCTCTCTCTCTCTCTCTCTCTCTNCTTGAGAATCTTGACTCTGAATACATCCGCTGCTGCTCAGCTCTATCCCTACTACTAACTTATGCGGATATGGCCGCCTTCCCTCCCAGTGCAGCGCTGCCCAGCAGGGCTCTCGCACGCATGCTATTTGCGGATAGCGCACAAGCGCTTCAGCAGCACTTCCACGCTTCTCACGAATGAGCAATCTCTCTGGAATATGGCTGGCCAGTCCTTATATTCACTTGGACTGAGCCTCAACCCGTCCCAGCCTCTGCTTCCTTTGGCTTGACTTGGACCCGGTACCACATGCCCATGGCCTGCTTGCTTCAGAATGTCAAGTCCGGGTACTTTTCCCGAACTTTCATTGGTGTGCTGCTGCTTGGGCCTGGGAGTCACGACGTTTCACCTGTGGAACATGACTTTTGACTGTGGAATGTGACTCTTGCCTTTGGGACATGACTTTTGCCTGGAGAAGTGTCCTTTGCCTGTGCGACATGACTTTTCAATATGAGACGCTACTTTTGCTTCCAGAATGCAACTTTTGCCTTCAGGGTGTGACTGTTTTCCGGGTGCCTGTTGGACTCGACTCCTAAGGTACCCGACTGTGACTTTTCTGAAACTGACCGACTTGGCCTCCCTTGGCCTTGACGCTCAGATTGATCAGATTCTTACGCCAGGGGCTATTGCGTTGCTGAGGGGAGGTCCACCGCCATCCGGCTAGGTCAAATGGCAGCTCCGTGAGCAGGGTGACAGGTATTCAGAGTTCATGCCTCTTGAGCATATTGTGTAACTTGAGGGTCTCAGCCATGCTAGGCATCGTAATTGGGCCATGGATGTCAGCTGAGGGAATACAACCACCAAATGCTTTATTGGTAATGTCCCAACCGGCTACATAGTAGGACCTGAGCAGGCCTTTCCTACCACATACTTGGTGCCACACCTGGTGGCGCGAGCAACTTTCGTAGATCTCTCTACCATGCCTCATGCTCCCACATAGCTTCAGGTTACAGGGCAGAGCAACTCACCCCAGTGAACCTACCAGTGCCGTTCTGGCCTCAGCCAACCTTAGGCCCCTAAAAGTGACAGCAGTGGGTTTTGCACCTAGCACCTCCTTGGTGCCCCTCAAACATGAAACCTACTGAGCTAGCCGATGCGACTATTTCCCGATGTGGTTACATTTGGAGCGTCGGAAAACCAACAGAGATCTGTGGCTTAGTATGTGGCAAACCCAAAAACCGTTGGGGTTGTGTGGATTGCACACACAGCTATATTGACAAGCCAGCACTAGCTAATCCTTTTCATTATTGCCTGAGTGGACGAGGCAGAAGGGCGATGCTGGATGCTCCGTCGGGCATTCCAGTTCTTCCTCTATGTTGGCACATTATGTCCTCCGCGAGAGTAAGGCCTCACATTTTGTGCTATTTCTATGAGTTGTAATCCTTTTCATTATTGTCTTCGCAGAAAAAAAAAAAAAAAAAAAAAAAAAAAAAAAAAAAAAAAATAAAAAAAAAAAACTAAAAAAAAAAAAAAAAAAAAAAAAAAAAAAAAAAAAAAAAAAAAAAAAAAAAAAAGGTCAAAGCAGTCGTCTGTCATTGCTCAGATTGTCTTCGATCACAGCCTCCGCATTCTAGATCTTAATGCTGTCTACGCCAACACTTCATGATGCAAGAACTCTGAGGACCTCAAGCATCCACCGTCAAGCACAGTCAGGAACATTGTTTGTTAATCAACTAATGGGAATTGAAAATTCACAATGGCCCGGTGGGATTGAAAAATCATTGAATTCATTGATTGCTCTAGCTTACTGAAACCTCACGGAGCATGAGTTTTCTCTTCTTCTACAAGACCCCGTATTGGCTATAAGTCCTTGTATTTATGCAGGATATGTTGCCAGTACTATTGGTTTTTGTTCATGTGTATCTGGAACTCAACAAAAAAAACACTGCGCCTGAAATCTATGTCCATATGGCGTTGTGTCCTTTTCATCTGTGGAAAAGGGGTTCCGGGTGCGTACCTTCTTCGTGAGTCAGGGTATCCTTTGGTGCCTTGGCTGCTGACACCATGTGGCACACAGCAGAGGTGAGGATCTGTGGTTGCTTTTAATGCTTACTTGAAGGTGCTCCGAGTTGACAGCGAGTGTCGGAACAGAGTGCTGAAGGCTCACTTCCAAAACTTTCACTGACAAACTTACAAAGCCGTACAAAACGAAGTTGTGTCATTGCCCGACCGGTTCCAACTTCCCAGCTGTGTGCATTTTGCACAATATACTTAAAGATATTGGGGAGGATGTGGGAACACGGGTTGTAGAACCATGCATCAGGCGGTAGCAACATCCAGTTTTCTCTGGTTTCATCAGTGTACCACTCCAGTGGAGCTTCTTGGGACAGTCCCATGGGTGGTGCCCTCCGTGATGCAGTGCGTGACCACATATGCAGCAACGGTGATTGGTTTGTGGGTAGTTTTTGTGGGTAGTGGGGTTTAGAGTGGCATAGTTGTAGCAGATCTCCGCTTCATCATCATGGAACTAGTCATGTCGTGATGATGTCACAGCGAGTATGACAGATTGACATTCAAATTCAGGCATGTGAAAGTAGATTCGCAACGCGTCAATGCGGTTGCACAATGTCTTTTCCCCGAGAACCAGGCAATGATCGAGAAAATGAGGAGGTGAGGTACGATATGAGGGTTTGCATTGCATGTGGGGATATGGAGTACGAGATGTGAACAGAGGTCCCCGTCGTGTTGGAGAAGTTGGAGTGCATTGGGTTCTTCGCCCCCGGATTCGTCCGGACCCCAGGGGTTGGTATCAACCGTCAAAACACCCACAACCACTGGCAGCATGCAGTTACTGTAGTTCCTTCAAATCGATGATCTGCCTACCCATGGTGGCTTCACTCCTCTGCCACATGGAGTGACTGTGACACTCCGAGCAGGTGTGTGTGTCAAGGGGAGAGAGAGAGAGAGAGAGAGAGAGAGAGAGAGAGAGAGAGAGAGAGAGAGAGAGAGAGAGA
>BFEA01000055.1:937625-960656 GCA_003427395.1 Chara braunii
ATGATGATGATGATGATGATGATGATGATGATGACGATGATGATGATGTTCATAATGATGATGATGATGATGATGACGCACCAATGATGATGATGCTCATCATGATGATGATGATGATGATGATGATGATGATGATGATGATGATGATGATGCACCAATGAAGATGTTCATAACGATGATGATGATGTCAGTACTACTACTGCTGATGATGATGATGATGATGATGATGTTGATGATGATGATAATGACGATGATGCTGATGATGATAATGATGATGATGATGATGATGATGATGATGATGATGATGATGATGATGATGATGATGATGATGGCAACCGTCGATGATGATGATGATGATGATGATGATGATGATGATGATGATGATGACGGCGATGATAAAACCGAAACTGGTGATGAAGATGCCCTCTTACGAGCTGCTGATAAAGCTGTCGCTGACGAACATGCTGATGAAGAAGCCCACTTACTAACTAATGTTGTCCTGATAAGATGACGCAGAACCTTTCTTAAAACAAACGCACTGGATACGAGCTGAGAACCTGAATATCACTTCCCTCCTTATCTCCCTCAATTCGTCCTCCCATCTCATGGGACACACTGTACTCTCCGCCCTCTTGCTGCGAGCCGACCTCCTCCACCAAATTATGCAAGATGAAGAGTACCAATTATTATTCTTGAAGCAAGCCTCGTAAGAAAAACTTGTCCCCCCTTACATGGCATGCTAGCCCGTAGCATTCCTCGTGACAGGCACAAGACAGCGAGATGGCACTACGAATGCTTTCAAATGTTAGGAGATAGAGAGGTGAAGTATTCACCCCCTCGATCATCTCACAGCTTCGCCCAGCATACCACGTTTGTTGAAGATCCAGCCCCCGCGCCACTCAACAATTCCACACTCGAATTTCATAGCGCGCCCTAAATCTTCGATATCTCATGATCCACTCGACCATTTGATCTGAAATTTGGACCACCTCAGCTCCTCGACATAGACCACCGGTGGTCCAATTTTCAGCTCAGGGCGCACGCCCAACCGCGCGCAATCGTCGAGCGCGCTCGCGCTATTTTCCTTGCTGCGTACAAATTCCCAGCGCGCGCAGCTCCATGTTCAATAAAAACTTTGTTTTTGAAGCATGGAAATTGAATGTTCTGATAGATGGACTGTGTGGAGTCTGAAACCCTAAATTCACAAGTGTTCTAGTATCTTTTTCGCGCTGGTTTTGGAAAGACTCACTCGGATTGGGTATTGGGGTTCTTTTCTTTAACTTTCCCCACCATGTTGGGGTCGCATCGGCAGGGGTGAGTTGACAAAAGGAGGGGTACAACGCATCTTGCTGGCGATGGGGCTAGCTGGTAGGATGGGATTAGGGCATAGCAGCAACGGAGATGGTGGCTCCGTTGTGATGAGTCTTGCCGGAGTAGGGTTAAGAACAACCATTTCGTCAAAACGGACATATTATATTTTTTGAACGAAATCAAAACTGATTTTTTTTGCCAAAATCCGGTCGGAATTTTTTGCTCCTAGGGGTCCAGCATTCCCAAAACGGTGGACCCCAAGAGCAAAAATTCCAACCGGATTTTGGCAAAAAAAGTCAGTTTTGATTTCGTTCAAAAAATATAATATGTCCGTTTTGATGAAATGGCTGTTTAAGGGGGAGTGCTTAGGTGTTCTACGTGGGTCAAGCATGACCAGTGCGGGAAGGGAGCTAGACAACTTGAAGCCATGGCTGCGGTGGTGTTCAGTGGATCGTTTGACAACGGGTTAATACCGTGATACCCACGGGTTCATGGCTGGTCGATGCTAGCTGGAGCTGGGGTTTTGGTTGCGCTACCCTGTAACTTTAGTGAATCGGGGGTTCGAGGCCTGGTAGAGAGATCTAGGGAATTGTCGAGGGTGGAAGGTATTCCAGTGGCTAACCGTGAGCTGTTGCTAGGATGATGCTGGCCGGAGTTGGGGCGGGTCGCGCTGCCCTGTAACCCAACGGTTGGGGATGTGAGGCGTGGTAGAGCTTGGCATCTAGGATTGGGGGGTTGAGGCAGTTGTAGATCGATCTGCTGAATAGCACTGGTAATGTGGTTTTCTTGATGCCGACTCCCGAATAATCTTAGTGAGTCTTACTCCTTTTTTAAGTAAAGTCTGCTGCTCTCGGTTGCTCTCGGTGGTTTTAAGATTGCTCTGGGATTCTTGGGGTTCCTAACAACTCACTATAGGCTGTTCTGATGTTGTTATATTCATGGATATGTGGTTGTCCGATGCCAGAACGACGCTGGCCGGTGCTGGGGTGTTGCCTTGTAACCTATTGATAGCAGGAGCATGAGGCCTGGTAGAGAGGTCTGGGGATGCTTTGGGGTGGGCATTCCAAGGGAAAACCAAGGGTTACAATGGGGATGACGCTGGGCGGAGCTGGGGTGAGTCGTGTTGCCTTGTAACCTAGCAGGGTGGGGGTGTGAGGCCTGAAAGAGCCCAGCAGTGAATAAAACAGGGTTGGAGGGTCGTGGAGGGTTTTGTTTGGGGTCCCTGGGGGCTTTGAGTATTCTAAAAACTTCTGTGGTGCTCCGTCTGTGACTATCCCCATGTGTGCTCAGGATTCTTTAGCCGAAGCTGGGTAATTGTCCCAGTATCTCAATTGTTGCGCATACGTTTCCTAATATGTTTGGGCCTGGTTCCCAGCACATGCTGCTCCTTACGAATACATTGGAGCATTTTTTTTATTTTATTTTTTTTTTATTTTTATTTTTTTTTAAGAAACATCGCGGTCGGGCGTGGGGGGGGTGCTGATAAGAGGAGACACCCCCTCCACGCACGATGTCTGCGAACGGCTCCATTCCATTGGTGGGGAGCTGCAACTGCTGGAAATCGGGTTCAACGTCCCTTAACATTTCAGGACAAGGAGCCAATTATCAGTAATGTTATGTTGGCCCGTTTTCACGAGGCCTCATGTCATGCATAAACAACACAGAGATCCTTTTCACTAGCTGAAGTTGTTGTGCCAGATCCCAACATATCCTGATCAGAGGGCGTAGCTCACAGTTTGTAGCTCGGCCGGACTCCAGGCCTGCACGACAATGAGCAGTCCCCTGTGAAATGGTTGCTGTAGTGTATTGTGCATTATGTTCTGAGCCAGCACTTCACTGTCACTGATCTAACCAGACTCCAAACCGACCCGACACTGCTCAGAGCCCCGTCATGAGGCCCCAGCTGACGCTGAAGCTGTCCATGATGCAACGGGGCACCTCTCTGCAAAGACACAAAGTCGTAAAGTCCCCTGATTGTGCTGCAGCCGCGTCGCATATACTTGCTGGCTCTTGGTTGTAGTTGCGTTGTCGTCTTCATCATCCGTGGAAATGAGGGGGATATTGGGGTCCAGAAGAGGCGATCAGGCCTGCAGGGAGGGCAGGGGACGGGGGAATGGGGTGGGCCGAGGAGGAGCAAAGACGGAGGGCGTGAAGGCTCGGAGCTGGAGGCGGGAGAGGTGCAGAGGGGGCCATCGGACTGTCCAGCACAAGCACAAAGTTTGTTGGAAGATAAGGGATCTCGAAGCAGCTGAACGGCCTCCTCCTCCAGGTGGATTTTGTGGACCTCCATGGTTTCCATTGAATGTCCAGGTTGTCAGTCTGGTCAGAGAATTTGTTGTTCGGATCCTTCCACAGCTGCCGGTAAGCGAGAACCATAGTTTCCTTGGCTGCTTGTTCCTTCTCTTCTCGGCACGCCCGTTTAGGTTCTTTCCATGCCTTGTGTGTTCTGGCTCTGATCTCATCCTCTGTCGCTTGCTGCACTTGTTGCAGACCAAACTGGTGGACTTTTCTTTCAAAGGCGCACCTAGCTCGCCACGCGAGCATTAACATGTGGAGGCACATGTAAGCGAAGAGGTTGGCGGCGTAGGGAGACCATCGAGCCAGCAACTGCTAGTTTTTGCCGAGCAGGAGAAGACCCAGATCCCAAGGAATGTAATAGCATGTGAGGGAGTGGAATGTCGCGCCCCACTATTGCCATATTTGGGTGACCATTGGATACGCCAGCAGGCAATGTTCCAATGTTGCCCGGGCCGGCAGTGATGCTCTCCCACAGTACGAGCAAATGGGGGACAACAATCCTCTCTGTTCCAGATTGGTTCTGGACACCAGCCAGTCGGGGGTGGGGAGGCAGCGGTGCAGTATCTGCCATTGCAGGGATTTAACGTTTGTTGGCATGACCGTTGAATAGTTAGCCCACGACAGGTTGTTTGTCAGCTGTGCATCTAGCGGCGAGTCCCTTTCCCATCTACGGGTCACAATTTGATTTAAGGCCAGGTCGGGGCATGAAGTTCGGTAGGCCCCTTTAACCGTGTATTCCCAGAAGCTCATGGGTTTGTGGCCAGGCCATTCCCATTCATCCGGGTCGAACTGTAGCCTCGCAACCAGCGTGGATGGTTCATACACATAATATCATTTGTCGGCATCCCCCACCACCCTCACTTGCATAAGCGCTCCCCACTCGTCTTCGGCATCCAGATCTTCAATCCTAACAATTTTAGAGAACCTGGCGTCCTGAAGTTGGGATTGGTAGGCCTCCAACGCTCACCGGCCGTCCACAATACTATGAACTCTGTAGATGACATGAGGTCGGGTCTGGTCTGCGAACTTGGCCACCCAGTCGTTTTGCTGAACTGAGGGCCCCTTTTTGAGGGCAAGGCGCCAGGCCAGCGGGATGGCCTCCCTTAATTGACAAGCATTGACCTCCACTGACTTAGCGTATTTCAATCTATGTTGCAGTTGATCAGTGGTTACCCAGTCCTCAGTGATCGGATCCCACAGGTCCCCAACAGTAAGGACCCCTTTCTTTGCCCATGTGAGCCACGGCGAGTTGGAGGTGAGGGAGAAGGGACTGCCTGTACCGTCAAGAATATACGGGTTACCAAACAACGGCTGCCTCCACACATTGTGCCAGCGGTTCGGCGGGCGCTTCAACTTCGGACCACTTCTCCTCCAAAGCTTAAGCATGTTGGGCCACAGAGGGTCAAGGGGAATATCCTGCCTGGTGGCCTGTGTCGGGGTGCTGGCCTGGGGATGCTGTGGGGGGCCGGGTATTGACCAATGGGAATAAGTGACCCATCTGAAGGGATGCACACGTGCGGACGCAGCAGTATGCGGGGCCAAATCAGATATCTGCAGGCAGGCCAGGGGGGCCCATGGGATATTGTTACCTATGAGAAGCCTGACCAAAACTTTAAAGATCAAGGCTTTGCTTTCTCTCTCCGGGTCCAATATCCCAAGTCCCCCCACGACTCTTGGCTGGGTGAGGACATCCCAACTTACCCTCGTCATGCAATTGTGAGAGTTTGCATCATTCTTCCACAGGTAGGCCGTAAGCGCCCTTCTCAGTCTAGCATTGTTTCAAAAAAGAGGTGAGTGGGACAAGTAGATGGTGGGATATCAAGCGTCCTACTAGTGAGGGGGCTAGCTCGTAGGATGGAAATAGGGTACAGCAGCAGCGGAGATGGTGGCTCTGCTGCAGTAAGTCTTGCAAGAGTGAGGTAAAGAGGATTGATGGGGGGTTTCTGAGTTGTTTTCTGAATTTTGCCTATTTCTGAAGTTTGTCATAGAAAATTTCTAAGTAGCTCAATTTTTCTTAGCCAAAGCCGGGTAATGGCCCCGGTATCTCAAACTTTCAAAATTCTATGTTAATTTCCATATGGGACGCTGGGCCCGGTTCCCAGCACGTGTTGCTCCCCACGAATAGATCGGACCCCTGTTCCTAAAAAAAAAAAAAAAAAAAAAAAAATCATCCTGCACACAAGGCACACAACGTCCACTCTCACTAAAGAATGGGTTTGAAATAGATACATATCTTCCTTCGATGACTTAAAGGAGGTGATACCAGCATTCTTTGTATAGGTGGGGAGCTGTACCTGCTGGAAAGTGGGTCCAGGTTCCCTTTTGTTTCCTTTTTTCCCTTTGACATCTGCTGGTGACCCTGCCCAGGGTGATCGGAGCATCCCCATATAGTGCCTACACCACAGGTGGCTCCTCTCTATTGGTAGGGAGCTGTACCTGCTGCAAAGTCCAGCGTCTCACACTGCTGGAAACTGGGTCCAGCTTCCCATTTTACAGAGTAGCATACAATGATTGTGATTCTGGTCCAGCACTGGTTACTCTCGGGGAAGGGTATTGACTGTCCAGCGTGTAAAGCAGCTGTACACTGCTGCTCAGACTCTTGACTGTTTATTTTCCCCTACTTATGATGAGCCCAGGGTTTGTTAACAACTCAGTCGGAGAAGATACCGGCATTCCAGGATGGAGACAACAGCAGAGCTGATGACGGGCAGTGGTTGATGCAAAACCCCCTCAAAAAGGATTACTGCCTGTGCTTCAATGATTGGGATAAGTGCGACCCGTCTGTTATGTTGTGCCGTCCCCGCTGATTTCCAAGACTTGTTTCCCCCACATGGGCTCTCAATAGTGGAATGGGAGCTGTAGGGGGGAGAGTGCGGGAGGTCACCATTAACTTCCTAAGGGATTCCCAGGGCACATGTGACAGGGAAGCTTCTGGAGCTGCCCAGTGCACCCTGATCACCTGGGCAGGAGAATCGAGAATGCTTGTTACGGCATTAACTATGAGGCGGCCCCAGTGGCGGCTGAGGACGCATCTTCTTTTTTGCAAAGCTGTCTGCAGTCAATCCCCTGCCTGCCTCTGGCAGGCCAATCATGCTTTCTTGGGGTTCCTGTTCATCTCGTCAGACTTGCTACAGGACATTTTCCGTGTTGCACGGGATAAAGCGTGTGGATTCTACTCTTTCTCTATTCTATGTATTTTCATCTCTTTGATGGGTCAGATTGGACTTCTTTTCGTTTTTTAAAAAGGGCGGCAGTCTTGAGATATATCCACACGTGACCAGCCCCAGGTAATTTGATCTGGTTTTGGAAGTTCTTGTAGATCATATGTCATGATTATCGGTTGTCAACCTTCTGTTATGACAGGTATGCTGAGAGTTTGAGTCTCTTGAAGTATCGTGAAATTGAGGGTCTCAACCGGCGTAATAGAGCCATGAATGTTAGCTATGATGATTCTGACTGAGAATTCAACTTGAGAATTATTCTTGTATTGGGTGTCAGACTCACCCGACCTGCTGCCCACCTGGCCTGACGCTCCCGCATTGCCACGGGTTACAGGGCCGCACAACTCAACCCAGCAAGGTACCAGTGTTGACTGGCCCTGGCCATCCTCCTCAGGCCAACGAAAGTGACGGCAACAGGACCTGAGCAGCCACTTCCACCTGGCCTGACGCTCCCACATTGTCCTTTTTTTTTTTTTTTTTTTTTTATACAAAGAAACAACCCGAGCAGATGCTAGGGGTGCTGATAAGAGCAGACACCACTAGCATGCTCGGGGAGGCTCTGTCTATTAGTGGGGAGCAGCACCTGCTGAAAATCGGGTCCAGCATCCCTTGACAGTGTAACAGTCATTGTTATGGAAGCACATTCAACCCACAACACACCCAACTGCATGGTCTACCAAGCCAACATATGAGTAGTCGTAGGTAACCCATAGCTACCCGATCTGCCAGCTGTCGTCGTGATCCGAGTGGCGTATCTCGCTGCCCATGGGCTCAAAGGCGAGGTGGACTGTGAACCTTTTGCAGTGGCCGAATCGTCGTTATCCTGTCATCCAGGGGGGCCAGGCCGTGGCTGCACCCTCTTCGGGGCGCTCCTGTCCCTCCCAGTCACTGTTGTGTTGTATGTTTTGTTATGTAGTCGTCATTATCTCCTTAACCGGGTTCCGGGCACTGTTGTCCGACAATGTCCAGTGTCTTTTGTCACATAGTCTGCCTTGCACAGTCGTTGGCCTCGGGAAATCGCTCCTTTCCGCCATAACTCCCTTGCTGCAGCCTGTGTAGGAACTGTTATCCGCATTCCAGCCCAACAGCACTCACCCATAGTCTCAATCTCATCTGTCAGCTGTAATCTTTAAGTGGGCTGGCATGGGTGTGTCACTTGTGCAGAGGAGGGCAGGGGTTGGGAGGGGCGGGGAGGGAGTTGCTGGGGCCGGGCAGAGCGGGGCGAGCGAGACAGACGAAACGTATGAACAAGGCCCCAACTGTGGGGACGGGGGTTCGACTGCGAAGACCCCAGCAATGGGGGCACACCGTTGGGAGTCACTGTATCAGCACGAAGTTGGGCTGCAGGTAGGGGACCTGGAAGGTGTGAAAGGGTCTCCTTTGCCACGTTGGCTCTGAGTTTCTCCAGTGCTTCCAGCGGATGTTAGAGTTAGCATCCAATTCCGAGAATGCTCGGCCCGGGTCCTGCCAGAGCTGGAGGTAGACTTCCTTAAGGGACTCCTTGATCGTGGGATCCTTCTCCTCCCGATAGCTCCGTATGAAGTTTTTCCAGGCCCCTTGAGTATGGGATCTAATTTTGTCTTCTATTACTTGTTGGGCTTGCAGGAACCCGAACTGATGATCTCTTCTTTCAAAGGCACATCTGGCTCCCCAGGCCAGCATAAGGATCTGTAATCTCGTATACTTGAAAAGGTTTGTTGCATAAGGCGACCATTGGGACTGACTGGGTTGTTTCTTCCCAAGCAACAAGAGACTGAGGTCCCACGGGATGTGGTGGCCCGTGAGGGAGTGGAAGGCAGCGTCCCACCACTGCCACAGTTGAGTGACCATAGGGCACGCGAGCAGACAATGCTCCAGCGTTGCCCTGGCCGGCGATGATGACCTGCCGCAGTAGGTGCAGATGGGTGACAGCAGCCCTTTTTGCTCCAAGTCTGTCCGCGAGACCAGCCAGTCAGGGGGAGGCAAGCATCGGTGCAGAGTTTGCCATTGGAGGGCACGCAGGCTGGTAGGCATGATCTTGGCATATTTAGCCCAAGGTGGATTGTCCAATATTCCCGACTGTAGGGGCGAGTCACGATCCCACCTCTTTGCCAATGTTTGGTCAATGGTGGTGGTGGAACGCGAAGCTCTCTATCCTCCTTTGACCGTATAGTCCCACACATGCATGGGTTTCGGTCCAGCCCATTCCCATTCTGCGGGGTCGAAAGGCAGTCTGGCTACCGGTATTGTGGGTTCGTATACAAAGAGCGCTTCATGGGGGTCCCCTACCGCCCGCACATGCATCAGACCCGCCCAATTCACTGTCCCATCCAATTCCTCGTTCCTCGTGAGTTTAGAGAGTCTGACACCCGGTTCATGGGGAACATACGCTTCAAGCGGCATCTACCTTCGTCGTTTCTGCAAACTTTATATATGGTGAGCGGTGTGGGGAGGTGCGCACTTTGGATGACCCAGTCATTCGGCTGGATCTTCGGGCCTTCGTGTAGCGTTATCCCCCAAGCCAGGGGGAGAGCCTCCCTGATCTTCTGCAATCTGTCACCCACATCCCTTGCACGTTTGAGCCTTAGTTGCAGCCGATCAGTTGTGACCCATTCATTTGTTTTAATGTCCCACAGGTCCCCCACCGTAAACACCCTTTTTTTTGCCCAGGTGAGCCATGGGGAGCTATTGGAAAGGCTAAGCGGGCTACCATTGTCATCCAGGATAAAGGGGTTACCGAATAGCGGTTGCCTCCATATTTCCTGCCATCTGTTCGGGGTTGGCTTTTGCTATGGCCCCCTTGTCCTCCACAGTTTAATCATATAAGACCAGAGAGGATCAGAGAGCAGGTCCATCCTGGCCGCCCTGCGCGGATCTTTCCTATGGCCTTGTTTCGGGGGGGAGGGGATTGTCCAATGCTTGTTGGTCAGCCATCGGAACGGATGCAGTGCGTTGATTGGTGCTGAATCCGGAGCCAAGGTGGCAATCTGCAGGCTAGCCAGCTGTGCCCACGGGATGTTGTCCCCTATTAGCAACCTAGTGCCTCACTTTCTCTTTCCGGATCCAGTATCCCCAGTCCTCCCTTGGCCCTAGGCTGCGTGAGGACGTCCCAGCTCACACGTTGCACACACTTCTGGGTTTTGGCGCTGTTTTTCCGGAGGTATGTGGTGACGCTTTTCTCAGTCTGGCATACTGTTTGTTGTTCAGTGGCCAGACTGCTAGTTTGTACCAAATGGCAGCCAATACAACATTGTTTATTGCCAAAGCCCTTCCAACTATCGAGGTGTGCAGACCTTCCCATTTCGCCAGCCTGTCAATCGCCATATTGACAAGCATATCCCCGTGATCCGGGGGGGGGCCCAGAGCCGTAAGTCTTACCCCCAATATTCTGATGGCATCCTCCTTCATCGCCCATGCCACAACCGGCTCAGGCGGCGGTGGGTCCCCCCCCGGGTGGAGCCACCAACCTTCCGTCTTTGAGCCCCAATTGACTTTCTTGTCTGCTGCTAATGAGAAGAGGTCTATGACTTGTGTAAGGGCTCGTATGCTACCCTCATCTGCTTTAATGAGAATCGTTAGGTTGTCTGCGAACATGGATGTCACCGGAATGAGATGGTCAGGGATTTCTGGGATAGGCACTTTGCTGATCCCCGGGTGAGATCTGATCTTCGAGGCGAGGGCTTCCATCACGATCACAAACAGCAGAGGCACTATAGGGTCCCCCTGGCGCACAGACCGTTGCAGGTGTATTGGAGGCGATAGGTGGCCATTGAGCATGATGTTAGTAGTAGCCAGCCTGTGGAGGAGCTGTACCCAATTACAAAAAGTCGGGCCAAAATTCATCCTAGCCAAGCACATGTCCAGGAAATCCCAGTCGACGTGGTCATATGCTTTCTCAAAGTCTATAAACATGATAGCCGCTTGGGCTTTTCGCTGCCTCGCATATCTGATGGTTTCGTTGACCAGCAGGATATTGTCTTGGATGTTGCGGTTGGGCATAAAGCCCGTTTGGTCAGGGTGGATGAGCACATTCATGTGGGGCAGCAATCTCTTGGTCAAGGCTTTGGCCACTAGCTTGTATGGGACAGGGAGGAGGGTTATGGGTCTGTAATTCCTGATATCCTCCCTGTCCCCCTTTTTATAGATGAGTGTAGTCACCCCTTGCCCGATCATGCCCCCGAAGGTCCCGCATTGCTGGACCGCCAAAATATAGTCCAACAAATCTTCTTTTAGCAGATCCCAGAATTGCACCCAGAATTCTTTCGGAAATGAGTTTATGCCTGGCGTCTTCTCATCTTCCATATCCTGTAGCGCCTCCCAGATATCTTGTTGAGTGAGAGGGCGATCAAGCTCGTTCTTTTGGGCCTCTGTAAGACTCGCGTGGATAGTTGATAGCAATTCTTGTCTCGCGCGGTGGACCTCTTCCGGGGGTTTGGTCAGTGTTTGAGAGGTGAACAGGTGTCGATAATACTGGGCAGCGTAGTCAGTTATAATGTATGCATTGGTTGCACGAGGGGCTGCTGCATCCAGTGGATGCCTCAGTGTTGGGACGATATTAGCTCTCGCTCTGGCTTTTGCTTTGCAAAAAAAGGCCTTCGACATGGTCCCATCAGTGTGCGCCCGTTTGATTCTGGCTTGGATCCTCCAAGCTTGTGTCTGCCTTTCGAGGTATTCTTGGAGGTGGGTTCTGACCTCTTGCAGCGTATCATAGGTGGGACCGTGGAGGGGGTCCCTCATGAGCTGTTCATCCCAGTCTTCAAGGTCATGCATCAGTTTTTCGAGGACGGCCTTGCGGTCCCTTGCGTGTTGGATGGAGAACTTTTTGGCTGATATCTGTTTCTGGGTCTGCCAATATGCCCAGAATGCGTTAATATGCTCTTTAAAGCTCGTCAGGGGGAGAAGGGAGGTATTCAGTTTAAAGAATCCCAACCCTCTCTTGATGTGGGAGTGGAATGACAGGCCCAGTGTGATCATTCGATGGTCAAACGATTTGTAGGGGCTGATTGCTGTGATTTCCGCTGTGGTGACGAGACCCTGCAGTTCGGTTGACACTAGCGTGAGGTCTATACGAGAATTGGAGTGACCCTGCTCGCCCCTGGATGACAGGCATGTGTACGACCGTTGGCCTGGGTGCAGCTGTCTATACATGTCTTCCAGTTCTCGGTCCGCCATGAGCTGCTTAAGCATAAGCACGTCCGACCCTAGAGGAGCCTGCGGCCGGTCCCCTTGGTTTAGATGCTGGGAGGCCGATCTGCGGTCCAATGTTGGGTCAAGCGCTGTGTTGAAATCCCCAGCCTGGACCAGCGGAGCATCATCCGGGAGCAGTTGATGAAGAGAGAGTCAAAACTCCACCCTGGTCGCGGGGTCATTTGGTGCGTAGATGCTGGCCAGGTAGAACTCTTCGTCCTCGTATGCAACCTTGAGACAAACCCACTTACCATGTCGGTCATCATGTGTCATCTCTAGCGGTTTGAGTCTTGAGGAGGGGGGGAGCCAGATCGCAACGCCTGTCGATGCTCTCTCTGTGGATGGAGCCGAAAAAGCAGCATATGGCCACACTGTTTTTGCCTTCGCGGCATGTGCAGGGGTATCTTGTAAGTGTGTCTCTTGGATGCACACTGCATCAGGCCATGTTCCCGAGACTGGGGACTTAATCATGTTCCAAATTGCTTCTTTTTTATCGGCTGTTGCTTGAATCAGGCCATTAACATTGAGAGAGCGGACGTCGATATCTGCACGGGCCAGTTTGGTTTCCCATTGGGGCGGCCTTCTAACTCGTGGGAAAACCGGAGGCGAAGGGGGGCGGCAGAGAGGCTGGGGGGGGGAGATGGCGGGGCGCGGGGAGGCACGGAAGACCGCGCTGTTCCCTGGAGGAGGGGTAGGGGGGGAGGTGTATCTGAGGGCCGAGCCAGTGGTGGGCAATTCATTACTGTGTGCTGCATTACTATAGCGGGGTAGATCAACCACCGTCCATTGCAGGCAACTGAGGTCAGGCCATAGTTTTAACAGGGCGCAGGTTTTGCGGGTCGCCCCACTGGTTGTGCTTGTCAAGCACAATGTGTTCCAAAAATGCCTGCATGAAGACAAGGACTCTACTAGCAGTCCAGGCCCCGTTAGTCGTAAACCTTGTTGTATACATCTCCATCAGTTGGTGGTGGGTGAACCAACCCAGGTCTATTCTGGTTCTGCACATCGATGTTTTAAGACGAAGCAGCAGCAGAGCCGGTATTATCCCTTTGGGGAAGGAGAGGTTTTCAGGAAGCACAGCCCCCAACACTTCTTTCGTGTCTGTTTCGGCGGCCCAATATTTCAATCTTTTCAAAATAACTGCGACAGAGGGGTTACCCCTCCAGCCTTCCACTGTGAGCTTTGATAGGGCAGGGGTCACCTTCTGATGTAAGGGGCGATGTTGTCGGTGCGTCGGGGGGCCCAGACGCAGGATCCACTGCCCATCCTCCTTCTCCCGTCTGATAGGGAAGATGACCACCCCCGGTGGCATAGCCACTGGGGTGCTGTCATCTTCTTGCAATCTGACCAGTTCTCTAAGTTTTGTTGGACGAATGTCAGCGGCCCACTCTTCGTCTGATCGGGAAGTATCATCGACATCGTCATCGTGGATGATTTGGATGCCGTTGGCCCGGGCCCGAAGGGGCGCATCCGAGGGGCTAGAGCAGACAATCTCACGGGACCCGTTTTCATTCTCCAGCTGTAGGGGCAACTGTTGGTGGTCGTGTTGTTGAAGCCCGTCCGATGGTCTCTGCTGGTCCCCCGACTGCATAAGCCTCTGTTGCTGGTCGTTTTGTTGAAGCCCGTCCAGCGGTCCTTGCTGCTGTCCCCCAGGCTGTGGTAGGGTATGCAGTGTGGTGCACAATTCCTGTACCAGCGTTTTGGGCCATGCCAGTCCTTCATGAAGGAACGCATCAGCCGAGTGTTGTGGTCGTGATTGGGCGTCGTCCGACTGTTTTCCTTTGAAGCAGGACTTGGCATAGCTCTCAATTTTGTCAAGGACGTCGTTGACCACCAAGACAATGGCAACTCCAACATCCATCCAGTCAATCTCAGACACTGTCTTGTATTTTTCAACAGTGGCCAGCACCCTTGGGCTGTACATCAGCACCCTTTTGGCTTCCCCCCAATATCTATTTTCCAGGTCATTTCCTTTCTTGTCCTCTGCGATCAAGAATATCTTGGATAATGTCCAGTCCGTCAGGAAAGCGAGTTTCTGCTGGACTTCCTCGGTGGCTGCGAGTGGTGGAGGGCCGACTTCTTCGAGGGGCATGCCCGGGGGGACATCCTCCCTCTCCATCTCCACGTCCCCCTGTTGGTCCTGTCTCTGGTCCAGCTGTGGCCGGTCAGGGGGGGGGGGCGAGGTGTCCATGTCTTGCAGTTTCTGACCGTCGTCATACCAGGAGGGGAGCGCGATGGAGGGGTGCTCCTGCGCTCGCTGTCTTTCCGCTTCTTGTTGCCAGAAGATGTGAAGTTGCTACTGCTGTTGCTGCAGCACGTGCTGCTGTTGGCAGCACAACTGTTGCTGCCATTGCAACTTGAGGTGCTGGAGGGCCTGTTGCTGTTGTATCAGTCTCTCCTAATACTGCTGGTGATGGTACTGCGCCAGCTGTGCTTTGAGCAGATGTTGCAGTTGTTCCTCGCACTCCTTCTGTAGCCAGAGGCGCTGCTCTTGTTGGTGAGCGACCTGTGCTTGTGTCTGCTGTAACAGGTGCATGTGGGCTTGCTGGTGCACCAGGTTTTCTTGTTGTTGGACCTGCTGTTGTTTTTGCTGGTTTTGCAGTTGTTGGATGGCCTGCTCCTCTTGCACCCGTTGCCACTGCGTGTGTTGGTTCAGCTGGCCAAGGAGCTGGTGTTGTTGAATCTGCATCTGGTCGTGAAGTTGTGGTGGTTGCTGTTGGTGGAGTGGGGGAGGTAAACATCCCTCCCATTGTCCTTGCATTTGTTCGTCGTTGGATAAGTGACAGTGGGCATCTCGATGTTGATCGTGGTCCATGGGGAAGTGTTGTCGGCCGTCGTGATTTGCATCAGCTTGTCGGGGCACGTCCTCTCTCACTGTGGGATGGCCCGGCTGCATCTGTTTCCGCTCGAGCAGCCCCTCCTCTTTCATATGACCCGGATCATCGTTCACACGACGGGGCGGCTCGTCTTCGTCCCATTCTATCAGCCCTTCGCTGTGGCGAGGGCGATCCCTAGCTGCCTTATCAGCTGGGGAGGAAGGGATTTGAACGAATTTTTTCTCCCCCGTGAGTTTGGAGGTCACCTCTCTGAGTTTTGTGGTGGCTAACTCACCCCCGTGATGGTGGTGCCGGGGCTGTGCAGAGCCCGTCGGCCGAGTTCCGGATCCATCTTTGTGCTGCGGGGGTCGATCTGGTGAATGTGGGCGTGGTGGGTGGTGTTCCTGGCATACTCGCATGTTCAGCTTCAGCACCAGCTCTGAGCCTAGCCCCTGTGCTGTATCGTCGCCCGCGAAGCATTGGCCCTGGCGGGCGTCGTCGGGATGCTCGCTGTTGGGTGGTAATCCCTGTTCCCCCTCCCGCGGCCCAGGCATGGTGTCACAACCCGAGGTGCTGGCCAGTAATGCAGCGGGTTGGGAGGGGTATTGCAATAGCTGCTGCTGCAACTCCCCAGGTGGCGTATTTCCTGGACTGGGTATCTCCTGTGGGCCAACCAGCCGTCTCTGCATACCTGCTTCTGGGGGGCTCCCTGTTTTCATCTGGTTGTGAGGACCTGCACCGTCAGGCTGCTGATGTTTCTACGGTGGCGCATCCTGGGTGTGGGAGAAGGTCACATCCTTTATTTTGGCCAGCAGGGAGTTGGCTTTTTGCCACATTTGGTGCGGATTTAGTAACGCGACGTTCTTTGTCTGTTTTTTTCCGTCCCCTGGCTCTTCAGTCAGTGTCATCTGTTTCAAGGCAGCAGGGATGTGGGGCTCAGTGGTTTTGCCCATGGGCTGGTCCGGGGGCAGTGGAGGGGGCAGGAGCAGTTGTGAAGATACTGCCGGAACAGGCTGATCGGGGGGGCCTTCTTGCTTCTTTTGGGGGTCGGTTTTGTGCTGAGGGGGTGACTCTTTTGAGCGTCGGTATGGTGAGTGGAGTCCCTGCGAGGTCCCCGCCGGGGTGTTTCCCTGTGTCGGTTGGTGAAGTCTCTTGTCCACCTTCTCTACCTCTAGCCCCTGTGTTGATTGGCGGGCGTTCCTGCTCATTTTCACTGCCTCCCGCCTCTGAGTTGGATGGCCATCAGCTGGGCCAGAGGGAACGGTGCATCGGGGCTGTCCTGGATCCAATCCCTGTGCTGTGTGATCAGATGCAACTTGAAGTCGTCGGTCCTTCCGGGTGGCTGGGTCCCGTATGCCCTTTGCAGATAGTCCTCGGCAATCCACTGGAGCCATTTTTTCCTTTTGCAGGCCCGTAAGGGCTTGTCTGTCCTTGGCATGCGTACCCTGGCAGTCGTGAGGGGTTGTCGTGGTGGCGTTGTCTGTGGAATAGCCCAGGGGTGCGGAGGACAGGGACCGTGCTGATCTCTCCGATTTCGGTTTATAGAACTGTTGAGGAGGGGGTGGACCTTGTCGATATGACCGGTGGTGAACCCAAGTGGGCTGGGATTGAAGGGGCATGGGGGGATGGGGTCGAGGAGGATAGCTTCTGGTACAGTTTGCTCCCCTGGTCCCGGCCACCCGTAACGCCCTTCTTAGCCAGGTTTGGGCGAGCGGCTCCCCCCCTCCCCTTCGGCCTGTCTTCAGGGACAGGCTCCTGGCCGATCTTTCCCTTTTGCTTGAGGTCTTTGTGTGGGGCAATTGTTGCTCCTGATGGGTACATCACCGGCTGGCCCTCCCCTCGCCATATCCATTTCCCCGGACAGCCATCAGCATATGCTCTGAGAGTCCACCCGTGTAGCTCTCTCTCTTCAGGGTACCATGTCTCCTCATCCGTTGGGTGGGGGACCACGAGCCCCTTGATCCTTTTTGTTTTGTTAGACGGGCAGCAGTCGTCTGAGCATAGGTGGCCTCTCTGTTTACAGGCATAGCACCACGGATCCTGTGTGTGACTAACTGGTACAGAGAATTCTCTGCCCCCCTGGGAGTATCTCAATTCCTCATTGAGGGGAAATGGATATGACTCATCCCACTCCACTGCCACCAGCAGGGTGTCGTCCCTCTTCCCCAGAAATTGTAGATGGTCTGTGATGTATCCTTTAACATGGGTGATGTTTTCCAAATCTGTGAGGATCGCCCCCTGCACACTCAGAGGGGCGAACCTGAACTCCACCCAGAAATTGGATTTCATTAGGTATTCCCTTCGCTCGTCGATGGACTGTGGATTGATTGGGGACCACGGCGCCACCTGCACCGATTTGCCTCTGAAGAGCGAGGGTTTAGTTTTGAGGAGGAGATGCTTGTCTATGGGATACAGGGCCACCACTGTAATACACTCCGGGCTCTCCACCTCAATCAGGAAGTGATCGTCGACCAGCTGCCTGTCACTTTTTATGGAGGCAAGCTTATCAGTGATCCATTTGATCTTATCGTTGATTGTTTGCCCCGCACATTGGGGTTGGAATCTGAAGTGTACTGCTTTGTGTGCATAGATCGTGTCTCTGATGGCCTTGGCCTGAGGCGGAAAAACCGAATGCGGATAGATATATCCATCTTTGACCTGGAACTTGCTGACGGGTTCCACATACAGCTGCTGGATAAGGTGACTCTTGAGTGGAGCTATGGGGTCAGGAGTGTGTGATCTATGTGCTTCAGATTGTGCAGGGGCCGATAAGGCTTTTAGGAGTTGTGGCGGCGATGCTTTTGTAGTTTTCGAGGGAGACGGGATATCCGTCGGGGGCCGACCGGAGCTCGCCACTTTGTCCTTCCACGTGTCCTTCTTCACCCCGTGCTCCACTGTTGTGTTGTTTGTTTGTGTGCCTCTTTGTGCGTTATCTGTCGAGGGGGAGGGTTGTGCTTTCGTGACTCCATTTTTATCTCCTGGAGGGGGAGGGGGCAGATCTGCCTTGTGGGCTGTTGTGTTTAACGCCTTGGTTCCCGTGTGAACCACAGGGCCGGGGCCCCCAGCCATTGTCTTTGCGATTGGTCAGTCCTCTCACCGTGGTGGAGCAGATCGGCAGTATATGCATCGTTATCCGTGTCACGAAGCATCCGATCCGTTGGTTTCTACCCTTCCCAACCCCCGCAGGCTTTTCACCAATACCCCACAGGCTTTCGCCAATATGGCTTTCACTCCGATCATGGGCACGTAAGCATGCAGCTGTTGTTTGTGTCAATTTCGTTATTTTGTTGTACTATTTCCACAATTTTGATGAAAATCATTCGATACCCCACAGGCTTTCGCCAATATGGCTTTCGCTCCGATCATGGGCACGTAAGCATGCAGCTGGTGTTTGTGTCAATTTCGTTATTTTGTTGTACTATTCCACAATTTTGATGAAAATCATTCGAGGTCGCTCTAGGTTTCCTATTTTTCAGAAGTCATGTAACTGTGGGTATCTATCCGGAGCTTTGAGGGTGACACGATCGTGAGGGGGCGTCACTTCCTGTGGCTGCGTGGAGGGGGATTAGCGGGATGGGGGGGGGTATGGGGAAGCAGAACTGATTCAGCAGTGCTCATGCGCAAGGCGGACTGACTGGAATCGTGGGTCGAGAAGGACCTTAGCCAGGGATATCGAGTCAAGGGAGATGGGGGACGGGATCAAACAGAGCCTGGAGCTATGGTAGAGTCTATCACCGTCCTCCGGGCGTCAGGTGATGTTGTTGTCTCGCACCATCCTCTTCAGCTCGGCATCGGGTTCTGCAGACCGGGAACCTTCTTAGCAGAATCTCTGTCGCCTCTCGTGGTTCCTGTCACACCGCCACGTGGTGTATTCAGCTAACGCTCTGCACCCAAATCCTGGCCATGTCCTTCACGCTCGAAACCTTTGAGCATATCGTCCCCCCTCCCGCTCGCGCCACTTCCTCCAGCGCCAATCGGTCCTTCTAAGCCTCCAGCCCGACTACATACCTCAACAAGCCGTTCTTCTCATGTTCCCCGTTCTCTCCTCGCACCCACGTTTCTCGTCTCCGCAGTCTCACTCACTCTCTTCAACCGGCTGTCACCCAGGGTGTTCCACTTTTGTTCCTTCATTCGCGCCCCCCAGCCCATCTACCTCCCTCAATAAGCCGCTCTTCTCATTTTCCCCGTTCTCTCCTCACACACACGTTTCTGGTCTCCACAGTCACACTCGCTCTCTTCAACCGGCTGTCACCCAGGGTGTTCCACGTTTTGTTCCTTCATTCGCGTTCCCACTTCCCTCGGCCGTAGCTGTATCCGTGAACTGTACTCATATGTGGTACTACTACCGTATGTGGCAGGATTCTCCGGAACGTTCCCCTCGTCGTCTCCAGCTTGTCCTTCCCCTTGCTGCCGTCTGTCCTCTCCCGTCGTTCCTCTTCTCCTGCTCCGCTTTGGCCGCTATTTTCGTCGTGAGCCCTGTCCTTTGAGTTGGTTCGTGGTACGATCCTTCGTCAGTGAGAGTAACAACGCTGGCGTCGGCGCATCGGGCGCTTGCCACGTGGCGAAGATCACTCCGGCTCTTGACTCGCCGGGGGGCACCGATGCTCCAGTCAGCGGGCGATGGGTCGCTAACGGTTCTCCCATCTCCCGTTTCCCGTGCGATTCCTGGCGGGCGGGCCCTGCCGTCCGCGGGTCGCTTCGCGCTACCGCTCACTACGCTGAGAGAGATACAGTCTCAATTAGCAGAAGCCCGCTCCCACATTGTCACGGGTTACAGGACCGCACAACTCAACCCAGCAAGCTACCAGCATTGACTGGCCCTGGCCATCCTCCTCAGGCCACCGAAAGTGACGGCAACGGGATTAGAACCCAGCACCTATGCGGTGCCGCTCAGGCATGAAACCTACTGAGCTAGCCAACGGGACCAGGTCATTCAAGATGTTTTCACTGTGAAAAAAAAAAAGAAGACATTTTCACTGCATGCTCTTACTGTTGTCTTAAGTTTTGCAGGTCAGGGGTTTCTCGTAGCAGGCAAGAGAACTGCTGGAGGTAGTGGGAGACCTGGTGGTTTTGGGAATGTTGCTCATCTACTGAAACAGGACTGATCAACATTTAGCCTAAAAGAGAGCAAACTTGAGTTGTACCCATTGAGATGAGGGAGCCTGAGAGATGGCTGTAGCTACAGAGGTCCAAGGGTGCAAGGTGGGAAACCTCACCATGGCAACCCAGGCTCCTCACAGACATTAGCTTGTCTGACAGGATCTGGAGTCAGTGTTATCTTTTTTCATTTATTTAATAACCCAGCAGCACTCTGCTAGGGGGAGTGGTATGATAACCTCCCCCTAGTAGCTACCACAGGTCGCTCCAGGGAGCTTCACCCGCTGGAAACCGTGTCCAGCATCGCAGAATACAAGATTTGTGGAATTGTGTCCAGTTATTGGGGCCATTGCCTGGCTTCGGCTATCAGTGTGGCCTCTTCAGCCCGAAAGGTCCTCGTGTGCTTATCCATCCTGTTATCTTTTTGGTATTGGTTTGCTTTTCCTTTTCGTTGGATTTTTATCTAAAATCTTGGACAAAATATGACGAGATGTTTAGTTTGAGCTATTTCGGGAAGAGTTGAGTTTCGGAAAGACATGGGAGGCTGGACCCGGTTTCCTGCAATAGTCTAACCTGGTACTTGCCCCAGTACTCTCGGGTTGTCGGTGAGGTTTCCCCGAATCTGTTCTTTCAAGAGCAATCTTTAGGGAAAATTGTTCAAATGCCCCTGAAATTTGGGGTATTTCGTCAGATACCCCTAAAAGGCATTGGTATGGCAAAATGCTCTATAACAGTCGTGACACTGTGGGGGATACCCCACTTGCAAATTTGACCCGCCATCTTGTGCATATACCCTTACAGGCCCGGTGCAAATTGTCCATATGCCCCGGCCATTCTGGCCATTGGGCTCTTGCCGGAGAATCTCTTCTCCTTTCCTGTCTCCCAGCTTCATCTCTAGACCTTTTGTAATGGGACAGCCCGGGTGGCCGTCCCGTCGCCGTGGAGGACGAAGAGATGAGGAAGAAGGTGGAGATGGCGGTGGACCTGGAAGAGACAACGCAACACCGCCACAGACTCAACACGCTCCAAAATGTGCAACCGAAAAATGATCCAAAGTACAAACTGCAGCTGGGGTATACCCCCAGCGAACCGACTGCGGCGACTGGACTGAACTGGACTGGATTGGTACCGACAGTGGTACTGGACTGGACTGGACTAAATAGCCACACGGCCTGTGAGATCAGGCCAACGGCCTGGTCCCACAGGCCGAATAAGATAGTGGCTCGCTGCACGATCCTCGGACCTGTAGTGGATTGCAAGAGCCAAACCACACTTCCGCAAAACCTGTGGAACTCTGCAACCAAGAAAGCGGATAAAACAAGGATGCGGAGGAAACTCCATGCTGGGTCCATGTGATGCAGCCTAAGGTACATAATGTCATGTAGAAAAGCAAATGTTTGATGTACACATCCTAGCTAGCAGCAAGAAATGAAATGTAGCATCATAAGACCCTAATGTCTTGGCGGGAACTGCCTCAGTGGTAGAAGGGGAAAAAAAAACAATATGTCACAAGATAATGTCCTATCGCTGAACCCTTGGGAATGCGATGGTCTCGGGGGGGGGTGAATGCAGCCTAAGAACCGAAACTCCTAGGGGCAGTCACACACAAAGGTGGGGTAGGTCATCAGACTCGGGGTGGGAGGTAACGAAACAACACCAATAACCCTAGCAAATGAACTATCAAGGCCTGTAATGCTCGACAGAAAGATGACACTATGCAGGGTGATAAGATGAAATGCCTAACTAAAGGCATGTAGTGGCCGACACTAGGGTGATGAATGCAGTGAGTGAGGTGATCAAGCAGGCAACTCACCAACTAGGAGGGAGTCAGATCTGAGAGAAGGGAAGTCAAGATAACGCTAAGGTCTCAATGCCTATGCAATACTAAGGGACAGCCCAACTCAAGGAGAACTAGCTTGTGATAAGCTCAGATCCGTATCGCGCGGCTTGCCGTATCCCTGAGGAAAAATCCCGCGGAAGCCCCGAAGTACGGACGGAGATAGAAAGGGGTTTTCTTTCTTTTTTCTTTTGTTTTCTTTTTGAAACGGCTTTTTCATTTTGTTTGGTTAATAATTTCCGCGGGCGAATAGCGGCCGCGGTATGAAAACCAAGAAACGGGTGCGGTTGGGACTTTTGAATTTTTGCACGCGCGTGCCCAAGCTCCGATTTCTTCGCGCGTCTCGCATCCTCGTTTCTTGCTTTGCATCCTCGCGCCAACTTCCCTCCTTGCTGCGTGCATTTTCCCCATGCCGGACTCTTCGTCTTCCCCTCCGCCCAGCTCGATCCTGACCCCACGAAGTGATTGGCCGCGTAGTTGGGATGATCGGATCAATATGGAGAGCGGGAACCCGCGCGCCACTTGAACGGACACCCCAATCACGTAGGACCATGCCATCCCGCGGGTCGAACCCTCTAACTCCCCACCTTCCTCCTGTCCTGCTCATCTACAACCTGCGCTGCCCGCACCTCGCGCCGACAACCCGCCGCCACGCTATAAATTTGCGCAACCCTCTCCTCTCTCTCTCTTTGATCTCGGCTGCAATGCTGCGCAAGCTATGCGCGAGAGTCCGCGGCGCCGAACAGGCTCGACGAGCCCAAGGACGGGCGGAGTGACGACGTGGGGTGGACCCGCGATAGTCTCGGGGCGAAGCAGTCGGAGGGACTGAGCAATGGTGGGGATTGGACGCCGGCTGCAGCAGGGCTTTGTGGCTATGGTGGTCGGTGGTCTTGGGGAGTTTTGAAGGCTGCGCCTGGGAGCGGCAGCTAATTGAAATTTTTGTGTACAAGAAGGACTCACTTTTATCTCCATTGCTGCTTTGTCTATGCGTGTCGAGTGTGTGAAGCCCCGAGTGATGGGAGCTAGTTGTGCACATGAGTGATGTCAAACGTCCATGGATGATTAGATGTCCTGTCACGGGTTGTTGATTGCATGCATGTATGTATGTATGTCCTCGTCCGGGCGGGGATGGGGAAACTGAACTGGGGGACTGTCTGCTTAGGAGTAAGAGTGTGTTGATCCGGTTGTTCCCTTCCCCTCCACGGCCTTTCCCGCGCTCGCGCGCGGTTTCGGCGTAACTCAATCTCTCTCTCTCTCTCTCTCTCTCTCTCTCTCTCTCTCTCTC
>BFEA01000055.1:992772-1005656 GCA_003427395.1 Chara braunii
TTTCCTTGATCTCGCTCGCCCCTGTTGAATTCGATCGCTTCTCACACGAACGAGCATCGTTGAACTCAAAGCGACCAGTAAGCTCCGGGAGATCTTATCGTTTTTTTTTTTTTTTCCGGTTGTTGATGTGTCTTTCAAACAATTGAGGATTTCGTGTATGTAAGATTTATTATGCATGCGCATTGATTGGGCTAACTAAGCTAAAATCTCACACATGTTGTGGAAATGCATGCTTGTTGTTTTTGTGATGAACGATAATTGCTGTTGCGGTCGGATCGAACTCACAATTTCCTTTTGATCGATTCGCCGAAAGGATGAAATGCAATAAAGCTTGCAGTACCGCGACTGATTTCTTTTGTGACTATACAATTGATTGGGTAGGCTCACGTACTTAGAATTTGCTTCTACCATGTGAACGGATTGCTCTGACCAGTATGGGTGCCGACTTTCCGCATCCCCATCACAACCATTCTCGTATAACGAGAAAAAAACACGTGCATGCGAGTGGGACGTACGGGAAGTCATCGCCAAGATCAGCGAACACTATTATTTTCCACCTGAAACAAGGGGTTCTGGATTCGTAGGCGTCGATTTTGTCATTATTGATACTCACTTCCCCCCGAACTCATTGTTATTGCCTTTTAACGAGTTGATTGTCATCCCCTGGGTGGCGGTAGCACCCGACTGGCACAACACTCTGTGTCGCAATTGTCGCCGCGCAGAGCGTTATCGGAAAAGGGGGTTCCACTGACGAACACGTGACGAAGACGAAAACAAGGAATGAGCAATCAGACAAAGGTTATCCACGTCGAATTCCAAACTTTGTAATGAGCGGTGTCGGAATCTGATTCGAAAACGAGATCCCACGTGAGTACCTTCGTCTTTCCACTCTAAAAGACGGCAAATAGCCCGAGTGAAGGTTCAATGATACTTTTTTTATTGAACTTGAATGTTTGAAAAGAGCGTGCATTTGTCTCCTTCCTGTGTGGCGATGACCATTTCTCACTAAACTGGAATCACGCGGGAGATTTCAGTTCCATCTGTGTCCCCACACTCAATTTTCTCAATTTAAAAATCCTCAGCACATCGATGGCTCATTCCGCACAACTTATCACTTCAACCGGAAGACATAGCAAGGCGAGAGTTTGACTATCACACGAATGCATTTGGGGAGTTACTAGGGTGAATGAGGACAATTCTTTTGGAACTTGAATTTCCTCGAGCCAGACATTTGGCAACACTTCGGTAACGCAACAACGCAACTCCTTCCACCGCTTCAGAAGCAAGGGTAATATATTGTATGTTTGCCACTCATTGGGTGCGATACTTATTTGGGACTCATGGTGCTGGTGCGGTGCGCATCATTTCAGATATGTGCCATAACCAGTTGTGCGACCTCGGAGCTTCGCCATGGTTGTGGTTGCCTTCAGCCCATTGATTTGCACACCAATTTTACGGACAAGTTTGACAGCCATGGTGTCCTACCCTCATAGGAGAACCCTTGCCAGATAGCGCACCAAATAGGTAGAGTGTAGTGGTCCAAGTCAACTTGAGTGACGGTTAGAAGCTCGTGAAGGACGATGTGAGGAGTCCATGCCACGAACGATATTGGAAGATGGGGGAAAACTCAGGGGGAGCGTAGGAAAGGTGGGATGAAGGAAGAGGGTCGGAGGCGACAATGGATTGGAGATGGTTGATGGGGACAGATTGACGCGTCCACCTCGTGCATCAGGGGTTATGCACCTTATGTAGTCAGGGCACTCGTCGGTTATCTGCTGATTGTTATCCAGCCCTGAGCAAGGGGGATGGTTGGATGGCATGATGTATCTACTGATTGTTGTGTGATTGTGACGTGTTAGCTTACGTACTTGAACGAGCTTCGGAAGCCCCGAATTTTGTTATTCATTCTTTTCTTTTGGTCTTTAATGGACTTTAGGTGTACCTTCTTTGTCATTGGAAGGTAATGCATGGACTCAATGGCCACTGAGGCCCCTCCTCCACTTTTTGTTTTTCTTTGACATTTTCAGAATTTCTTTTTCGACAATTCATAAATAAACGTAGGAATTATACACACCTTAGTGAGCGCGCTATGAATTTTATTCGGCAATTGGGGATTCCAGAATCTGTGGGATCACTTCCCACTAACGTGCCCTTCTTATACGTGAGTGTTCCCAAATTTTTCATGGAAAACTCGGTGAATCTTCTGGAAGAATTCGAATAGAAGTATGAGTTTTTCATGCGTCCAATTCCGCACGCATATCTTGCATTTGAATTTTTCAATCTTGAATTAGTCTTAGAGCTATCGTAATTTTTTCGGTGTCTTTTTGTTTTGTCGTTAGCACCATGCATGAAAGTTGTTTCCTAGAATATCCCTCTCACTCTTATGGATTGCAGCACACAACACCTTAGTTGGATCGTGTAATACTTTTACTACACATCCCAAGTAGTCCTATATGTCTTCCAACCTATTTTTTTCAAGTGTCAATGTCTCATTGTAACAACGTTGGAAACATTTTATTCTTTGCTCGACGTCAACCTTCACCAGTTTCGACATAGAGCCGAAAAATGAAAATACTGAAACATCATCTACGAGTCTTATACCTCTGAAAAGTCTTCTATGCTAACCCAGTGATTCAAAAAAGAAGTACTCACTGTACACATAATAGGCAAGTCAGTGTTGGACTTGTTGGTTTACCCATGGGAATACCCACTCAGAGTCTTTCTTGCAGTGTATATTCCACGCACATCATGAAAGTATTCGACAAATCACAAATGACCATCTCAACAATTTTTGAAACCTTAATCCTCGACCATCCAACTGAAACTTTCAGTGTCTGTCCTAACTTGACGATCCTACTTCATTTCTTTACCAAAACGTTGTGGAATCCTTTCTTTTCATAACTTGAAATTAACCACTCAACAACACGAATAATTGACAAGTGCAAAATGTTTGAAAATATTTTTTTAACATCAAAGCTAGTTGCAATCAAGTCATCGCAAGGTCGTAGTAGACTGTTTAACTGAGTGAGTTGAGACAAGAGATTGTTAAGACATTTGAAATTAAAAGAAATATCATCAGGTAAAAACCATTAGATAGTTGTTAACTACTTTAAAAATAACCTTACTCAAACGTGTCAGTGGTTGTGAACATGTCGGATAAATAGTTCTCCACTTATAAATATCTTTATGTTTTGGTATTGCATAATCCCTTCCCAACTTACACTTGTAGTCCCATAGATATGAATCAACCTCAGTCATGATCGAGGCCTTTCGTGGTTGGCGGCCTCGACCGGAACCAAGAAGTAGGGTTGTGGTCGACTAAGCCCCGACCACGACTTTCAAGGATTTTTAGGGGTAAAAAAAAATTCAAAAAACAAAATAAAAAAAATGATGCTGTAGACAAAGCTACCAGTCGGGCCGCCGGGGTCACCCTTTTTCCCGAGCAGCCCGGCCGTGTAAGGACGAGGGATTCAAAGAAGGTCCCGAAAAAAAAAAAAAAAAAAAAAAAAAAAAAAAAAAAAAAAAAAAAAAAAAAAAAACGACTATGTTATAAAGAAAAATAAACTGAACAACTTTTGCCTCAGGGTTACATCGAAGTTGTTTACCAAATTTTAAATGAAAAACTATTTTTAAATTTTTAATTTTTTAATTTTTAAAAACTTTTAATTTACGTTTGGCCTGGTCGGGCAAGTGGATCCGGGCCACTCTTGTAGCCTAGGTCATAAATCATTTTTTAGCTCTATAATGCAATATTTCGTTTATCAATTTTACTTTGTTTTCTAATTTTCAAATATGAAAAACTTATTTTTTTGAGGCAAAAGTTTTGTTTATTTTTTGGAAAAAAAAAATAATAGATTTTTTTTCTTCCCTCAATTTTGGTAAGAAGTTTGGACGTGATTTGAGGCAAGAGTTGTTCAATTTGTTTTTTTGCATAATATATATTACTTTTGAAGTTTTTTACTTTTTTTTTTCATGACCGGGACCTTCGGTCGCAACCGGAGGTTGAACTCACAACCGTGGAGACCGTCGGCTATGGGAATTCGTAGCCACTAAGTCACCTTTTGGTACTTCCTTGAAAAATACCTCGTCTTCAATTCTTTAATTACCTTAATGTCCGAATTTTTGATATATTCCAACCCCCGATTTTCTAGAAACAGTGAGTTCAATCCCTCACGGTAAACAATAGGACAACAAATGAATTTATCTCCGAGGTTATGGTCAATTGGACACACAACTGACCCATTCCATTTGCTTCTCAAATCCATCATAGTAGAGATATCATCCATAGACTCGGGTGTTTGCTCAATCCATTCTTTAGGACAATCGTGAAGGTCAAGCGAAGAAATCGAGAAGATATTGGTATCTTTCTGAATGGAGCAGAGTGTGTTGATAATAGTATGATGAAGAAAATGAATATTGGGGTGTAAATTGGGATATGGTATATTCTTGCTATTAGAGAGAAGTGGTGGAATATTGAGTAAGGAGAAGCGAGTAATTACATTCGGACTGGAGTCGTTGGAAAAATGAAGTTGGCGCAGGAGAAAGAAAGGTCCTCATATTTTTCAAAATGAAAAAAATTATGTAGGTAATCACTTACAAAGTCTAACTCGTTCTTCGGACAAACTACGCTCATACGTCGACAACTATTATATCTTGCAATGAGACACGAATGATTGACATCCTCACAATCTTTGTGTACAACTCTCATAACTTCCTGTTGAACAAACATTCATCAAATGAAACTCGTGGTTTCAAGTTTCAACCTAATTTAAAAGTAAAATGTAACCTTTAGAACTCTTTATAGCACAATTGGCAGCGTACATCGACTATGTTTTTTAGAAAAGCGACAAATTTCACTATAAAGGTTAATTAGATAATCAAAATTTTGACTATATAGAACTTGGTTTTGAAAGAATAGGGACAAAAAAGTTTTTGAGATCCAAAAAACGAGATCAGAATCTTGACAGACTTTCAACGATCACTGTATTCCCATGATCTAGCACATTGTAGAAGCTATGTGCCAAACGACGACCGTACGACAATTGACCCATGTATGTGTTTGATAACTTTTCTTTTATAGCATAATAAATCTCCTCCACAATAACAATTTTAAATCACAAAACTTCCTTTGAAAAAAAAAAAACAGAATATGGCAGAGAGAAGAGGATGTCAGCCTAAACTTAGCAAGGGAAAAAACAGATTATCAAACTTTTTTCTTGACACCTTGAACTCTCCTTTTTTGTTTTTCCTTCTTACCTAGTTTATTCTTATTACTATTTTTTTGTTTATATTGAGGTAAATAATTAAAAAAAGGGTTGAATAGCCTAATATTGAAGTGTTTCACATCCAACATGTCATCTTTGGAAGGTTGGGATATAGGGATAACTACGTAAGCCTCCGCCCCTTATCTACGAAGCCATTTATAGAGACGCTGGATTCTAACCTGCGATGAACTATTATGCGTGTTTGTCCTATATAAGTGCTCTCTCCATCTCCAAGGTACGGACCGAGTGGTACAACTGATATAAACATGTTTAGACCAAAGGGAGATGAAAACATAGACAACTGGATCGGGACATGATAAAACGTCGTATCATCAAACGAGCAAATTAGAATTATATGAGATTAGTTTGATCGCCTATGGAATAGCAGAAGTTAAAGTGATACTAATTATGTAACGTTGAAATAGATTATTCAGAACCTTTTTACCCAACACTTTCTTTTACTGTCATCAACTTCGAAGTAGTAGTGCGGAAGAATAAATTTGCCCCACACCTGGAGTCAAACCTAGGACGTCTCTGCCATATCCTGCTCACCTTCGGATGCGCCTGCAACATCCGCAGACTCTCCTTCTTCTTCTTCTTCTTCTTCATCATCTTCGTGCTCATCTTCTTCGTTTTCAGCAAGAGTCTGTCTCGGTAAGTTGTTGTTGAATGCTCGTGCAGTATAAGTCTAAACCAGCTAGTTGGTGTTCTTCTTGATACCATTATATGATCATATCCGTTCTTTAGTGCACAGGGGCTCCAATCGCGCCTTCCTTAGCTTCCCCAAGTCGTTGCTAACCCGTTTGTTGAAGGCATCATGCTTTTCCCCCACCTTCTGAACGAACTTGACTTTCAACTATTCTGCTCCATGTCGCTCAACATCTCCCCCTCGACTGTTGGACTTCTCGATGTTCGTCTTTTCGTGATCAACTTCCTTCTCGAGCTCGATAGTGAACGCAGGCTAATTCTGTTGGTACGTTGCTTGAGCGCCGAAACTTCCCGCTCTGCCATGTCCTTGTGACTCCTTGCCTTTCATTATGCATCAACGAGTTTTTCCCAAGTCCGCTCCTCGGTTGTGGCTTTTGCTTTTCCTCATGTAGGCTCTACCGGAGGGCTATTTTTTGTCACCACCTCAACAGAGCGCTTTGAACCCCGCTTCAAATTTTTCACTTCATCCCATAATACCAGCATATCGTGTATCAATGTCTGATTGTTTTTTTGCGAATCCTCTAATTTGTCGCTAGCCTTATCGAGAGCGATACGCTTTAATTCGTTATTCTCCCTCTGAAATCTAATAAGTTCATCATTCTTATGTTTTGAGATTTCGTCACGAGTTGTGGTGCCCGCTTTCCTCCATCTACTTTCTTGCTCTTGTCTTCACAATTGCTCACTCACATTGTTGACCACGACCTCACTCGTCGATGTTTTTTTGTTCAACAGAATCATCACTTCCTCACAAACTTCCTTTATATTGGCCTTGACCATGCTTCCTAACTTACTCTCGGACTCCTCCCTCTCCTTGCGTGCCTTAGTTTTTCCTTCCTCCGCCTCTTGCGCTCTTTTCCTCTCCTCACCTTCTCTCACGATTTTTTATTTTTCATTTTTTTCTTTCTCCTTAACCTCCATCTCTTTCATACAACAGAAAAATTCCCATGAGAAATTAAAGTTGAAAAAACATTCCATAAAGAAAAAATCCTTCATATTTATAAATTATCATTCCAATGTTTGTCCAATTCTAAAATTTTCATTTTAATTTGATAAGTTCCCGTCTAAATATGAGTTTTCCCTTCAACTCCATCTATTTGTTCAAGATGGAATGAAAGTCTGGACGAGTTTATGAAATGTTTTAATTAGACTTCCATTCTACTACAACAAATGTCGTCTAATTTAGATTGGATTAACCTATTTATGACTGAAAATCCTTACTTAGAATGGCAGTCCAATTTAAATATTTCATGAACTCATCCAGACTTTCATTCCATCTTTAGCATGCAGTTCAAATAAGAAGGGATACCCCATTCTTGGAAGGAAAGTTTTCAAGTAAGACAAAAAATTTTAAAATTGGAATGACATTTTTTAAGATGAAATAAAAATTTAAAATTTAGAATGCAATTTTACTCTAGAATAATAATTTAATTCTGGGAATTTTTTCTGTTGCATAACAGTCCCAAAAATTTTCAACCTCTCACTCGTCTCCCATTCACTGTTATCTACCCACCAGTTGCCCCTTGGTCTCTGCTGACTCTTGTAGCGGTTGTAGCCACCTCCATAATTTTGTTGGTTGTTGTACTGGCTGTTGCCATGCTGGTTACTGTTCACTCTCGGTGCCTGATATGGCACAATCTCGTTCGTGTTCGCGGATGGTAACAACCCATCATTCTCCTACTGGGACGCTCCTCGCCCAGAATCACCTCCCGCGTTACCTATAACAGCGGCCTCATTCAGGGTGTGGCTCAACTGGCAACCCCTTATGAAGTGCCCAGGTTGACGGCAATGATGACACACTTGTGCCCCCCCCCAAGTTCATCGTCTCAAAAAAAATAAAAACCAAGCGAGAGAGTAATAAGATGACGAATAGTGATGAGTAGTATGAAAAGCAATATGAATGGTTATGAATATATTTTTTATTTTTTTGGGGAAAAACCGATGAACCTTTATTCATGGAAGCATGAGGTCGGGAATCCTCACAAACAACCCAGAACGAACATCGACAATGTACTGGGACCATTACCCAGTTTGGTAACGGGATTTTTCCGACGACATATAGCAACAAATTAGAATGGTTATGAATAGTATGGGTAGTACGTAGGTCATGAGCACAACCACTCAGATGTAGTGCCTGCTACGCCGATTGTTATGCGTAACGAAGCATGATAACATATTTAATGCAAAGCACGATAATGGTGTATTTACACAGTAGTAAGAGACACGGAGAGAGAATGATAGACGAGAGAGTAGGAGAATAGGTGAAGTAATTATGAAATCCGATTGCAGGTTGCACAAAGTTGATTTGGAAAAGTGTGACAAAACTCAATCGCGCAGGTCGGGGTGAACACGCCTCGTTTCGCCAGGTCGCCAACCCGTCATCTGCAAGAGTCGCGTACCTGGCATCAGATGAGAAAAAAAATAACTTTGCTTCCTATAAGTATTACACATAACGAAGGTCGAACTCTAGGTTACAAGCTATATACAAAGTATCAGCAAGTTCCAGAAGGACAAAGTAATGCATACTTCGCCGTCTTACACCTGTTGGACCGATATTGGATGAAAAATAGACCCTACGACTAGGCGCAGGGGAACACTGGGAATACTTCCCTACGAACCAACCCTTGTTATCAACAGCATTCCACAAGATTACCCAGAAAAGAGCCTTCTACATTTGTTCGTGCCATTCCTGGCCGAGACTATGGGCCTCGCCACACATCTCTAGAAACTAGGAAATTTTCAAGAGTCGTCAGACGTTCTCAAGAGTTGGATTTTCAAGAGTTTTCGGTCCCTCACCACACAACACTCTCGAAAAGGCGATGGTGTTGGACAGAGGATAAAAAACAACATTCATACAACTTTGTTTTTTTTGAATGGCGCCAGGATAACGGCTTGACAACTCTTGAAAATCAAAAGTCTCTCAAGTGTTCGACGAAGGACGCTAAAAAACGCACGAGTTGGAGGCAGGCTCGGGTTTCCAATCTTCAAGAGCTGCTCTGGAAAGGGGGTTTCAAGAGGCTGCCACTCTGACTGCTCTTGGCTAACCTAAGTTTCAAGAGGCTGTGTGGCGATGCAGAAACTCTTCAAAATTTGGGCATACTCACACAGGGACCAAAAGACCCAAAATCCCAAAATTTGAGTCATTTTTCGGGTCATACTGCAGAGGCTCTCTACCCAAATGCCTCAAACGGTGACCCTTATGTCAGCGGCCTGCGGGGCTGCGGGAAGACCTTTTTTGAGACCACCTCCGGAGGTGGTTTCAGGGCATACTCACACGAGGACCAAAAGACCCAAAATCCCAAAATTTGAGTAATTTTTCGGGTCACACTAGAGAGGCTCGCTACCCAAATGCCTCAAACGGTGACCCTTCTATCAGCGGGCTGAGGGGCTGCAGGCGGACCTTTTCTTAGACCACCTCCGGAGGTGGTCTCAAATTACCTTTTGTTTTGTTTTGTTTTTCGCGAAGTGAAGAAAATCGTAGACGAAGAAGACAACCCGCCAAACTACTGGACGTGCGACTAGAAACATTTACGTTCTAGAGAAGGCCCACTCGTTATACTGGGTGCAAAAAAAAAAAAAAAAAATCTTACCTTTTTGTTTGGTCCTCGCCCGTGTGGTCGGGCGTACTTGCGTTGAGTGCAAAGTGTCAGGGTCGCGACTTCGTCCTTTCTGGACGAGGTCCGGCCGTGTGACCACACGGGGACAAAAAAAAAACTAAAAAAAAAGGAACCAAATGCCTCAATCTTTTTAGACTTTTAGTCCCCGTGTGAGTATGCCCTTAAATTACCTTTCGTTTTTTTTTTTTTTTCATGTTCGCGAACTGAAGAGAATCGTAGACGAAGAAAATTGCCCGCCAAACAACTTAAAGTGCGACCAGGAACATTTACGTTGTAGCGAAGCCCCATGTGTATGCTGACGTGAAAAAAAACTAAAAAAAAATCCATCTTGTTGTTTGGTCCTCCCCCGTGTGACAAGGCGCACTTGCCCTGAGTGCAAAGTGTCAGGGTCGCGAGTTCGTCCTCGACGAGGTCCGCCCATGTGACCACATGAGGACCAAATGTCTAAAAAAACCTGAACCAAATGCCTCAAATTTTTTAGACTTTCGGTCCCCGTGTGAGTATGCCTTGAGTTTCCAAGAGTGGTGTGGCGAGGCCCTGTGTCCTTTCTGTTTTGTGACTTAGGGTCTCGTTAGACACTCCTAAAAGTGCCTGTTTTTCGGATTGCGTCTTGGTTGCACACAACCCTAAATCCAATTTTGAGATCGAAAATGTGAAAATAGCGTTAGGACGAGTCCTAAAGGATTTAGGATTCCCCAAGCAAAATCGTCCTAAATTTTCCAGTAGCCCCCGACCTACTGAAAAATTTAGGATTCCCTCGTTTCACGGACTCGTTGCGTCTCGCGCATGGCACCGTCGACATGGAGTTGCTGGTGCAGAAGCGGTCCATCGGGTCAGTGGTTGGACATCGGAGGTTTTTTGCGGGCCAACGCGGGCAACGGCCACGAACGGTAGCCGTTGTCGGGCGGGGTGGAGCGTGGGGGGTCGAGCGGGTGCGGGGGGGCGTCCGCAGTGGACCGTTGGCTCAATTGCTGGAAGCGGAGGAGGAGGACGATGTAGGCAGGACGACATACCAAGGCGCTTCGGGCAGTGCGTGGGTGCCAACGGTCGATTTTTAATCGACCAGGGTCCGCCTTTGTCATCTTCTCTGGTGGTTGTCGGCATATGAAGGTCCACCTGCCCTATCCATCGACATGTCGGAAGACACTTCTGCAGTAGTCGCTTGGAAGGGTGCCTCCTGAGGTTCCTCCACGTGTGTTTGTCGTGTTGTACGTGCAAGCAATGTCGCAAGCGGAGGGCGTCAACGAAACGGCCGGTAGGGGAACGTCCGATGGCGAGCATGCAGACACTCGCAGAACTGGGTGCAGTTCAGGGTGGAAGAGGACCTGCAACGGAGGTGCCTCGGCGGCTGTACGACCCGTCCTTGTACACCCATCTAGAGTCGTGGGAGACGCCACTGCCCCCGTCGGACGAGGAGGCGGAGACGGAAGAACTTAGCAGCGTTGCCTCTCGGTAGCGGGTCGACGCAGATGTTGTCGCAGACTGTGCGAGCACGCGGTTCAACTAGCAACGAAGGCGGCGAGTTCACCTCCCTCTTGCGGCAAGGCTTGGGAGACGACGATGACGGAGGACTCGGTGTGAGGTTCGGGTTATCTTCCGACAGCGCGACGGAGGTAACCCATACGTTCATCATCGACACCGATCCTTCGCCACGTGGCCTTGAATGTCCTGGAAGTCAGCATACCGAGCAGTCCACACTTCGTGGTGGTGCGTTCGTGACTGCAGGTGTCGGGCCGTCGCCACCAGCCCGACAGCATCGATCGACTGTACCGTCCGACGAATGAATGACAAGCAGCTGCCCTGCATGCAGTGGAGTCGCAGCAAGGTCCCTGCGCATCGGCAGAGGACGCTCATCGATGTCCAACCGTAGAACGCCGACCCAACCCGACCTGAGGGACGAGCCCGCTTGCAGAGCACCAGTACGTCCAGGACCCACTGTGGAAAACATCATACGAGGAGCATCCAACATGAGGGCACACAGCGATGGTGGCGACGACGACGCCGATGGCGGTGACGATGCTAACGAAGGATTCAGGGAGGACGGGGAAGCAGGGGACGATGTTGACGACATTCATATTTGGCCTTTGGGGAAGACGGCTGGGAGGGGGAAAGGACATAACAGAGGTGCTGTTCGTGGACGATCCATTGGCCGTGGTGACAGAGGAGGCGTAAGTGACGACGACAGGAAATCTGCGACGTACTGGTCTACGGACGACCAACTGCTCCTAGTGAGATGCAAGCGGGAGCAAGAAATGCACCTCCCCGGGCTGGGTCACAATTACGGGCGGATGAGGACAAAGGAGTGGAAGCGGGATGACATTGCGAAGCGGATGGTGAACGTGGGGAGGCCTAAAGACGTCGACGACTGCATGAAGAAGTGGGACAATCTGTTCCAAAACTACAAAGAAGATACAGAGGTTTCAGAATGCCAGCGGCGAGCAGATTTCTTCAGGCTGTCAAATGAAGAAAGGAAGGAGTACAACTTCAAGTCCGGATGGACAGGGTGCTGTACAACGAGATCCATGGAGGCATGCTGGGTAACCACACAATTTTCCCTCCCAACGTCGTCGACAATGGCAGTCCGGACGAGGTGCAGTTGCCGAGGCGAGGAGCTGCTGGTGGGGAGTCTGTTGGTAGTGAGGCCGGCGGTGATGGCTGCCCTGAAGAACGTTATTCGGCGAGGGACTCTGATAACAACGCAGGCAGTGGGGCTGGAGGCGGGAAGCGGAAGAATGCGCGTCAACAGGCGTTGTAGTTGATCGCTGATGTCATGGACCGCCATGGCGAACTGATCTCCTCAACGATCGATTCCTCTAGCAAGCCACAATGCAACATTTTGACGAGGCAGTGCGACATACTCGAGCAGGAAGTTGTTGTTCAAAAAGTGCACTACTCGGCGTCCGATGAAACACAGAGGATGATGTGCCATGCGCTTCTGGAGATCGTTGCCGCCATCTGTGGTCGGTCGACGATGTAGGCCCCTCGATCGTGTGTTGATCATAGTCCAGTCCTTGCGTTCGTAGTTCGCATTCGTTATTTTTCTTATTTCCTTGATGAATTCTTCTTATGATGAGCACACTAGTAGACCGTACGCTGATTGCGTCTCAACGAGATGACTCGGGCAGGGAAATTTGTGCGATTGAACAGTTGTCCGTGCTGCATATGAAGGTTTTTTGTTTCCGATTTTTTTTATATTTTTTTTCCGTTTGTATTTCATTGATGATGATGCAATTGAAGGTTTGCGGGGAGGACTGCCACGGTGGCAATGCGATGTCGTCATTGGAGTTTTAGGGGCGAC
>BFEA01000055.1:1029055-1066062 GCA_003427395.1 Chara braunii
TTTTTTTTTGTCGTTCTGCCCCTCCTCCTCCTATTGCCAGGCCGAACACGCGTTTCCGAAACTTTTTGGTGTATGCGGTGAGTGGGCGACTTTTTCTTGCACGCGTCGCGTGCCTACGGGTCAGTCAGTCTTTCTCACTTCTGCCTGCTTGTGAATTGCTGGAAACGTCGCTGTGGTGGCATTTTGCAGTGTTGCGGCGGAGACCTCTCAGAGCAGAGCGAGTGGTGTTGTGTGAGCGCCTCCAGAAAAAAAAAGCGACTACCGTCTTTCTTTCTCCCTCTTGCATCTCAACCGTCGATGCTGAACCGGCAGCGCAATTGCGGAAACACAAGCTTTGGCGTTGGGAGAAGTTGACGTTCGAGAAAAAGGGGAAACAAACTCCTCTGGAACAGGGATAAGCTTTCGTGTTGGGGAAACAAACTCCTCTGGAACAGGGGTATACTGTATCTTATATACGTATATAATACATATATAGACATATATGTATGTATGTATATATGGTACTTGCTCGGCTTGCTTTGTGACATCCGAGTTGTGTTATGAAGATCTTCCCCTCCCTTTGCCTCCTCTCGGGTCCGACAGGAACAGATCGACGGAGCAGATCCCTAGGTTTGAAGGGGGGGGGGGGGCTTTGATGTGAATTGAAGCGAAGAATACGGCCAAATTCATTTCACTGAGATACAGTATTATATCGAGTACCTCCAATAGGATTTGTAGTCCAGGAGTCTATACACGCGGGAGTCCGTTTTTTGCTAACGTACACGCGGAAAGTGGGCTTCTCCCCAGATAAGCTCTGCTGCTGTAGTGGGGTCTGGAAGTTATCCTCAGTCTGACGTCGGGGGCGGGGGGGGGGCGGCGGGGAGGGAAGTGAAGTGGGGGAGTAGGTTTGATGAGACAAAAGGTGGGGTGGAGTAGGACAAGAATGCGTATGAAGAAAGGGGGAAGGGGGGCAGCAAGACATAAATAAGGAAGGTTAGCGAGAGGAGCGCGAGGAAGGGGGGGGGGGGGGGGGGGGGGGGGGGGGGGGGGGGGGGGGGGGGGGGGGGGGGGGGGGGGGGGGGGGGGGAGGGCAAAGAGGGGAGGGGAGGCTGCTTTGCTTCATATTTCTACGAGATGAAGTGATGGTTTCGGGGGCTTTTTGGCAAAAGAGAAAGGGAGAAAGAGGAGTTCGGCTGAAATTTACATCCTCTTCATCTGTATGATCAACGGCTGTAATTGACTTAGTGCGGTAAAGGTGGGATTGTGATCGGCTTATGTTATGTGAAGAAATGTGCTCCGGCGCGCAGTACGCGGAGACACGTGGCCAGTACCAGAGTGCGAGGAGGACGGAGTGGTGGCCGCCGCCCAATGGGGGATGGGCGACGTTGAGCAAGCTGAGCGGTGTCGGGATCGAGCGTGGGATGGCTAACAAGGGCGACAACGGGTCGAGCGGTTGGGCGTGCCACGTGTCAAGTGCTGGTCCAGAGATGGAAAGCTCTGGGGCCGGACGCGGAGGATCGCTTCAGCCCATGTCGGATCATCATCTGTCGACGTCGGTGGCACCGACGCCGATGTCGGAATGGTGGAGGGTCGGGATTCACCGAGCTTTTCCCCAGGCCGAGGCTGGTCCCGCTCTTGGCCACGACCATGCCTCTTCTTCTTCTTCGTCGTCGTCGTCGTCTTCTTCTTCTTCTTCTTCTTCTTCTTGTCCGAAACGGGTTGGGGTCGATGAACTGGTACTTCCTGCACCGTATCCTCAGGGTTGGGTGCAGGATCGGGATCGGGATCGGGATAGGCATGATCAGCCGCGTAGAGTTGGGGATCAGAATACGCATCCCGATCTGCCTCGTCAGGATCGGGATCGGAACACCGGGTCGCCTATCGTCAAAGATCGGGTGGCGGCAGACGAGATCGACACCGTGGGCCAATTCCGTCGGTATGGGGATGAGGCAAAGAGAACTAACCGAAGCTGGTGGTGCGAGGGGGGAGGGAGGAGGGGCTTGAAGCCTGATGATGGTTTCGGGGCATGGAATGCTGGTACCAGCATGAGCGATTGTGGGCAACAGCAGCAGCAGGAAGACGACCAACCCGAAGTTACTGTAGTAGTCCTTGACGACTGGAGGCTAGAAAGGAGGAGGAAGAGGAGGAGGAGGAGCGATTGGTGTTGGGAGGGAGGGGACTGGGAACGTGAAGATGCTGTTCAGAAGGTCAGAGAGAGAGCGAGGAGAGTGGGAGAAGAAGAAGAGCTGGTCGGCGGTTATAGAGAAGATGCCGATGGGCAAAAAAGAGTGGAGGAAAGGGGGGAAGAAATCATGGCAGGTGGTGTGCGTCGGCGCTCAACTGCCTCTCGCTTGCGCGAACCGTTCGATCGTGGTAATGACCATGGTGGTCTGTCTCCCCGACCCCTTGCAGACCTCAATCGCGCTGCCGACGGTCGCAATCCGGACATGAACTTGTCGTTAAGTGGCGATTTGGCACGATGTGGGACACGTGGCAGTTCGCGGGACGACGATGGCGTAGCAGAAATGCCTCGCAGTGACAATTGGCGGGAAACCAGAGATTACAGTGTTCGTTCCCGCGCTTTCTTCACGTCCAGCCTCCCGCCAACTGCTGGCGTTCTGTCTCCTCCTTGCCCTCCTTCGCGGGGAAAGGCGATCAGGGAGGCGACGGGACTCAAAAAAAATGTCACCTTCGCAAATGAAGACCAGGAAAAGATGGCTGGAGAGGAGGAGAGGAAGGAGGAGGAGGAGGAGGAGGAGGAGGGTAGATCGAAGGAGTGGAGGGACAACGACGAAGGGCGGCGGCTCAGGATGGATCCCGCCCGGGGCAAAAGCCTCTTGACAGATGGGAGGGAGAGAGAAAGAATGACGGTGAAGGAGAGGAAGAGGAGGAGAGGTCGGACGGACGCGATCCGCCAGTTGTCGATGTCGAACCGGGGAGGGGGGAAACTTAGGGGGAGGGGAGAGAGGNGGGGGAGGGGAGAGAGGAGGAGGGGGGGGGGGGGGAGACCTGCGATGACAGAGCGTCAATGCTCTCATTTTTGCTTTTTGACCGAGGCTGCCAGGTCTGGTAGCCGACCCAATGCCTCCGCAGACGGATCGGGATCCGGATGGCCAGCATCCGCTGTTGGATCCTGGCCCATCTCACGCTGCACACCACGTGGCGATGATGGGAGTGTGCAGGTGATGAAGTCGGTAAGGTCGGCGTACTCTGCCACGTGTCAATCGGCTGGTGCCGCGGCGGAGCGCCGGCGTGGAGACGTGACTGCTCTCGAGGAAGGAGGTGGTACGACTGGGTGCAGATACAGGAGCGGGACGATGCACCGCACGTGCAAGGAGGAGGTGGAGGAAGACAAGGAGGAGGAGGGAGGGGGGGAGGGGGTGGTTGAGGAGGAGGAGGAGGAGGAAGAGGAGGAGGTTTGTGTGTCAAGCAGGCGATGCTGTCCGCCTGCGGAGTCGTCGAATCGGGATCGTGAGCCGGAAAGGTGTGAGGACAAGGAAGGGAGAAAGGCAGGAGACGATGAGAGAGGAAGAGGGACGAGAATACGACAAAAGACAGGAGGGAGGGGAGGATGTTGCGATGGAAAGAGAGGTGGAGGAGGAGAAGGAGGAGGAGGCGGTGAGATTGCAAAACTGGGGCTTTTGGGCATATGCAGCCGGGGGGGGGGAGGGGCAAAGGGGAACGAGAAAGTGATGAAGAGAGTGAGGAGGAGGACAAGAAGAGGAAAGAGGAAGAAACGAGGGAGGAGACGAAAGGCGCTGCCCAGCGATCCTCTGCCACCAAGTCTTTTGGACAAGGCGGGGGGTAATGTGAAGAAGAGAGACCACGTGTCTTCTTCTTTCCCTGTTGCGGATCACGTGGGACAAGTGACAAGCAGCCGTGTCTGGTGTTTATATGCTGACGTGGAGCGCTCGACGATATCCGGTGAGTCTGTGCCAAGAGGGCAAGAAGGAGGAAGAGGACACACTTGCCCGCCGTGTTCAAGAGAGGAGGAGGGGAGGAAAAGACCACCACAACTACGCGATAACTGGATGCAGGCCATTGGCTTCATGTGCAGCAACAACAACCATCTTCACTCGACCCAACAACAACATAACGGTCCCCAGCGTAACGGTGACCAGCATAACGGTCAGGAGTCTGAAAGCCTTCGACTCATCGATCAGGAAGACGGTGAAACGCATGGATCCCGAAGTCGCCATTGCTTAGTCGTCGTTGGTCGACGCAATGACGATGTGATTCACCTGAACCGTGAAAGTATGGGGGGGTTTATCTACGACACTGACAAAGGTCAAGACGGCTGCGAAAGCGCTCGGTGGGGGGAGAAGAGGTATTGCAGCAGTGACCGATCGGGGGGGGGGATCCCAACGGGTGGGGCCGGGATCCCAATGGGTGGGGCCGTGGACTTGGCGTTCTCGGAGTTGCCGAGACAGGACTGCGAAAGGCACAATAACTGGACGTCGGGATCCCGTTGTTGTCTTCCTGGGGGCCCCGAGACTGCAGTGCAGACTAATAACGAGGATCGTGATCGCCGGGATCGGAAGATGATCATCATCGCGCCGCCGGACGTTGTGGACACGTCGGAGGACAACCGACGGAACTGGCAAGGTCTACATGGCGATTACCAACGTCATTATCATCATCATCAGCAGCAGCAGCATCATCGTCATCGTCATCGTCATCCTTCTGGTGATCAACAACACTATCATCGTGAACATCATGGATATCATCGTGATCAGCATCCTTTTAATCGTCGCCGTCAGGCCATTTATCATCATGATAACATTGGAAAGCACGTTGTTCATCATCATCATTATGATGGCACGGCCAGTCAGGCCATTCATCATGATGGCGCTGGTAATCAGTCCAGCCACAATGATGGGAATGGCAAACGGGCCCATCATCCAGATCGCATCTGGGGGAAAGAACCGACGGCGGGAGCAGAAGGCTGCGGCAAGCGGGCAGATCTGGGGGGGAACACGGCGGCGGCGAGACGTTGCTCCTGGTCGGATATACGGCTAATGGAGGAGCTGGGACATAGCGACGGAAGGGGAGGAGAAGGAAGGGGAGAGGGAGAGGGAGAGGGAGAGGGAGGACGCGTTGGGATCCTTTGCGATGACCGGCACGAAGCGGCGGATTCACGAGCCACTACTCTACTCTCGGCTTGCACAGGTGGCGCCCTGGAACATCACGGCAGCAGCTTGCGGGAACATCGTCCTCGACAAGCAGTCGATGAGAGTCCGGATCTCGACTCGGGTGGATCTGGGCGCTGGAGACGAAGGCGCTATGATGCGCAAACGACAGCTTCTGGCGAGCAAGTTTGCCAGCAGCAGCTCGCACGCTGTCGGGATCCCGACTCTGGGTCTGGCAACTCCGCCTCGCTGATGTTCACCGGCGGAGGTGGCCGACGTGTCAGTCGTGTGTACAAACTTTCCCACGGCCCCGCTGGTACTGACACGTCAGAGGCTCATCAAACCATCGCTGGCATGATGGACTCGTCGATGGGGACTGCGGTTACTACTACGAGCAGCAGTCCTGCGGCGGAAAGCCTTAATCAGGGCTTCCGACTCGGTCCTGATTGGATTTCTCACGGCCAAGGAAAGAAAGACAATTGGACTGTTGCACTGCCAGCTGATGTCAAACACAACGAATCGGATTCGATTAAGAGATTCCGTAGTGAGGTTGCAGCCGTCGATTACGATGCGATTAGGGGCTTGCACGATGAGTCTATCTGCTGTGTCGATCGATGCGATTTGTCCGAATGGGAGAAGAAGAGAGTAGGGACCCCGGTGAGGGGCGACGATGGCATTGAGGTTGAAGAGGTCGGCATTCAACAACATCAACTCCCATGTCTGATGCCTGCTGATTCTGGCCCAATCAACGCCCTCAGTTCTGCCACGTGTCCAGACGGAAAAGTGGTCAATCGTACGACCTCGACCGGTTGCAGAGTCGAGGATTACGAGGAGCTCGTCGAGCTACCGGTAGCAGGAGCATCGGATGGCGGCGGCTTGTTGGCAAAAGCAGGAGCGGCAGTCCCGACTGCCGTCGAAGCTGCTCGAGATTCACTCTGGTTACCTTCTGCCGGTATCCCGGCTGGGATCGGGACGAATATTCCCGTGAATAACAACGATAATCATGTCCTGGCAAGGGGGTGGAATAACGGGGTGCGCGCTCTTTCTGCGGCGGCTGTGCACTGTCACGCCGCCGTTGCCGCCGAGCCCTGCCGACTGCAGACGAAGGCGATTCAAGATCCCGACTGTCACAGAAGAGATCGTTCTCTGTCAAAAGATGCTGCTACTGCGAATTCCCACCTGATCCCGATCGGAGTTGGGAAAAAACAGAAAATGCACAAGGGAGGAGGAGGAGGAGGAGGAGGAGGAGAAGAAGGTGGCAGTGGTGGTGTAATGGTTAGCAAGAAGCGGCGGAAGACCGCCGGGCCTTTCAGCCGCTTCTTGCCGTCGTCTGTCAAAGATCCTTTCGACAATTGTATCCGTAGGAAAGGGGGCGGTGTGGTGGTCCATGATAGGTCGGGACAGTTGACCGTCGCGGCGGCATTTGTTTGCCCTCGCGGGACTGGTTCCGCCGGCGAAGGTGCGGGTGAAAGCCGAGCAGCGGCGGAGCGGATGAGCGGAAGACCGGCGGAGGAGCGGCGGCGGAATAGCGGAAGATGGGCCGAGCAGCGGAGGAGTCGCGGAGCGCATGAGCGGTCGACCGGAATAGCGGGGGGGCCACCGAACGAACGAGCGGAAGAGCGGGGGAAGAGTGGTCGGAAAGCGGATAAGCGGGGAAAGCGTTGTCGGAACTCCGGAGAGCGGCGGCGGAACAGCGGAGATTCTGAAGAAGAAGACGAGTCAGATGGCAAAGCAAGCGGAGCGTGTGTCGTGGATCCGCCGGGCGGGGGTGTACATGGAGCCCTCGAGCGTGGGCAAGAGCGGCTGGAGGAGGAGGAGGAGGAGGGAACCAGCGAGAGGAGAGAATGGAAGAGAGCCTGCATCGAAGGACGCCGGCACACAAACCTTAGCGTTGTTAGTAAGTCAGACCGCGGCAGCGGAGTGTGCAAGGATGACGATCTGCAAACAGTTTGTCCGCAAACAGAGTCGCAAAATATTCTTCTCGATCGGTCGAACCAGGGATCCAGCTCAAGGCCAATGGGCAAAAGAGTGAACGACGCGGAGGGCGAGAAGACTGTTTGTAGGAGGGGAGCTTCGACTTCGGTTAAGTACCCTGAAACAGGCAACAGCAGAGGGAACTTCATCGGACGGCACAGCGCAGATCTGCACGAAGGACGTGCTTGGATGCTAGACCCACCGAGAGGACATGCACCCGTCCACGTGCACTGCACATTAGAGAGAGGACAACCTGGACAAGTGAAAGAGATGACGGAGGGAGAGGAGAGACAAGACCAATACGACGAAAAAGACGACGACGACGACGACGACGACGACGAAGAAGAAGAAGAAGAAGGTGATCGAAATGGAGCTGACCCGACGAGAGCGGGTGCATCCATACACGTGCATTGCACTTTAGAGAGAGGAGTAGTGAAAGAAACGGCGCGGGGAGAGGACAGACCAGAACAAGACGACAAAGAAGAAGACAAAGAAAAAGCAAGAGAAGGAGAAGGCGAAGGTGATGGAAGTGGAGATCCGTTCTTGTACGATCGTGCACCGGTACACGTGCATTGCACTTTAGAGAGAGGCCGAGTAAACAAAACGGCGTGGAGAAAGGAGAGACGAGAAGAAGAAGAAGAAGAAGAAGACGAAAAAGAAGAAGACAAAGAGAAAGAAGGAGAAGGAGAAGGAGAAGAGAATAGAAGTGGAGATCCGTTTTTGTGCGATCGAGCAAACGACGGTACGAGTCAGTTGAGCGAAAGATCTGTTCCCTCTGTTCCCCGTGGAAGAGGGCTTTCGGAGACTACTCAGCGTCAATCGTCAATCTTTAGGACAGGCGTTATTCGTCAAAGGAGGTTGTGGATCGATCTGAACCGTCCAAGTTTGGACCAGGAAGATGAAGTTTTTCAAGGCTTGACTTTGCGGGACGATGTCCAAGCTGTGTTGAGTAATACGAGGAAGGACACGGTGATGCAAGCGGCTATGGCGGTCGGCGATCATAGGATGTCGGCAACAAGTTCTGCGCAAGTGCGCCAGGAACCCCCCGAGTTCCGTCCAAGATCATTTCTTGTTGACGTTTCGGATCCCTTGTCGCATGAACAGGAAGTCCCGTGCGAGAAGTACTCCTATGGCGCAGGGTGTCCTACTGGACCACCGGATGGTGTTGACGTCAACTTAATGATGCCGAGCAACTCCGGTCATTGCGTAGTACCTGTTGGGAATTCGAAGGGTCAGATGGTGACAGGTGAGCTGGAGGGTTCTCCTCAGGTGGTAACAGGTCAACTGGCGGAAGATCGATCGAGCCGCAGGGGAGGCTGGCTTGAGGAAGAAGGCGACTGCAGCTGCTTGGCATTAGCAGGCACCCACAAGGGCGACTTGCCACCCTGCCCCACGTGCTCTTCTCCCATGAGGATTATCCCCGCAGGGCGAAATCTGTCTGTTAGGGCTGTGCCTGAGCTGGGATTGGACGGAGAATCGCAGTTGTTCGTTCCGCCCTCCGGGACTGTGAAAATCTCAAACGTGCGTGGGTTGATGGACGTGCTGCAACAGCCTTTGACTCCCTCGCTGCCTGGGACGAAGCAGCTGCGTAGTGATGCTCAAGAAGACGCCGGTATCTGTGCCGAGGGGGTGAAAGTCACACAATTCGCCGAAGAGGCAGTTCAGGGGCCGGATCTGGAATCTGTACTGTCAGGAACGTTCAGAGCAATTGCATTGCCAGCAGCAGGAGTAATTACACAAGAGGAAGACGCGGAATACGAAAGGGAGCAGGAGACGGGGATGGACAGGCAGAGGGGGAGCTTGGATGTGTTGCGAGAGAGGGTGGACAGGCGGTGGCGGCGGCTGCAACAGAGCACGGTGTCAGAAGAAAATGAAACCCCGAAAGAACGCGCTACGGTGGAGGGAAAAAGTGACTTTGGAAAAGACGATGGCGAGAACTGGTCGAGCGACTCGGAGGAGAAAGGGGCGGAGTATATTGAGGTGAACAGGAAGAGGCTGAGCTTGGATTTAGCGCGGGAGGAGATGGAGAGGAGACATCAGCAAGGTCCAGTGCCAGACGACAGCGAATCTCCGAAAGAACGGGCTATGGCGGAGGAGGAAGCTCAGAGTGATTCCGGTGAAGACGATTTCGAGGAGGGGTGCAGCGATTCGGAAGGGAGCTCTTGGTCTGCAATGGCAAGGATGAAGACTCGAGTAGTGAAAACTCATCGTAAAAAGAGGGCTGTGAAGGAGCTCTACCATGAAGCCCCCGTATTAGTTGCCTGTAGGAAAGGCAAGGAAGAAAGGAAGCAGCCAAGGACGCTACCTTATGCAAAGAGGACCCCAGGCCGAGAGGGAGTAATGGTCTCTAAGAATCCCCTGGAGAGTGGCACTGAGCGCCCTAAGGGTTTTATCCCCTGTGTGACAAAGGAGAAAGAGAATGAGAAAGGAAAAGATAAGCAGGGAGACCCGAAGCAAGGAAAAGAAAAGCAGGGATGCTTAAAGCCTGTCTCCTTTGCGAAGAAAAAAACAGGTCAAGAAGGACGGACGCAGCCCAGGAATCCTCTGGAGCAGAAGTGCGTGTCGACGATGCAATCTAATGACGGCCAAAAGCAGTCGCTGGCTGAGGCCAGCAGTCCATGGATGCGGTCCTCCTCCCCCAAACTTCCTGTGTCCCAGGCTGCGCAGCAGGCCTCCCACGGTCAGAGAAAAAGACCTCTGGTCCTGGGCACGGTAGGCACCGACAGCAATGAGAAAGACGGGCACGGTGATGGGGGTAAGAAGCTCAGAATGAATGCGAGCAAGGTGAAAGAGACCTCAGCGAAAGCTGGGGTTCAGAAAGATGCCGTTTTGCGGGTACGGAGCATCATAGACAAGGAGATTGAAGTTGCTGCCTGGACATTGGTTTCTGTCACCCAGGAAGTGCCCCCATCTGCCTTTCGATAAGTGAAAAGCGCACTCTTTTCGCGTTTAACTTCGGAATCCTGACTGTCACAATGTCCTTTGATAGAGGACATGTGATCCCTTTGCTAAGTTTGCTTCCTTTTACAGCATTCTTCTATTTCTGATGGTCAATGGGGTGTGATTCAAAGGTTACAGGAGTGGCAGGTGTGAAGCCTGAGCATTCGGAGCTCATGTACAAACTGAAAGAGCAGGAAGGGAGAGCTTCCTCCCAGTGCACTGGCAAGCTGCTTCCTCCCTTGCTGTTTCCCCACCTCATCGCCCTCCTCGTCATGGTTGCTGTCAGCATCATCGTTGCCGTCATTGCTCTTAGCATTTTTGCTGTTATCGCCTTCGGTTGGACGGAAGCTGGTGACCGACCTCGTTATGAAGGGCAGTGGTCTTTGCCTCTCGGTTTTCTTGCGAACAACGGCAGGCGACCTGTTCCAGTGGTTGCTGGAGCTTCTCGTCAGTGGCGGAAAGGAGAGAACTGCTTAGAATGGGCCCTCGTCGCAAGCTTGTTTGGCGTGGTGGTGAGTCCTCCACGTTCAAATGTCATCAGCAGGCAACCTGTTCCAGTGGTTGCTGTGGGCCGATGGGAGGGAGCTCTCGTCGGTGGGGGGAAGGAAATAACCTCTTAGAATGAGCCTTCTTTGCATAGTCATTTGGCATGGTGGCCATTCCTCGAAGTCTACCCAGTTTATATGCCGTGGCCTCCGTCTTCCTCATGAAAGGCTGCCCAGTCGAAGAAGATCTACGGAGAGTAAGCGACAGCGATGCTGTCTAGCAGCTGTCCTCTGAGGTACAACATCACAATTTCACTGTAAAGTTACCGTGGTACATGTTAGTGTAGGTAAGACTGTAGAGTACTATTCACTGTAGGACAACCAAACTGTACTTAGTTACGAGAGAAACTGAGTGGTTTCATTGCTGTCCAAGGCATGAAAACTTGGATGATTTTACCATACTGTAAGTACCCCCCTAGATTGGCACGAGTGTTGAGTGTTTATTCAGGGATAAGCGTGAGATGCAACAGCCCATTTATGCAGCTTTCATAGATGTGGACGTGTGCGCGTATGAGGCGTCATACACACAGGAGAGAGAGAGAGAGAGAGAGAGAGAGAGAGAGAGAGAGAGAGAGAGAGAGAGAGAGAGAGAGAGAGAGAGTTTACACACCAGTCACTAGTTCACTTGGTGCTGACTGGAAGTAGCAGGAACCACACGTCTATAGTCTTTGTTTCTTTGTTTCTTTTTTTCTTTTTTTGATACATCAATGGTCTTGTGGTCGCCAGATTTGTGATTTATGTCTGAGCTTGTTAGATTTTCATGTGGTGAGTGTATATAATTTACTATTTTTGAAAATAATTTTCATGATTTGAATCATCCCCCTTTTTTTTTCTGGATACTGCTGTGAAGGCTTCATCGAGTGCTCCATCTGTTCCCGAGCTTCACGTATGCCAGCACAGCATTTGCAAGGACTTTCTCATTGACAGAGGAAACTGCAGTGAAGCTTCATCGAGTGCTCCTTCGGTTTGGTGGAGGCAACATGTGTGCATGCTGCATGGTGCCTTTCCTGTAAGGAGGGACTCTGAAGTAGTTGGAAGGATGGTTCTACTCATCCATCCTTCCAGCGATTAATCTGCTGGGAAGCTGATTACCCTGAGGCTCAGGTTTGATGAATTGCTCACGACACTCCGCGTCTGTTGCCGAGGTTGTGCTCATCATTTATTTAATCCACCAGTTCACCGGACGCAGAGTACTGTAAACCGGTAAGAGCATTTCGATCCAGGTCTGGGCTGGCGCAGCTGGAGGCTCGCGAGACTTGGAAGGTAGCCTAATCAACTTACGCTCATGTTAACCGGTTGTTCAAACCCACCAGTACAGCGCTGCAGGTCTGGGCTGACGCAGTGGCAGGCTTGTGAGCCTTGGAAGGTAGGCAAATCAACTTAGGCTCATGTGAACTGGTGGCTTGAACTCACCAGTACATTGCTACAGGTCTGGATGGGCGCAAGTGCAGGCTTGTGAGCCTTGGAAGGTAGCGTAATCAGCTAAGCCTCATGTGAACCAGTCGTTTAAACCACCAGTATAGCGCTGCATTACCAGGGCCCGTGCCAGTTTGCGCAGAAGCTGCAGGTCGGTTCGCCATATCGGAGGAGGAAATATGCTGGTGGCCGCCAGCAGGCGTTTGATCCCGTCTTCACTGGACGGCTGGGCAAATGAGAGGCTGAGCGGTCCAATGAACGTTAACGTACTGGTGCAAATACTTGGGCGCACTCGAGCAAGAGCATCGATTAACATACTAGTCTTCTGTGGATGTACGGGCCTGTCTGTGCCTGAGTAAATTTAAATGCTCAGAGGCCCGCAGCGGACGAAGCGCAGGTTCCATGTCTGGGTGGTTTAAGTGGGAGATTGCGCACATCTCTTTTCGTGGAAATTTGGAAATTTCTGTTTTTGCGTGGGTTTTGCCGTTTTACAAATGCAGCAGTGTCCGATATATATATTCAGTGCAAGACAAACTGTAGATATGAATCACTGCCGAGCAGGTTATATATATCGTGTGATGGATTTGCTGCGATTATGTGAAGGAAGAGTAAGGGCGTCGTCGCACCGGGGAATTCCCGGGATGCATCTGATGGAGGTTATGGCGAACAGATTGATGCAAAAGGCCTCAGTGGGAGTATGGCGGAAGTTGTATATATTTCCGGACGGATTATGATTTTTTCGCCGATGGATGCTTCCAAGACGACACTCCATTGTCATTTCAACTTTTTGTCATGTTCTTGCCATGCTGTGTCCTATAGAATTTTTGTATTCAGTTTGGTTGGTAGATATATGTTGAATGTTTGTCGGTCTGCAACACAATGTCACACATTCCTCTTTTGTTTTTTTCCCTTTTGTCCTATCGTGTGGCCGTGATATCCAGGTGTCACTTGATCTGTGATCTGGTCTGGTCTGGTGTGGTCTGGTCTATTGTGGGGGGTTGTGATATCCATGTGTCACTTGATCGACGATCTGATCTGATCTGGTCTGGTCTGGTCTGATCAGATCTGCTTTATGTGCTGAGATTTTATGTGGTTCGCCCTTTCGCAGAATCTGATCAGTTATGCTGTGACTCGGGCATGGTAGGCGATTCATCCGCAAGATACATGGTGTACCGATTGCGGGTGGCATTGCCCAGTATCCAGTTGGCGTTAGTCGTTAGCTGTTTTGAGGGCAATTTTCAATCCAGATGCGGCAATAATGACTGTATGTTCTATCCAGGGGGAAGACGGTTAGCAAATTAGATAGCTTAGGGGTAGGCTTTGACAGTGGGTGTAAAGCTGCTAGGAATTTCTCAAATCTGGAGCACAACCCTTCGGTGAACTCCAGGTTTGGTGTGTGTATGTCTAGGACCCACCCACCATCTGTGTGTGTGGAGACGGTGACATCATCATCGCAGCCCATGCGCTCCCACAGCAGGCGTGTGTGGACAGGGTGAATTCATGGTGCTGCTGTAGGAATGGACTGTGGCCCCGAAGCAGACGTGGCCACACCATTGATGAGGTTGGTGGTACAACTGCTCATCTTCCATCATCATCAGCTATGGTGGTGCTGCTTTTTTTTTGGTTCTTTTTTTTGTCGCTTCTTTTGTTGCTGATGTGATCACATATCCACGACATTGACATTGTGCCAATGCCGACTGACGGGTTGGTTAATCTTGTGTTTTTTTCTTTTTTCGAATGAATGGATGGACACTGTGCCAATGCCGACCTCCGCGCCAGCTCAAGAGTTTATCAGGTGCGTTGTTTCCTCGCCTCACATCATCATTGCTTTGCTCCGTCGTTCGAGAACCCAAAAAAAAAAGTTTTGCTCCATCACCTGGAAGATGACCGGTATTCAGTTGGATCCAGCAAGTTAGGGTGTACTCACACTAGCTCTACCTTAAACCACAAGTACTTTTCCCAGCCATTTTTCTCTGATGCAGTCGTGCACTCACCGCAAGTTTTACGGTTTGGCCTACCAGAGCAAAAAGGGTGGAGGTGCCAGTCGAAAAAGGGCCCGCACCGGTTCGTCTTTTTCTGGCACCCAGGTCGGCAGAGGAAACCTCTAACTGGTGATTTAAAGTATCGGACGAATTCTGACCGGGCCAGTCCTGGAGGTATCTGACCGCAATTACGCCCGTATTACTCCGTAAATAGCTAGGAAGGCCCTAGTGTGGATCCACCACCACTCCACCAGACAGTCGTAAACCTGCTTTCCTGGCCTTATGGAAGATTTGAGATCATGTAGAAGAGGTCCTGATCCTTCCAGGAAAAATATCAGAAAAGAGGAAACAAAACATGCTTGTCGTGGCGATTCGGCGTGTGCTTTTTATGTTCCGGCTGCCGCATGTGGGCCAGGATGATTTTCCCTGGAGTAAAATGCATAAAAAACTCTGAAAATTGGTGGGCCCGAAGATTTGGTCATGATCTTTTGAGGAAACATTAATTAAAAAATGTTCAAAAAAAAAAAAGAAGGTTTTGCCAGGTTGTTGTAGAGGCTGGATGCTACGCATATGACAGTCCCTTCAGTGGTTGGCCATTTGATTATCCGGATGGTCTATGCAGGCCCCCTATTAGACTCCCTCCCACCCTTTACTCTCATCATTCTCATCAGTCCTCATCGCACCCCTACTCCCAAGATCCTACCTCAGTATGTAACCACCCAGGGTCATCACCCTCTTATCATCCGACGGGGGTGATCCGACAGGAGGGAATTATGGCCAAGCAGCTGCTCACCTCCACCGTCAGCCCTGATTGAAGCATAGTTGGACGAGCCCTGTTGTTCGGGTACTCCAACCGTGAGGCATAGGCATTCTAGTACAAGTCCCCATAGGTGAACCTATTCCTTGTTGGAGGGACTCTAGCCTCTGTCGTTCGTGAGTTCGCGCCCACTGTCGGCTCTTCCTCACCGCGGTCGTGAGCTAGACCCCTCCGATTATTGTGTTGAGCAGTCCTAGTCTCCGTCATCAGTTTACATACTAGGCCACCATCCGATCCTTACTTCCATCATGAACCAGGCCTACGAATATTCGGATCTTACCTCCTTATTGATACGGGTAGCGGACAATCCTCACCCCTTGAGACAGCCTCCACCGCAGGTTCCCCAACGATATCCTCCACTGGAGCCTATCCAACCCATAATATTATTCCTACCTAGTGGGATCGCTAAGGCATCCCTTACTGCAGGTCCCCACCAAGATCGTCCCGTGGAGTTTGTCCCACCTAGTGCCCTCCCCCAAGCGCCCTTTATCTCACCTGCGGCCCTTGCGCCCCCAAAGCAGAGCCCTAAGGTAACCAACTCTGTGTGATCAGTCACTCCACAGCCCTGTCTGCATCCCTGCTATTTTTGCACATCTGGCTCCATTTTTTTTTGGGGCTCGCACGCCAATTCCAGCCCTGGATAAAAGTGCCCCGCAACTACTCGTGGTTAAACATGACTGCTTTCCAGCATGATGCAATACACTGTCTGACCTTCATGCAATAGGAAAAGAAAAAGACAGAAATAGAGTACTACATTTCACTGCATATATGTAATTAAGACACATGTAAGGTGAGAAGGGCAAATTTTGGATTGGAGCTTGGTCTCTATCCTGACAGTAAAATGTTTTTTGTGTATTTGCTTTCATGGGCAATGGAAGGAAAATGGTCGATGATCTAAAAGGAAGGGAGATGGTTAATGATGGTGTTTATGTTTGCGTACCCTGTTATGTCCTGGCCAATTTCGAGATACACATTCATCAGATGGTACAATGTCGTCCAATTGCAGAAAGAAATGAATGGACTTGAGAGGAGAGAGAAGATTAGAAGAAGAAGAAGAAGAAGAAGAAGAAGAAGTAAGAAAGAAGAAGAAGATGATGTACACCAGCATAGACAAATGACAAAGCTCTTCTTCTTCGCCCAACTCTCTCTTCCTCTTTATCTCCTCCTCTCTTATTCACACAAGAAATAATAATGCAATGTTGAGTAGCTGAACCAGAATCAAAGTCCAAATCCATCTTCTACTGCTGGTATCACTTGAGGTCCACCATAGCCATGGCCGCCTCGCTCACTCTTCACTCTCATAGGCCGAGGCTATGGCGGACTGCTAGGCCTTGCCCAGATGCCCAAAGGACAACCCAAAGCAGCTATGGCTGCTCTGGCTCAGGCCGCCATGCCTGACTCTGCCTCGAAGCTTCTTGGTGTGGCTCAACCCCAGCTGGGGCCTTCCTGCTGCAGCGCCCACCAATGTGATAAAGATGGTTGCCACCATAGCCAGGTAAGTACCTCTGGGGCTCCTCCCCCTTCCTGTCCTTCTTCCTCCTCCAAGTCCTTGCTTCTTCCCCAGCAGCGCTGCTCCAAGCTAGCGCTGCTCCAGCCAGCGCTCCAACCAGTGTGTCGCCAAACTTGCACACCGACAATGAGGCTGGGCTCTTCGCCCGACCTGGAGATATAGCGGCCTGCTTGCCCCTTGGGCGGTGACTTCCAGGCCCGCTCGGCCTTCCCAGCAACCGGTACCTCCTCCGTTTCGGAGGGAAACATCATTGCAGACTCTGATATTGCCCGCACAGGCCCTAGACTCAGACTGGTTGGACTGGTACCCGCCAAGACCTAGCCTACAACTACTGGGCCTCTCAAAATGCCACTTTTGTCTTCTTCTGCTCGGCCTCCAGTACCCGCACATCTACCTCTTCGGGGTGCGGTACCGGCCTACCAGCTACTTGAGTGTTTCCCCCCCTGCAATCCCTCAATGTCACAGCCACAGGTAAGTACCGGCCCTGAGGGCCTAATGAACAAACAAGTGCCTGTACGGACCACGCACACACTCAAGCCAACCAGCACTCAGACAGACATGCAGTCCAGCAAGCGCGCACACACACACACTTAGTAGCAAGCGGGAAACTCGGCAAGGCATTCAGTCCATGAGCAAAACTCAGAACTCAGCCGTGTGTTTCAGTCCATGTTTGGTCGGGTCATCACACTACTCCCCCCTCAAGAGTGAGGTCCCTTTGAGCGAGTAACTCATTCTGAGTCCCCGACAAACGCATCGTAGGCAAACAAGGCAAAGAAATTTCGAGAATACTCTGTCGCAATGAGCTTGGCAGAGATTTTAGGTGCATCATTAGAGGTGATTTGTCGCTCGTAGGCTTTAACAACTCGCGGTGCGCTGCGCAGCAGTTCCTGCTTGGAAATCCGGCATAGATCATCCAACGGGTGGTACATGAAATGAACCTGGTACTGTTTGTTGCATCCGTTCCCTATGTGTTGTTTAATTTTGTCTATCTCATGTCCACCTTTGATTGCACGAGGGAATCATGTCTTCACGGTAATCGGACAACTTAGCATCACAGTGGAGATACAGTTTTGATCATGAAACACAGGATATGTGCACAGATGAGGTGGCACAACAACCACGTATGAAGGGCCAAATTTATCTTCGCCAATCATATCCAGAACTTCCCACGGACCATAATAGAGTGGGAAACGTTTACATGATACTCCCTCTTCTTCTGAAAACTCAGACATCTTGACCCAGACATAACTTCCCACCTCGATATCTAAAGGTCGACGCTTCTTGTTTGTATGATGGATCATGGCATGTTGTCTCTTGGTCATTGTTGCAATGGCAACTTTGAGCAAGCGGCACTGAAGCCATGCCTGCTGGGTGTTAAACCAGCTGGCTGCTCAGGGAATAGGTAGGAGAGCGGATTACAAATCTGCCAACCGTAATGCAGCCTGTTTGGTGTCATGCCGGTGGCAGGATGAATGGAGTTGTTGTACAACTCCTTGACGGAATACAACTCTTCATCCGATGTTTCCTGATCCGGAATGATTAAAGCGTGGAGAAGTTGGAACACAGTCTGATTGATTTTTTCAGCCAAACTGTTGGTTTCGGGGTGTCGGTCAGATGTCATGCATAGCTTGAGGCCAGGGAGTTGGGATGTGAAGTCTTTTCATTCAGTACTGATGAAGCGCGGGTCCCGATCACTCACAAAAGTTTTCAAGGTTCTGAGCTGCAGAATGTACTTTTGTTTGAACTCACGGATCACCAATTCAGTTGGAGCATGAGAATGATGAGATGGCAAAGGAATCAGATTAAGAAATTTAGAGAAGCGGTCAACAATCACCATAACTTGTGAGTAACCGTTCTTACTTATCTTTCCCATGTCAGTGAAGTCGACAAAGACAGACTCCCCGGGAGCATCGGGAATGGGAAGGGGTGTAAGTAGACCCATTGACTTTTGCCTACATGGTTTGATTCGTTGACAGACTTGACATGCAACCACAAACTTTTCAATGGATCCCTTCATGCCCGGCCAGTCAAACTGTCTCAATAGGTTTCCGTATGTCTTTGCCATGCCGAAGTGTCCACTCCGGCTATGAGCCAAGTCCAGAAAGTGTGTGCGGAGAGGCTTATGGTTGGGCACAAACAAACGGTCGTGGTTCCCGTAGCAACGGAAAACCAGTCCTCCATACTCATGAAAATCAGGCTGACTGCTGGGATCAACCCGCAGCTGCTAAAGGATGGGACTAAGGTTCGGATCCTTGGCAGTGTGCTCTACGAGCTCCTCCTTCAGTTTCTTCCGGAGGTCGTAGGAATTCACAAGGCAAGTCATGTACTCAAGTTGGCGAGACAATGCATCAACAACTCGATTATAACAACCCTTTTGTGCCTTAACGCAAAGTCGAAAATGTCTTTTTTTTTTTTTTTTTTTTTTTTTTAAAAGCAAATGCTCCAATCTATCTTCAATCTATTCGTGGGGAGCAGCACGTGCTGGGAACCAGGCCCAGCGTCCCAGATCGAATTGTACAGATCATTAAGAACATTTGAGAACATTTGAGATCATTACCCAGTTTCAGTTGAGATCAGTCTGTTTATATCTAATGACCTATAAAGGAACTACTCATGCAGTAAGCTGCCATAAAGGTCCTATGAATGCTCACAACGCTCAGAATTCCTAACAAGTCCTTTTAAGACTTTTAAACACAGTCTTACTAGGCCTTACGCTCCTGCATCAGCAGGTTACAGGGCAACACCCCAACACCGGTCAGTGTCATTCTGGCATCGAACAACCGCAGATCGCTGAGTATAACCAAGGATGGGTTGCTAAGAGCCCCTAGAGTCCTAATACATTCATAAGAACCACCTACAGATAGGTAAAACCTATTCAATCCACCTACGACCACCACCGGCATGACTGTTTTCAGCATGAACCGAAGCTCTTTCAGGCCTCATGCTCCCATCAGGTTAGGTTACAGAGTTGTACCACCTTGCTTCAGCACCGGCCAGCATTGCTCCCCCGATGACCACTGAGACTGCCCCCGCACATAGCCCCCCAGAGCTCTCTACCTGACCTCACGCCCCCACTAAGCTAGGTCACAAAGTTGTGTCACCTGGCTCCGGATCCGGCCAGTGTTGCTCCATCATCGGTCTTCGAGGGCCATCAAATTTTCAACCACCCTTCGTAGGATCACAGATGAATTGTCAGATAGGACCTCTTCCTACAACCTCCTCGAGCGGTAAACCAAATGAAAAAAAATAGTAAACTTAATCTACTTATTCAAGAAAGATCGCCCCTCCCTCCCCCTACCCCTACCCCCTCAGCCCTACACTGCCTTCCCCGAGGTGAGTCACCCACTCTCCCTCGGCCCCAATATAGAACCAACCCTCCACCCCCCTTTCCCCAGGAGCATGCGGTTCCCACCGAAAGCATGCCCCCCCAGCCCCTTACCCATTTCTGCCTCCGCCGGGACTAATATTGACCCAGTGGCACACACCAGCCCCTGCCCCAGAATAGGGCAACCCCCTACTCCGCCCATACCTTCTTTGAGACATTCACCCCCCGCCTTGTAATGCCCCTGCAAGATAGAGCTCCCCCCTCCTCCTTCCTACCGTTTAACCCTCCGGGAACGATCCAATCAAAAATTTTTGAAAGTCATGATGAAAAAAGGTAGATTAATTTTTTTTTTGGATTTTGCTGATGATGAAAAACACCCTAAAAATGATGATAATGAGGATGATGACCCCCCACCTTGTGATGCCCCTGCAAGATAAAGCTCCCCCCTCCCCCTTCCTACCGTTTAACCCTCCGGGAACGATCCAATCGGAAATTTCTGAAAGTCATGATGAAAAAAGGTAGATGAATTTTTTTTTTGGATTTTGCTGATGATGAAAAAAACCCTAAAACTGATGATAATGAGGATGATAGTGACGACCAACTCACCTGCTGATGTGAACGGCAAACAATGCCTTGAACAACAAACATCTAATGATGACAGATTGATGATAATGGTAGTGATGAGAATGAGACCGAATGATGCTGCGGACCCTATGATTACAAAAGGATGATGATAATGATGGTATTGATGATGTCGATGATGATGATGATGATGATGATGATGATGATGATGATGATGATACACCGTGCCCTGTGATGACAACAAGATGATGATGGTGCTGATGCCGAGCACCTTTGATGATAACCTAATGATGATAATGAAAATGTAAATATTATGGAACCAGCGAAGTAAAGTAGGGGACATGGTAGTTTGTTTTTTTATCCACCTCAAAGTTTCATGAGCTGAGAACACTTTGAAGCGGCGTCCCAAAAGATAGTGCTTCCAATGGTCCGAAGCCATACACAAAGCATAAAGCTCGCGCATGTAAGTGGAAGTGACTACCTTTTCACTGGGCATGCGTTTGTTGTGGTATTTGAGCGGCCGTAGGCCATCGCCGTCATCTTGCTGCAGCACTGCACCAATTCCATACTGGCTTGCATCCATAGTAACTACGAATGTCAGTTTGGAATCTGCAATGTGGAGTACAGGGTAACTTACCAGAGCTTCTTTCAAAGCTAGAAAGGCGTCCTTGCATGCGGTATCCCAAGCGTAAGGAACGTTCTTACTTGTTAACCGGGACAACGGGCGTGCAACAATAGAGAAGTGGGGCATAGCTTGAGGATGTTCGCAGGTTAAGGCCAATTGCGTATGACCTCAACCTTGGTTGCCTCAGGTTGTAGGCCTGCAGCAGACAACCGATGCCCAAGATCGATGACGCTATACCTCCCAAACTCAAATTTCTCTAAGTTGAGATGAAGTTGCGTCTTCTTGAGGATGGTGAACACTTCCTCAAGGTGCTTTATGTGTTTCTCTATGGATTTGTTGAAGATCAGTATATCATCAAGGTATACCACCATGAACCTACCAATCTGTTCACGGAGTACCTTGTCCATGAGGCTTTGAAAGGTGGCCGGTGCGTTCGTGAGACCGAAGGGCATTACGGTAAACTCGTAAAGCCCATCGCGTGTTTTGAACGCAGTCTTATGCTGGTCCGCATGATCGACTTCAATCTGGTGATATAACCAGACTTGAGGTCGATCTTGGAGAAGACCTCGCACCTGCCTGCAACATCAAGCAAGTCATCTATACGAGGCAATGGATAGACGTTTTTTCTTGTGATGCGGTTTAGACCACGATAGTCAATACACATGCGGAGCTTGCCTCCTTTCTTCGGGACAAACAAAACAGGGGAACAAAATTTAGACTCACTAGGCTTGATCCAACCTTCGTCAATTATTTCATCAATCTGTCGTCGGAGTTCCTCCAACTCGCCGGATCTCATTCGGTATACGCAACCTTTTGGAGGAACAACACATTCGACCAACTTGATGGTGTGTCGAACCGATCAAGTGGGAACTCCACGTGGTTCGGCCAGAACTTCTGAGAACCGATCAAGTAGGTTTTGGATGTTTGTTGGGACCGGTGGGGGTGAAGGGTCAGCAAAGGGATCACCAAGATCAGGTCGCAGGTTGCGAATGGATGCAACCGAATCCGAAGTAGAATCGGTTAGATTAGGGGTAGGTAAAAAAGTAGAAGGACTAAAAGTAGAATCACTAGAGGTAGTATTGGTACTAACCGCAAAAGTGGATGGCACATGAGTAGGGCGGACAAAGCAACATACAATTGTTCATCCTACTTGTGCTTGCGCCATTTCTTGCGTAACTGCATGACATTCAGAAAAGTCACTGGGGACTCGTGTTTCTCATCCAATAGGACAGGAATCCCGTTTCCTTTAGCATCTTTGACCATGAAAAGTGACTTCTTTCACTTGGTCCATTCGCATTGGTATTGCAGTCAGCCCAAACCAAGGACAATGTCAAAAGGACACTTGTCAAGGACATAGAAGTTCAAAGCGTGGGTGACGGTTTTGTCCTTGTCAAAGGTAGTGCGCACACCTTTGACTGCATGCGCAGAGGAGACAACTTCCTTGTTGCCTACTTAGGTCCGGCAAGGGTTCTGCAACGCCACTTGCTTCATTCCCAAGCCCACTTTGCATATCCCATGTGGTGGCATAAAGTTAGTAGTTGCACCAAAATCAATCAAGACACGGAGATAGCGGTGGTTAATGAGAAGTTTGAAGAAAATCAACTTCATTGTCCCTTGGGCACACCAATGTTTCATCTCAGCCCAATGCTCCAAGTGCCAAGTGGTAGTAAAAGTCAACCGTCTCAGACTCCTCCCAAGGCTCGACATACAAAGTATGACACACTTCAGCCTTGGAATCAGCAGGTGATTGGGCTTCAAGGGAGGACTGCTGATTTGCATCAGTTCAGTCTCCCTTGCCGTAGAGGATGCTGAAGTAAATTCTACGCCCGGTTCTGGTTTCCCTGCAGCCTATAACATTTTTGTACTTTATGGTTCGATTTCTAGCAATGCAGGCATACCTCTTTCTTGAGCCTCACCCTCCAATCATTTTCAGTGATCGGGAGGTCAACCCATGGTTTACTGGCTGCATCCTCCGGTTTCGCTGGGATTTTGACTCCCTTGGAAAGTTGGACATAATTATTCCCTGAATTTCGGTTTGGTCCCTTTACGTTGGCAGACTTTTTAAAGGCATTTAATTTTTCCTCTTCATTATTCACATCAGAGTCATGCGCTGAAGAGTAGACCGTGTCAGGGTCCTGTTCTTGGTCGTCACCAAGAGTGGGGTCGTCTGCATAGGCCTCCTCATCGGCCTCCAACAAGTCATGCACAACAAAACGGTTGCTGTCTTTGAACAGCCGGCCGCCAATAGGCTTTTTGCTACCTGTTGTGGTAATGAGGTCTTGTGCCTCAAGGCTGAGCATATCCTGCATGAGGGAGAGTCAGTCCGTGTAACCAATGAGCTCTTTGCCTAGGTGATGCATGTAGGTAGTGGGAACCGTACCTTTCACAACATCCAAGCATGATTGTGCAATCATTTCCAGTCCTGGAGTGGTAAAAAGTTTGCTGACAAACAACTGCAAATTATGCATGGTGCCCATCCACTTGCTGCGCTTGAGATCATCGAGTTTCTTTCGGGTTTTTGCTGTAGCATGTGGATCCTTAAAATGTTTAATAAGGATTTTCTCAAGTGTGGCTATGGGTGTGGCTTTGAGCCACTGTGCCAGATTAATCTTAGTGTACCCGGCCTGCGTAGCTTAGACTTCTAAGAAGCCTCGTACGACAGGCTCGACGTTAGTTCCCATGATCAAGGACTTACTCACTGCTTGAGTTCCCAACAACTCGAAGTAAGCTCTCATGGAGCTGATCCAGGACTCGACGTCTTCTTTCCCATCGTACTTAGACGGTATGGGAACCGTCTTCCTGTCCACATAGGGACTGCTGTAGCCGGCACCAGCGATTGTTGTTTCTGAACTCGAGGCTGCAGCAGTTGCAGAATTCCCTGCGTCGTCACTTACCATAGCGGCAACAAAGTCTGCACCTACTGCAGGTCTCCATGAAACAACACTTTGAGAAGAAGTAGAGCAATGGAGAGGAGCGAGGATAGTTTGGTTAGCAGTATTGGAGGCAGGAGCTAGAGGGGTAGGATTAGGAATCTGATCCTTCTGTAGATTTGCCATCTGCCGCATTTGATCCTTGCTCTCTTTGGTCACTTCGGCCAATTCCGCCTTCAACTCACTTATCTCTGCTGAGAGTTTGGTGATCTGTTCAGGGATGTCACTGAGTAGGTGACAATCTATAAGAGCACGCACATATGCGACTATCTCCTTCCTGACCTCAGTGTCAGGCAAGGAGGAGACTGTTTTGAGGACAACCTCATGGTTTGCAACTGTTACAACGGTTTTCCGCTTTTCCACCTTGACTTTCTCTTCCTTTGCCAGTACCTTCTCGTAGAGAGTTTGGAACAATGGTTTATCCTCCTCTACGACTGCATCCAGTTGGGCCTTTAAGGCCACATAAGCTTTTACATCGCCCATTTCAGCAAGTCCCTCAAGATGGGGACTTTCACTCTCTCTTCTCTCTCTCTTCCTTTTGTCTGCGAGTCTCTACGGGCATCAAAATATAAACTCAAGAAAAGGAACAGACTGAAAAGTTCCAAGAAGAGAGGGTCGAACTCCTAGTAGCCCGATCGGCATTACATTTGGACTAGAGAGCAGCAAACAAAAAAAAGAGAAACAATTTCATAGGAAAGGTGTGATCCAGCGACCCAGTCTGATCAGACTGCACACGAGGTCCTCTCGAGTCCAGTCTGACCAGCTCCGTGATGTTCAGCAAATCAGACAATGAGTGACTAAATGCAACAATGAAGAATTGAGTGGTGTATAGGGTGTGAGTCAAGCCATGGACCGTGACGGAGCGATCAAAAGCATGCGAAACGTCTCAGCCGAGATCCCCTCGGCAGTGGGTGTCCTAGTAACCAACAAGAATAAACTCTGGATCTCAGAAAGAGAATGACTAATGTCTAATAGATTCAGGTCCAAGGGACTCTTCTAGTTTGGGCCGGTCCCACTGGGTCCCAAGGGTCCCACGTAGGTCGTGACCAAGTCCCAACTAAGAGGAGTCCCACTTGGACTAAATTTCTGCCTCTACCATCCTGAAAACGAATTTCAACTTCCGGCAGAACCTACAGACTACAACCGTTCAGAGATGAAAAAACAATGCACTGTAGAAGGAATCGACATTTAAATCAAGATACTTCGTTTCTCCATCCATCAGGTGAGTAGGTAGATCACACACATTCAATCACACAATCAAGACCATAAACGAGTAGGAAAGAAACCCGGAATAACCCCAGCAGGACAATCAATACCATGCACACATACATGGGCATCCCGTAGGTGCACGACACTTACCTAAGCGGCGTGAGCTTCGAGATGAATAGAACTCACCCCCCTCTCATATAATCCTCCTAACCCCTTTAATGCTACCCCTATACTAGTGTCCTATCTCCTAGGAGGGTCTGACTCCAACACCAAAGTGCAACGCCGGGTCCCCCGCCGATGCTGGAGAACAAAGTAGCAACTTGCAATTCGTAGATGGTGAATGGTCGTTGACCCTCAAGTTCGCCTACTTGAGGGCAACCCTTAAGTTGCCAAGTGTTTCCCTTGAATCAGATTCACGGTGCGAGTGCCTCTCATTGTCGCCTCTCTCAAGTTGCCACATGAAGTCTCCACGAAATGTCTCGCCACCCTAATCTCACTTTGAAGCAACCTGGTTAGGTTCAATGTCGACCCACATGACCTAACTAGGTGGGGGCAGCTCCCCTTAGCCACGCTGCCCCACTTCCCTTACATCCAACCCTAACCCTAAGTGTTGCCCTCAACCACTTAGGTTAGGGTTAGGGCAACAAAGTCAACTCTCACCAGCAAGTAGAATCCACTTTGATACCAATGTTATGATCCTGACCAATTTCGAGATACACATTCATCAGATAGTACAATGCCGTCCAATTGCAAAAAGAAATGAATGGACTTGAGAAGAGAGAGAAAATTAGAAGAAGAAAACGAAGTAAGAAAGAAGAAGAAGATGTACACCAGCATAGACAAATGACAAAGTTCTTGTTCTTCGCCCAATTCTCTCTTCCTCCTCATCTCCTCCTCTTTTATTCACACAAGAAATAATAATACAATGTTGAATAGCTGAACCAGAATCAAAGTCGAATCCCTCTTCTACTGCTGGTATCACTTGAGGTCCACCATAGCCATGGCCACCTCCCTCACTCTTCACTCTCATAGGCCGAGGCTATGGCGGACTACTAGGCCTTGCGCAGATGCCCAAAGGACAACCCAAAGCAGCTATGGCTGCTCTGGCTCAGGCCGCCATGCCTGACTTGGCCTCGAAGCTTCTTGGTGTGGCTCCACCCCAACTGGGGCCTTCCTGCTGCAGCGCCCACCAAGGTGAGGAAGATGGCTGCCACCATAGCCAGGTAAGTACCTTTGGTGGCCCTCCCCTTTCCTGTCCTTCTTCCTCCTCCAAGACCTTGGTTCTTCCACAGCAGCGCTGCTCCAGCCAGTCCTCCAACCAGTGTGTTGCCAAACTTGCACACCGACAATGAGGCTGGGCTCTTCTCCCGGCCTGGAGATATAGCGGCCTGCTTGCCTCTTGGGCGGTGACTTCCAGGCCGCTCGGCCGTCCCAACAACCGGTACCTCCCCCCTTTCGGAGGGAAACATCATTGCAGACTCTAATATTGCCTGTACAGGCCCTAGACCCAAACTGGTTGGACTGGTACCCGCCAAGTCCTAGCCTACAACTACTGGGCCTCTCAAAATGCCACTTTTGTCTTCTTCTGCTTGGCCTCCAGTACCCGCACATCTACCTCTTCCGGGTGCGGTATTGGCCTACCTGCTACTTAAGTGTTTCCCCCCGCTGCAATCCCTCAATGTCACGGCCACAGGTAAGTACCGGCCTTGAGGGCCCAACGAACGAACAAGCAGAGGTGGGCATTTTTTTTTTTCCCTCACCCTCGACCCAACTGGCCCAATTGTTTTTTTTTGTCGTCCACCCGACCCAAGAACTTCATTTTTAACTTTTAGACGACCCCACCCACCGAAAATATTTTTCGAAATTTCAGCCCCACACCCAATCCGCCCGTGACCCGAAAAAAAACTTCACCCGGGCCCGCCCACACCCGTGAGAGTATCATCACCCGCCCGCATCCAATACCTAAATTTTTTTCACCCGCACCCACCTGCATCAGCCCGCACGTGCCCATGGCAGTCCCTTACACCATCACAATTTCATCGGCAACATAGTGTTGCAACAAAGACATTTGAAATCTTATTATCAAAACAACGACAACATCGACAATGAGACTCAATCTTCTCAAAGGAAAATAACTCAATATCTTATCATTAGCACAAGCAACAAGGTATTAATAACTTCCAAAAAGTTCAAGACGAAACAAAATCTACATCAAGGGAGCGAGAGCGAGCGAGGAAAAGCAAGAGAGAGAGCGGGGAAGCGGGAGCGAGAGCGAAAGAGAGCGCGGAAAAGCGAGAGAGAGCGCGGGGAAGCGAGCGTGAGAGCGAGAGCGAGAGAGAGCGCGGGGAAGCGAGCGCGGGGAAGCGAGCGCGGAAAAAGCGAGAGAGAGCGTAGGGAAGCGAGCGCGAAAAAGCGAGAGAGAGCGCGGAAAAGCGAGCGAGAGGGAGTGAGTGAGAGAGAGCGAGAGAGAGCAAGAGCGAGCGAGAGGGAGCGAGCGAGAGAGAGCGAGCGAGAGCGAGAGCGAAAAAGCGCGCGAGGGAGAGGGAGCGAGAACTTAAAAAATTATTCATCTCATGTGTTGATCAAGTCCTTGCTTGATCTAACGAACAAAATGTTGTTGACCATAAAACCACGAAGAGAGTTTCGTTTCATCGTTAATGTGTTTCCCACATCTGAGAAATTGCACTCGCTCTTCGAGCTCGATGCAGGGACATATAGAACTGCACGAGCGGCCCATGCCATGATGGACAAAGGAGGGAGCAGTACTCGTTGATCCATCGTGGTGACAACCATTTCATTCACTCTCCACCAAGGGAGGAGTTCAAAAATACGTTTTTCGTCGTTCGTCAACTTCAATGTGAAATAATCATCAAACTCTCGTTGAATCTTCTCAGCTAAGTTAGTGTCGTTGTTGCAACCCTTCCTGACGTTCCTTCATCCTCTTCATCGAAGCTGCACAACCCCGGTCTTGCCCTTCTTCTCTTCGTAGAACATTCTTTTGCAGCCTTCATTGCCACCAACTCTGCATCACCATCAATCCTTTCGGCAACATATTGCATGATTGCCTTCAATTGGGCCCGCCAATGTCGACCTGGCCCGCTGGTGCCACCGCTTTTCCAACATTTGCGTTGTCGTCGGATAGAAAGTTGGCGGCGGGGCCGACTGATTGGAGAGGAGTCGAGACCTATGCGACGTTCAAACTCTAAAGTCGAAGGGACTTTGGACCAAATCTGGTCACACACTGTGACTGCATCCCCTCCCCCATTTTTAAAAGTGAGTTGGACGTGGACTTAAGCGCGCCTGTTTTTTTTTTGGTGCGAAGGCCCAAGGGGCAGCTGCACTGCTGGATCGCGCCTCTTTTCTCTTCAGCTTCGGCGTTACTTTTTCAGGACCTGGGAAACTGGATCCAGCCTCCCTCTCTCTCTCAGCCTCAAGCCCGACGTACTACAAAAAGCGGGGGTGGGGGTGTGCATAATTTTTGGGTCATCCTGGGTCTATGGGTCGGGCAACCGAGGCCAAGCCATCACCCGCTCGCCACCCACCCAACGGGTGACCCAAGTTAAATCTTCACCCGCCTGTCACCCAGGAAGGCATGCTGGCTGCACCCGCCCATAACCCACCCAAGACGGCTCATGTACACCTAAATCCGACCCATCACCCTGTGGGTCGCATGGGTGCAGGTGGGTACGACTCTGGGCGCCCGGTGGCCAGCTCTACGAACAAGTGCCCTTACGGGCCACACACACACTCAAACCAACTAGCACTCAGATAGACATGCAGTCCAACAAGCGTGCACACACGCAGACTTAGTAGCAAGCGGGAAACTCAGCAAGGCATTCAGTCCATGAACAAAACTCAGAAATCAGCCGTGTGTTTCAGTCCATGTTTGGTCGGGTCATCACAACCCGGTCTTTCTGAGTACGTACCCATACTCCAGAGGTGTTACTCCAGGTTACGTGCGACAGTTGTAGCATGGCTAGCCCAGGGGTAGGCTGGTCATCATAACTACTGGAACACCCTTACCTTATAACCCCCCTATGTACTCAACTCGCAGATAGATGCCTCCGCTGAGTGTGTGATGGGCACGTACCCGTGTCCCTAGGAGCCATCCGTCTTCGGACCCCATACTAGGGGAATACCTTCCCACGATTTTGGACGGTCGGGTGTCTTTTGTACCATTAGATCCTCCATCAGACCCTATGTTAGACACTCAAGGTTGTCAAGAAATCCTTACACTGTCACAAATGCCAGCATCAGCCACACCTCTGTCTGTCACTCATAGCCATGCAGACTCTCACACACGCCCCAGGTTCGTTGGAGCTCAAGATGTCTATCGTTTTTTGCGAGTGCATTTTACTATACGACGATGAATCTAATCCCCCATGCAGGGCACACATTCAGGATGACCATAGCAGCACAAAACCAACGAATTTTCTGCAAAGACATTAACATCTGGAGACATTCACTTGAAAACCCTGCGAAAAACGTGCTCCCATTCATAACATCAAACAGATGTAAGACATTAGAAGTTATGAAGCTCAAGTGTGTCGTAGAGTCCTTGGAATGGTCGTAACATTGATCATTGGTGTGCCGTGTTTCAGTTTTTCCACTTATGTTAGAACATATGCAACTGCATTAATTTGAAGATGCACAAATCGTGGTTACATTGTGAAACTCAATGAAATAATGAAGTCACAAATGAATTTACAATTGTCCTTATTGTGATAATGGACATCAGTCACCCTGACCTCTTCTTAGTTCATTATTGGCCTTTCTTAGACTTTTCCTCGTGCGACCGTTGTGTGGCTCACATAACAACGGATCTATTCATTTTTTTTTCTTAAGTTTTAATCGAAATGAGAACGCTATAGCATATATTAGATTTCACCGCACGACAACGACTCCTCAAGCCAAACTTCATAGCACAAAACAACTCTCCAAGATCCGACCCAGATCTCATCATTTTTGACAAACAAGATATGGGAGAATAATCTTGTGAACAATGAACATGAGTATTTGAACATTCAAAGCAAGTTTGTTTCGAACAAAAACGTCCTTGTTGTTATGAGTTTGAGCTATGACGGGCGCCTTAATATTATTCGTGATAAGGGTGGAAGCTTCTGATACTTATGCTCTTTTGACAAATAAGTTGATGTAGACTCCTTGATGACGAGTTTGACATGAGCCCTGTCGATCTGATAAAGATGATTGTCGAGTGGAATACCCTATGTGCCATTCAACAATGGTCACAACAGGACAAAAGCTACATGAAACTATGCATATGGTTTTGCATTGATAAATCGAGGTTGCGAAACCCGATCATCATAAACTATCATGGCTGGATCCATGTGTTAAATCATAACACTACCTCCGTTACGTTTTTCACATCAAGATTGACGGTAAAAAATTAAAGTGTTTTTCCTCGCAAGGGAGGAGTTTCACCATATTACACTCACTACGTGTTTCACAACCTCATGTTTCTTGGTTTGGTCGGACGCTTCAAAATTTGATGATCCATAGATCGTGCACTAAGAGAACAAGAGATCTTAAGGGTTGACTGTTTTGTGCATAGTTAAATTCACTACCTGTTTTATCTTATAATGAGATATTACGGATAATTGAATATAAGAATCACAAATTAGAGGTTGTTTTTCGTAAAAAAGAGTATAGCAAGACGGGTGCGTAAGAAGTAAAATTTGTTGGTGGTAGGTAGAAAGATATATATGATTGTCATTTTTGTACTAAAGGACAAATAAATTCTTAAGTGTGAAAAAAATCCGCTAGCTTAGAAGTAATGAACATTCAAGTCCTTGCATAAGATTGTGAATACAAGGAATTGTGGTAAACTCTAGGAAATTAAGATTTTTGTATTGGGTGTTTATGAGTCCACTTCTTTTATTTCGTGTTTTTTCCTCCTTTGATGAGTGATAGTTGAAGACATATGTAACACTATTAGTACTGTGAAAATAAAAACAAGAAACAGTGGTCAGTTCGGTGCGAAATAAAGTCTTTCAAGTCGGGGTGTTTAAGATTCCACTTCTTTTTGTGACATGTTTATCCTCTCCTTTGGTTAGTAAGCAGTAATAGAATCACATTTTTGTTCTTCACCCTAGTATATGGAAACAAAGATGCATAAAATGAAGGTTAGCGGTGAGCTGGGTGTATTGACATACACCACAGTGGGAGTAGTGGGTCCAACTCATGTGCGATGTGCAACCTATCTGTGCAACAAGATACTGATACCTAGACCATCATGCTTCAGTATTGTAATGTATGTTAAAGTAGTTTCAACTGGCTATTGCCTGATATGAATATCATAATGTTGATTACAAACACTTAGTGTGTATGCGTGTTAGTCAATAATTTTGATATTAGATAAGCATAATTATTCAAGAAGTCTCTCATATGATTGTTATACATGCATACACCAATGAGTTTAAAATAACAATATGCATCTGTGTAAACGGAGAACGGAGCAATGATGCACTTAATCAACAAAGAGACAACTTGAATGATTACAGGTAGTTTGATATTATCTTTGATTATATTCACAACTGAACCACTATGATGTTGAAAATTAAGTGACGGTTACAAAACTTATTAATTGTTCAATGTTCATGCATCATCATATAAATTTAAATTTCTCAAAGTTTTCATGCTCTTAATATGTTAACGGACGTTGTCGATGCTCGATCTCTTGGTCTAACACACATAATTCTAATAAAGGAAGTGTGGTCCTCTGCTTATATTATTTACGAATGACTTTGTTTAAACGATATAAAAAAATAAAAAATAACATTGTTGATTGTGAGATAATCTCATAATGTTGAATATTTAACGTTAAGTTTGATAACACATCATATTTTGTGACCATCATTTTTCCATTAATGGTGCATCTCTATCTCGTAGACTCATTGCTTGTCCTTATTCATCTAATTCAGGATGTCCTTCTAACTATCTCACGGCGACTTCTCTCATCAGATTTGGTCAACAATTTGAGGATCCTTTTGCTTTGAGCAAAAATATTTCACGAATGAGTATTTGCATGTGGAAAGTGAAGTTCGACAAGATGGAGAAATTTCACTCGAAATGATTATGAGAAATGAACGAATAATGATCATTCATGAGAACGGGTCAAATATGTGGTAGCGATACTTAAGGGAGGATGAAGTTGACTTTGACTTCTTTAAATCTGGCGCTGCTAATCTGATAGAGATGCAATGGTTGAAACAAGGTTATGAGTTAAAAAAGAAACACGAACAAAAAGTATGTGCATAATATTGCCTTAAAAGAACATAAACGTGGATACCGATTGTAATGAATTACTACTCTCAAATCCGATTATGTAATTGTGTCAGAGTTGTGACGTTTCTTACTATAGTGAAAGTAGATGCTAAAAAAATGAGAGTGTTACTCCTTGCAATGAAAAAATATTGCGATCGTCAATCCCATATGTGTCGTTGCGTTTGTTCACTTTTCGAATTGGATCAGAGTCAAGCCAACATTCAAAAAAAAACTAGACTTAAGGGTTGTCAATAACAACTTAGTGCATGTTCAACTTCACTTTTTTTTTTATAATTAATAAATATGAGAAGATAACATTCATTATGGAGCACATGAACAACCACACGGATGGTGTAACCCATGTAAACCAATATCACCGGTCATGGCGACAGGAAGTGCACTTTGTTGTTGGCAAGCTGAAGTAAATTTATGATTGCCGTAAATGTCAAGACAGACAGTACACAAAGTACTTCTCCGAATTGGTATTGATTGTTTGACGTGCATGAAATGAAGATTAAAAGTGACCAGGGTGTATTTACATGGGCCATATGGGAGTAGTAGGTGTAGCTAAGGTATGTTGGGTAGCGTATCCGTTCGATCAAGCAAGCTTCGATACCTGAACCATCAGACTCTCGTACTTCTGCCTATGTTAAGGTATGTGAAAATCGTTGGTATCCAATATGAAATATATGCGACAACGATTATGACGAAAATGTTGATTACAAACACTGAATGTGTGTGTCTGTATGTGTTTATGTATGCCAGTCATTAATCTTACTTTGGTAAAAAAATAGAACAACATCCATAAAAAAACTAATTGACACCTAAATATGTCCTAACTATTAAATTTTTTTCGAGAAAAATTGAAATGTACACTTCCAAAACTCTTTGAATATGAACAGCACAAGACCATAGGATCATGAACCATGTGTAACTCATATTTTTTTTCAATGAAAATAAGGACCTCCATTTCAGGATTTTGCAAAAAAATATATATTCTAACGAAACGTTAGATCCCGAATCCTAAACAAACAAGCACTGTTAAAGAGGGAATTGCAGCCTACCTATGAGAAAATAGTCACAAATGGGAATAGATTGCATGACCACGGTTAATCTTTAAGGTCTTTGTCAAACTACTATCAGCTAATGACGCCCCATAGGCTTTATTGGCTCACATCAAGTAACTACTTTGCCCTCTTAAACTGCCTTCAAGTTACACTGTAAGATACACTAATTTCTCTCGCTCACTAACCCTGCATGGTTCATCCCTAACACACCTAAACAGAACAATGATGATTTCCCTTCCGCCTTAGCAAACCCAGACTTCGCCAAAGACCCCTTATCGGTCTCCCTTCTTAACTTATGGAGAGAATTGGAGCCCAAAAAGTTGCCCCCACAACCAAGGTGGTACAAGGTCTACAAACAACCTTTGTTTGGGAGCCAACAGTCCAGGATGCACGATGTCAACCTTTCTCTATTCAATAACACTCTCACTCGTTATCCTGGTTCAAAAAAGGCATATATGCAGTGGGAAGTCTATGGGACCCAAGGGAGGAGAAATAGAAGACAACAACCTAACTCAGGACATTACTAAACACATCAAGTCGTTGAATTAAAAACAAGTGTACCTTCAAGACGGAATCCCCCTAATCTGTGGCTGAATGAAAAACCACTGCAACTTTGAGATGCAATGCCCCTAATATGTGGCTGAATAAAAAGTTACTGCAACTTCAAAATGCAATCCCCCTACCCTGTGTACGAGCTTTAAATAAGGCCCTTAGATTCAAGTAGAGGATTGAGCAATTCAAACCTCCATGCTGCCCTTACCTATGTTGGTTATAGAAGTTGCCAAAATAACAGGTTCCCAGGCCAACCTGCACGCTTATGAGTTGGCTTCATCACGTATCAGATTCTCCTACCTTACGTGGAATGAAGCTTTGGACATGGACAAACTATGAACGCATCTTATCCGAGTGAGGGTGGTAGGAGATGTGAAAGATGAGTGGTTGGGATACGAAATATGAACCCCATCTGCTCACTCAATTTGATCATGTAGAATGGGAGAGCGGTGAAGTAGAACTGCCCTATATGGAAGTACACAGTTAAAGATTGTTGTTGAAAAACCCACCGCACCACTGACGCTACGAAAATCATTGAAAACAGATGGCTGAAGAAATCACTCCTCACATCAGAAGACAAACACAGATTTTCCTGAAATAAATACGGTAGGTGTATGCACACCTCACATTGGACACTCCAGATGCAGATCTTATACATGTGTCTCACAACTCCAGATCGGATCGTGACACGCTCACGTATTGAACAAAAATGATCCTCTCACCAGTCTGTCCTTATTGTGGTAAATCATTCCTCGAATGTGAAGTTCACCTAGAACATTGTTTACTGGTGTGCGCTGTAGAGCGCATCGGCCCCGCAAGGGGACCCTCTCGACCGTGTCATGTAGGATTTTGCAGGACTTCATCGCAAGGGAGCTTTCGCCGCTCCGGCCAAGTGTGCCAGCCGCGCCTCGCGCGAACCCATACGACAAGATAGGGGCCACGTAAGCCTCGTAAGGCATAACTTACCTCTGGCCAAGGGGCTGTCACCACCCTTGGACAAGTGTATCCTCTCCGAGCCAATAAACCACGTGGGAAAACTACTCGAGTGCATTCGCAGAGGTGGCCCAACCAATGACGTTTCTCGTATGTGGTAGCATATGGGGTACGTGTGGTCCAACGCCTTAATCGGACTTGTACGTGAGCCAACGGTCCGGGGGTTGATCTCCTAAGCGCGACTCTACGCCAGTCGACTAAGACGGTCCATCTAACCAGGCGGTACACTTCACAAAAGTAAAATCAAACTTTATACAAAAATCGTGTCTAGTGCCTTTTTCACATTCGACCCACAACTTTTGTACTATAGAAAATAAACGGGCGTCACACGTGAGCCCCCGAATAAATGTTACGGTGACGTAGGCCTTGTCATATTGACTAGCCATGCATGAACATGCAAACAGTCGTAATAATGACGTACTATGCGCTACCCATTACCACACAGACCTCAATAATTTTCAGGATTGCCTTCGACACTCAAGCGTTGGTTGAGACGCATCTTGAAAGTTTAATCTCTTGATGCTAGCAATTGCAAGACCTAACCTCTTCCGCACCCTGGATGAGCGAGCTGTAGGAGGGCTTCAACCCTTTGTGGTGGAGGGACGTCTCTGATTCTGAAAGCGGGGCTCTATCTTCGGATGCTTGGAAACAGGTCAAGGGGTTCGACTTTGACAACCGCCACGGCTCTCAGCGTCCAACTAAAAATAAAAATTCAAAAAGAGTTAAAATAAAAGAGGATCTCCATTTTCTCTCCATACGAGTGTGTTCCATCCTTACGTACGGTCAAAGTAGATCGCTCCATTATACAAAATATAATTATAATGGGGTTATAGAACATGAGGCTATCATTCTTACAATCACAGTTTGATTCTTTTTCAAATATACACATGATCGCAAACAAACCGATTTTTGTACTCATACCCCTTACCTTATTCACACAAGCCCCAACCATTGTTCACCTTCCAAAACAAAACACCTAGTCTTTTTTAAATGACCATTTTATAAAAGTCCAGGTAAAAACTGAAAGAAACAATTCAACACACAGGGGCTAAAGCCTTAGGTTGACTCGTGAAAATGAGTTTGAAGTTGAATCATAAAACGACCTGTTATCAAAAGATAATAGCAGACTATCTTCGTAGGATCGAACTTAAACTAGTTTAATCCTATGTTACCAATCGTCCGGAGATCGGACGTCTCCCCCGGACATCTCCCCAGACGTAAGGTACCCCCGTCGTCCGGATTTCCGGACAACGACTTTTTGATACTATAAAAATAAAAAAAATAATAAGAAATTATGACAGTCTTGCGCATGCCATAGAGACCCCCCATAAAAAAATTCAGAATTTTCTGAGTATTTGGTGATAGGGTGCTATTTGAGGTGAAAGGGGGGGGTACGAGGGGTTTCGGTGGGGATAGGAGGGGTATAGGTGGGGATTAGAATCTTTGAAGATTTTTATCTTTAAAATTTTATTGGCTCAAATGAGCCAAAATTTTGCTGGCATTCACCTTATGCAAGGTAGAAGCCACATGATGTTTTTAAAATATATATATATATATATATATATATATATATATATATATTTTTTTTTTTTTTTTCGCCAGGTCGGACATCCCATGCCCGGTCCGACGTCCGACTAGACGTCCGGTCGGACATTCCGGACGGTCAGGGGGGTCCTGGATGCCCAGTAAAACAACCTAGGTTTAATCTTGAATTGAAATGACCAAAGAGGACATGTCACATACCACAGGTCAGTCCCAAAGGTAACTTTAAGTGCATGGAAAATAAACCCCCATATCACATCTCACTCCGAGCTCTCACAAAACTATGTCTAAACTTAATTTTATATTATATCAAAGATCGTGAAAATTTTTGGCGGTATCTCTCTTGTACATGATGAATCGCCAAAATTGTTCCTATCAAATTTAATATAACTCCAGAAAACTAGTAAAACTCTTCGATTTAGCAAGAATTTAAACAACACTTCTCCTGAAAAAGTAGGCTTCCCCGATTTTTATCAAGCAAGATATGAACTTAGAGACAAAACTTCAACTCTACCAGTGTTGTCACGCGGGGATCCCCGGGGCCCAAGCCGGGGTGGGGGGGTTGCCACGGGGATCCCCGACCCCCGACCCCTCCAAATGACCCCC
>BFEA01000055.1:1093182-1103611 GCA_003427395.1 Chara braunii
CGGACCCCCGCACCCATCAGGGGGGTCCAGCGTTTGACAAACGCCGGACCCCCTGATAGCACGCGCCGCTAGGCGGGGGACCCCAGCTTGCAACGCTAGAACCCCCCCCACGTACTGCCCGGCGCCAGTTGGGGGTCCAGCGTTTGACAAACGCTGGATCCCCTGCTAAGCGCCCGGTGCCACCAGGGGGTCCAGTGTTTGACAAATGCTGGACACCCTGCTGGCGCAAGGCGCTGGGCGGGGGATCCAGCGTTTGTCAAACGCTGGACCCCTCGCCTATTGCCCGACGCCAGCTGGGGGTCCAGCGTTTGACAAACACTGGACCCCTCCAGCGTTTGACAAACATTGGGCCCCTGATGGCACCGGGCGCTTGCCGGGGGGTCCAGTGTTTGTCAAATGCTGGACCCCCAGCTCGCGCCGGGCAGTACGCGGGGGTCAAACGCTGGACCCCCAGCTGGCACCAGGCGCCTGGCGGGGGGTCGACAGATGGGGGACAAACGCTGGACCCCCAGCTGGCAGCGGGCAGTAGACGGGGGTTCAGCGTTTGACAAACGCCGGACCCTCTCCTGGTAACGGGCGCTAGGCGGCGGGGTTCAGCGTTTCTCAAATGCTGGACCCCCCGTCTACCACCGGGCGTTTGCGCGGGGGTCCAGCGTTTGTCAAACGCTGGACCCCCTGTCTACCGACAGTGGCAAACGAGGGGGTCCAGCGTTTTACAAACGGTGGACCCCTCTGCGTCGTGATGGTCGGTCGGCGCGGGTTCAGCGTTTGTCAAACGCTGGACCCCCCGCCTACTGTCCGGTGCCAACTGGGGGTCCAGCGTTTGACAAACGTTGGACCCCCAGCTGGCACCGGGCGCTTGGCGAGGGGGGGGGCCTGCGTTTGACAAACGCTGGACCCCTAGCTGGCACCGGGCGGTAGACGGGGGTCCTGCGTTTGACAAACGCTGAACCCTCTCCTGGTAACGGCCTGGACCCCTCCGCGTCGTGACGGTCGGTAGGCGCGGGTCCTGCGTTTGGCAAAGGCTGCCCCCCCCCCCTTGGCAAAAGCCGACAGACGGGGCTCCTGCGTTCGCAAAACCCTGGACACCCCGCGTCGTGGTGGCCGACAGGCGGGGGGGCCAGAGTTTGGCAAATGCCGGAATGTTGACCCTTTTGCTGGCCTTCAGTCGAGCAACTTATGACGTCATGGTGCGATGTGGATTGGGTTCGCTCAGGAACGCCAATGATAGACTCTCACTGTCTCGTGGCCAAATGTTGTGGCTATCTCACTCTGCCAGGTTTTCGTGTCGGCCACTAATGTCACAATGAGTGTCGAACCATCCATTCCATTGCTTCATACATCGGATGAGGCTAAAGCTGCTATTTCCAGGGAAAGTCGATCGCCTTCAGGCTTTGCTACACCATCCAAACGCCGGCGTCGGGTGGACTCCACCGATAGGTCACCTAAACGATGTGTTGTTCGTCGCCGTCAGACGGTGACGGGCAATAACGTCATTAGACGTCTTCGTCTCGAAGATATCATCAATGGAGCTACACAAGTCGCTTTCGTCGGTGCGTCGACAACTTCGGGGGCCTCAACTTTCGTGCACCCCCGACCTGTTAGCGACGAGAATGAAGACCCTTACGATTTCGTGCTTTCCCAAACAACCATCGCCGAGTTCGAACGGGAACAACTGCTGAGAGACGAGTTCGAATCGAGAGCAAGTTTCGAGAGATCATCGTTCTGAAGTCGACGATGCCACGGTCGAGGGACTTTCTGTTCCTCCTCAACCTTCGTTGCTCGGTAGACAAGGGAAAAGGAGGTACACATACCACACGCGCAAAAGAGGGTCGAACGAGTCGGATGCCACATACGAACGTAGATGCAGCCTCGAAGAGTGCAAGGCAGTTCTGAAGAAGACATGTTCCAAATCTTACGGATGTCTTTCTAAAATGAAAGCAGTGGAGGTCCAAAAGCATAGACGCGAGTTCAAATCGGTTAGAGGCAAGGACAGACGCAAGTGGTGGATATCCAAGCTTCGTAGTTTCACATCGCTGGTCCAAAGGAAGCCGGAGGTGAAACCTATTGTAGAAATGCATCCGGTGTGTGTCACCGCGTGGTGTTTGATGCTCGGTTGTGGCCAAAACACATACAAAAGACATAACGATGACCTCGACGAAGGAGTGGTCGACGCAGGTCATGCTAACGAGGGTCGTCCTCGGACAACAATGCAATATGCGTTAACATGGTCCGCATTTGAGGATATTATCCTCGACGAGTCCGATCCTATCAGACGGAGATGGGCCCGGATTTCGAGATTAGGAACCGTATTCGTCTCCCTTCAGTGCATGTTTCTAAGAAAAATGTCTATAGAAGCATCGAACGTTGGCTAGACAAACTGGGTGTATCTTGCTCGTCGTATCAGGTGTTCTATAAGATATGGAGAGATTTTTTTTGGCACGTTCGGCTCGCTCGAGTGACTGACCACACAAGGTGCAACGAGTACATAAAAAACTCTCCTCATTGAGGGGACCCTGGCGGGGCCACTGCGGGAACTGGTTGCCGCACAAATGAGCCACCTCGATCTGCAAAAGGCCCATCGCAAGTTGTATGACAGATGGTCGGCCGAGTCTCAGCTGCATAAGGATCAAAGTTTGTGCATCATTATTGATGGAATGGACCAGACAAAAACTACCATTCCACATGCATCACGCCGACATTTGTCTAAGGAGATGACTAATAACACGATGATGAAAACGAACCTCACCAGAATCATAGCTCATGGTAGAAATCCGTCGTTGATTGTGCACACATGGTTTCCTGATCTTTCGCACGGATCGAATTCTGTAGTTACGTCTATTGCCAAAGTTTTGAGGGATGTGCAAACGCGAGAAGGGAAACTCCCACCGGTGCTACGCGTCCAAGCTGATAACTGCGACGGACAGAACAAAAACAGATTCGTCTTCGCATTCCTTGCAATGTTGGTCAAGTTTCGGATTTTTGACGAGATCCTGATGGGGTTCATGATAGTTGACCACATCCACACCGACATCGACGCGAAGTTTAGTTTGTTTGCTTGCAAACTCAATGGGTCTGACGCGTACACGATGGAAGAACTGTTTGCGGTGCTGCAAATGTCTTGTGAGGAGGAAGTGGAGTGCACGCAACTCACAAAAATTGTGGACTGGAAAACTGCGATCTCGCCGTACCTTGACAACTTGATTTCAGGCCATGCCACACCCCACCTTTTTCGTTTTTACATGGAGGGTGATAACCCGGCTATGGTCTACAAAGCGCACTGCACTAATAAAAACTGGGGGCCTGACAAGAGACCGGTGTACTGGTTCAAACGCGGTGCAGACAAGAAATGGGCAGGTCCCACATGGGGATTCGAGCCGCGCCGCGAGTCGCCCAACCCCACTTCCGATGATTTTACAAACGGCAAAGCGGGTCTGCGTGTTTTAGTGAAGACGTGGAAGGACGCAATGAACGAATGAGAAACTCAAACTATAGAGGAGTGCCAACTCAAGACTGACAGATTGAGATACTGGACGGACCGTTTAGCCGAGTTCGATAACATTAAGGTGGAAGAGACCGGAACAGTGCCGTTGTCATATTCTTTTTGGCTATCACCCAGGCCGAGCAAACCATGTGCAGACTCCGCGGTCCCGTGCGTCGTGCCACAGCTGTTGAGAAAACCGTGCTTTGTCGGCCATAGGAAGGATGCACCCAAACCAGAATTCGACCCTTGTAAAGCTGTTGAGATTGATGATTTCGTTGTTCTGCGCGCTCCGGATGACCCCGTGCAAGAAGGGTGCACCTTTTGGGTTGCTCGTGTCATCAAGAAGGAGACAACCCGAATTTTCGTGGAGTACTGGAGGCCGTGCAGTCGCGAACAAGAGGTCTCACAGCTTTACGAAGATGCATGGAATAAATCATGGAGAGTGGAAATTGAATCGAAACCCGGATGACAAGACCTCATAAGCGTGGCATGGGCATGGACCAGCTGAATTCGATCCAGAAGGGGAATGAAAATCCGGAAAAGAGATGCACTTAAATCACAACTGTTGTTGGCAACGCCGGATTCAGCTGATACTGCATGCAAGAACAGTCGGGATATCGATGCATGACGATTTGCGAAGACGCTCGAGGAATGGGGTCGATGTCTGCATTTGCAGATAGTGAAACGTCGGACCCCTCCTGGGCCGCTGCACCGGGATATGGTCGAACATTATCAGTGGGGATGCCGAACCCCTCCACCCTCAATCGTGAAGGGGTCTAGCGTTACACAAAAGCCCGGGTGTGGTCGGGCGTATGACAAGCGCCAGAGCGCCACCCAAAAGCGGTCAACTGGCAGGGGGTCCCGCGTTTGTCAAACGCCGGACCCCACCTCTCTCCCCCCGCCCCCACCCCCTAACCACTTCTGTAATGGGAATGGGGGGAAGGGGAAGGAGGGGGTCCGACGTTTGTCAAACGCCGGACCCCCCGCCCCACTGTTTCTGTTAAGGGAGGGGTGAGGGAGGGAGGGGGTCCGGCGTTTACCAAATGGATGACCGTGTGATAAGAGACGATATTCGCATCGCTCGCGCCGGTACGTGCAGTTTCGTAAAGATGTCAAACGCCGAAACCCTCCCTCCTCCCGCCCCCCCCACCCCCCACCCCCCCTTCCCCACCCCCCCGCCTTACAGTTATGCATGGAAACACTATCTGCATAGCGATGCATAATCGTGTGATAGATTGTGGTTAATGTATGACCAGGCGATTCACCATGGACAGTACGTCGTTTATACATGTTCGCTTTCACTCGGCTCACATGTACTGTTTGCTATTCTTGTCGACAGACGTATCGATAGTGTAGTTCGTCGCGAGGACATTTTCCAAGTATGGACGAGAACAGCCTTATAATCAATCTTGCGAGCGCATGGGGAACACCTATACACTATGACGAATTCATTCCATCTCGGTACAAGCACAAAATGATTGCAGTCGGTATCCGCACAAGCGACGAGAGCACTCTCTGCCCCACATTCGACTTGTGGGCTCCGGATTTGCAACGCAAGCTCTCGAGGATGGCCAAGACATATGATCCGCAAGGTCAATTTTTGAGATTCGGCGCACAGCGATGGAATAAATATTTTTACGGATGCGGCTCGATATACGACAACTACACAACATGCACTTATGAAAAAATACTATGCATTGCATTCGAGGCACGTCACGGGATGACATATTGTTATACGAGTATCGAGCGGCGGAAAATTATGCACGATCAAATGCATGACATGGATTGCTCCGTGTACAACGAGGAGAACGCCGTGTCGAGGCACGCTCGCCGTTTCTGTAGTGTCATTTAAGATGCGATGATACAGTTTGTGCGGTAGAGGACATCCGTCATCGGAACGATTGTTGTGAAGGTGATTCACATATTGAACGACGATGGAACCACTGTTTATTTGAAGAAGACAAAAGCGGTGGTGTGTAGGGTGCATAATGTCATCAATAACGTCGACAAGCATCAGTGGAAGTCCCGAGAGACACAAACGCTCAACAAAACTATTTCCTCCTTGTGCGAAATCGGTGCGGCATTATAACGGTCATACTTGGCTCAAGTATGACCCAAGAGAGGAATTCGACGAGGACCCATAGATGACCGTCGTCCCATATATGAATCGACACCTTGACCAATGGACCGATGGTAATTGTAATGCGATGGAGAGTGTGGGTGGCTGCCCTTGGGCAAACCATTACAAGTTCGTCAATATGTTGGAGTTCGGGAGCCTCATTCCAGTACCTGATGGTCTTCTCAAACCTGTTTTCCTCACCCGTCTGCGCAAAGCATACCGCAACATTGACCGCTACAACAGTCGCCTCGACTTCGTGTACATCACGAGTTTGCCACGAACTTGGACGAGTTCGCTGAAACAAGAGTTGATAGACACAGCTCGTCATTGTTCATTATTGGAGCAGTACCCACTCCGTTGCCTAGGCATTTATCCACGAGTTGTGTCATACTGTTGCGTGCGGTTGAGTATTACCGGATATGAATTCGCAAGAGTGCTATGTGTGGCTTCTTCAAACAAATCTAGAAAACTCGTAGATGCAGTTGTGCGTGTATCACGGAACCATCTCTTTCTTCAGCCGCCACAGGGTTGGTGGTTGCCTGTTCGCTGGGATCCAGATGGACGGTCAGATGTGGTGATAACAGGCCATATGCAAAATTCAGCATTGTGGCAACAGCTGGAAGAGAAAGCGATGGCCATACGAAACGCCATTGGAAATTCCTTAGCACGTCCGGGAGGGTTTGTTAGGTTGAAATACATGTCGGTATTTTCGGAGAATGCAACAATCAAGGAGCCGCAGATCCACGTATATGGATAGTCCATGAATGCTATGTATGGTTTCAGTCCACGACCTCGTCCGCGGCAAACCTCGTACGTCACAAGATCCGGACGGGTTATCAGACCTCCTACTTAAGGGATGCAGTTTAGTGACTGTTTTTTCTGTTTTTTATCCGCTATACGGAGCATCTTCGTAGTTAAACAATTTTGTAATTGTATAATAGACGTGCCTGTGTAAAATATTCAGAATCTAATATGACGAAACTCGCGAATTTTGTTTGTCTACACGCTCAACTTGCAGGATGGAAGTCGGTCAACAAACTCGCATGAAAGCGGATCCTCTCATCAAGTTCCATCAACAATTGAGGATCTCATTATCTTAGACACTAACATTTGGTCGATTGATATCGTCGATGAATTTGCGAATTATGAGTACATAAATGTCGAAAACGAAGTTGGACCGGATGGTGAAATTCTACCGATCATGGGGTTTGTCAACGGACAAGAGACGATTGTGTCCGACAATGGATCAAATATGTGGTACCTGTACACAAAGGAGAATGACGCATACGTCATCGTATCGAGGAAAGACGTTGTGGATCCTTTGGAGATGCTAGACAACTGGAGGGAGGTATGCAGAAAACAGGACTGGGACGAAAAAGACAAATTTGAACAAAAAGTGTGCGCGTGGTATTCCATTGGCAGAAAAGAATTGCTTGCACCGGTGGTGGTGGACTTCTATGGTCGAATCCAAGTATGCAATAGAGGCACGACCATAGTGACACTTTTTACAAGAGCGAAGATCACCGGCACGACAATGAATGTGTTGTTCACTACCCGGGAAGACTTTTGGGACCCCGGGGGTTCGAACAAACTCGAACAGTTTCGAAATCGGTTGAAAATTGACGTGGCACTTAGGAAAGAGTTAGTGTACAGGGTTGTCAGTTTGGTACATGTGCAACTTCACTACCTTTTTGATAAATGTGAGGAGATAGTGTTCACAGTCGAGCATAGAAAATGCGACACGGATGAAGTGACTCGTACGAAGCAGTACCATCGATCGGGACAGAAAGAAGTACCGTTAGTGGGTGACAGACAGAAGATAGTGATAGATTGTCTGTATTGTGAAGACATTAAACACGCAACAAATTTTCTACCTCTTATTCTTCATGGGACCCTGGATAGTAGCCAGTAGCATAGCACGTTTGTCCAGGTCGAGACATGTTCAACAATAGATGCACTTCATCGATACACGCATTCCGGACTACAATGGTCAGATATGTGAATGACTTTGAACACTATGGAGATAGAAATTGTTAGCGCACTGCAACAATCGTAAGTTTCACTTTGTGTGGTGAACGCAAAATTGTTTTTTTAGTTATGTTTAATCGTCTTTTTTTCACCAGTTATTTCGTTATTTGTTACGATGATGTGGATGAAGTTTTGAAAATCGCAAACATTTGCAATTTACAAGCTCAAAGTTAGTATAAACAAACGTGTTTGAATTTTTTTTTTTTTTTTTTTTTTTTTTTTAAGATAGTTTTTGTTGTATCATCTACAATTTCTTCGTTCGAATAATGTCAATATTTGTCAGTTGACTAATTTTGAACAATATTATCTAACCGATCTTGCAGGGTTATAGTGCTCGACATTACAACAGGACACAATAATAGGCAAACCTTATACAACAATGACGCGCATCACTCCCATCGCAGTGCCTGCAGGGGCAGCTCTCAGAACAATAAACGGACCATTTCCATATGAATATGAGTCAATAGTAAGATGTGAAGTTTGTGGTTGCGAATTATTTGTAGTTGCCGTGAGGTTCACTGAAATCGACGTGTATGACGTGCGAATTTACGGAAGACGAGGACAAGCAGGGACAGTGGAAGAGTATGTGGAATGTCACGAAGCAGCTTTGTAAGTCCACGAGGACAAAAAAATTACATTGATGCGCGAGGGTAGAAGACTTGAAGGTTGATCTGCTTTCGTAACCAACTTTGAAAGCATGCCTATTCCACCTATCCCGGCGTGCATGCTCGACGGCTCGAACGATGCGACGATGTGGATTCCCATCATGAATACAACAAATAGGATCCGTCAGTAATATGGTAATAGGAAAACTTAAGAGTCTGAGCGAGGATAATTTTTAAAAGATGATAAGTGGCTAAGTAGTAGACATAGAGCGACAGTGACAGACGTCATTCACATGTGGACATATTTTGAGTTTTTTGTTGCAATTGCAATGTATTAATTGTGACGAACTCGTAAAAATATGATATGATTATCAATTTTTTGACTATAAATTGCCTTGCGGATCACGTCTATGTATCAATTTTAAGTTAGTTGTTCCATTTGCAACGTGCGTTGGATGTTATAATGTGTTGTGAGGGCGTTTTGTTCCCACGTGTGGCAAAAAAAAACAGGACTTGCAGATGCAAAACGCATTGACAATCTTATTATATTACCATAACGATGCAGATTTCAGAAAAAAAACACAACATTGCTGATGAATCCGTAGCAAACCAAAACAAAAATGCTTATTTGATGCCTTTTTCGATCGATTTAGCAAAAAAATGTTGAAAATGTTAATAAAACATTCAGTGAAAGTCGATAACATGATGAAAAAACCTTGAAAATATTTAAAATTTTAACTACGTGCACTTGAAAAATATCACACTATCGGAATAAACGTTGTTCAGGAGCAAAAACTGACCATTTTTGGCGGTGCAATTCGATAATTAAACCCATGGTATCCTATATATTGCAGTACTAAAACTATTAGAAAATGGAAAAAAAGGGGGAAAAAAAAGAGTTGCAATTTCGTTCAAAAAATAAAAAATGTCCGTTTTGACGAAATCGTAGTTCACCCGATCCTGGAGGTTTATTTTCGGTCTGAGGAGTCTGTTGGTCGATTTTACAGTGAGGCCGTATAATGATCTGGTGAGTTTCCTGCCCTTCCCCGCAGGTGTGGTCCATGTTCATTCTACGGGGTCCAGGGCGAGTTGGTGGATCGGAGTCCGGGGGCAGTAGGCGATTCATTGCTCCTTTTCATGGAGCGTTCTGATTCTGAATAGATCTTTTTTCTGACATAGTATTGTCTCTTCTTGGGAGGTTCTTTGGAGGATGTTGTTCCCGCCCATTTGAAAGAGGTTAACTCTTATGAGTCTGTCTGGTTCGCAGTGAACTACGCTGCCCGCCCGACTTGAGTGATCCCTCAATGCCACCCAGTCCGATTCTTGAAAGGCAGGGCCTTTCCTTAGGACTCTCCACCAGGCTAGGGGGATCTGTTTTATTATGGCTTCCAAGGCATCCTCTAGTCGATGACAGTAGCGTAGTCTCTTTCTTAATTGGCCCGGGTCCATCCAGTTTCTTTGTTCCTTGTCCCATATATCATGTACCCTGGTTACACCCCTCCTGACCCAGCCTTGCCATGGAGGGTCCATGCAATGGAGGGTTTGGCCCTTTAAGTCTGTTATCCATCTATTCCCAAAAAATGGTTGTCGTGCCACCTCTTCCCATCTCTCTGGTGGAGTTTTGTCTGGCAGGGGTAAACCTCTCCATGTTTTCAGAAGGTCCGGCCAAAAGGGGTCGTTGCGTATATCGACCCTTGCTGCTTGTCTGGATGAATCGGGGGGAGGGAGTGACAATGTTGCGTGCCTCTTCTTGGGATGGGTCATTCCCTATTTTCTAGCCACATCAAAGGGTCACTCTCCTCCGTTGTTTGTGGCACCAAGCAGGTACTCTGTTCCAAGGCTAGCCCCTTCCACGGGGTGTCTTGGTTGAAAAGGAGACGTTTGAACCATTGTAACGCAAGAGCCTTAGTTTGTAACAAGGGATCTATTATGCCAAAACCTCCTTTCGATTTGGGTTGGGTTATAGATTGCCAAACCACTCTGCTGATCACATTACGCCTATATTGCACGCCCGGTCACGACCGGGGGCAAAAACTCGGCCGCGGCCGAATCGGCCAGGTTCGGCCACGGTCGAACGGCCGAGTTTGGTGCAGAATTTTGTTTTGTTTTTTTTCGCATGAAAAATCAAATAAAAAATATGGGCGTGTAGGGCTAAAAAAACCCTACACGCCCATATTTGTTTTCGGGGCATTG
>BFEA01000055.1:1104790-1116104 GCA_003427395.1 Chara braunii
CCCCCTCCCCGATCGGCCGCAGCAGCGGCCGAAAGTTCACGGCCGGAGCGACCATGACCGAGGGGTTCCGACCACGGCCGGCGGTCGCAGCCATGCCCGAACTCGGCCACGGCCGAGGGGATACATAGCATTACGCTCCTCATGATTTCCTCTCCATGAGAAGGCGGCTATCTGGCGCTGCAACGGGCATAGGGCGTTCTTGTCCAATACCCAGATGGCAGATTTGTACCACAAGGAGGCCAGGATCACGTTATTTATTATTAGGGAGCGCCCTATCAGCGAGGTATGTTTGTCCTTCCATAGTATCATTTTTTTCTGGGGCGGACCAGAGATCCATTTATTATTAGTAGTTGACCTACCTTCTGCTGACATCAACACCCCTAGCACCCTAAGCCCTTTGAGTTTGGGTTCTTCTGGGTTCTCACTCCTTGGTGGTGTATCCACCAGCCCTGGGTTTCGTTTCCCCAGTTAACCTTCATATCTGTCAGTCTACAGAAGAGATCCATCATGTGTCTGACTTCCGCCATCGATGCATGGGAAGCCTCGATCATTATTGTCAGATCATGTGCAAACAGAGAGCAGACTGAAATGGCCTCCTTCGGTATTGAAGACACTTGTATTCTTTGGATATTAGGTTGGCTGTCATTGCTTCCATGACAATGACGAACAAGTACGGGGCTAAGGGGTCCCCTCGCCTGACTGACCTTTGGAGCTTGATGGGTGGGGCTAGATTGTCATTCACCATGACTCTAGTCATTGCATTTGTGTGAAGGATTTTTACCCACCGTCTGAAGCACGGTCCACAATTGAGCTTCTCCAAGCATTTGTCTAGGAACAACCAGTCCACATGGTCGTATGCCTTCTCAAAATCGATGAAGATGATCACTGCATTGTTTTTAGACTGTCTTGTTAGTTTGATCACTTCATTTACTAGTAGGACATTATCCTGGATGTTCCTTCCGTGAATGAGGCCAGTTTGGTAGGGTGTATGATGTCAGGCATGACCGGCAGCAACCGGTTAGCAAGGGTTTTGACCATTAATTTGTATACAACAGTGAGTAAGGTGATGGGTCTGTAATTCCTAATATTGGTCCTTTCCCTTTTCTTGTATAGGAGCGTCAGGACACCCTGGCTCACTATCTCTCCAGTCTGCCCAGTTACCCACACTGCCCGATAGTAGTCCATGAGGTCTTGTGAAATGTCTGTCCACATTGCCTTCCATAATTCTTTGGGCAACCCGTCTATTCCCGGGGTCTTCTCTTCTTCCATTTGGAGTAATGTTGTCCATATTTCCTTGGACAGGGGTTTGTCCAGGGCGTCCCGTTGCTGCTTATTTAGAGTTTTGTCTAATGGGCGCAGGAATTCCTCAATTTCCGTTGTGCGATGTACTAGAGATAAATGGCCGCATTCGGATGTGAAAAGGTCTTGATAAAAGTCCCTTGCTATTTTTGTGCAGGTTGCAGTGGATGTGTGTAACGGGCCTTGGTTGCATTTGGGGTCTGCCAGGGCCTCTATCACTGATCTTTCAGCCTTCGCCTCGGCCATCGCGAAGAACCGTGTGTCCATTGCCTCTTCCGTGTTGTGTCTAAAGAGTTTCCCCCGTATTTTGACACCTTGCCATCGGTTTTCCATATGTTGTAGAAGGCGGGTTTCCAGATTTTTAATAGTGTTGGCTATCTCGTTTTGCTGTGTTATGTTTTATGTGTCTTCCTCCTGTTGCTGCAGCTGTTGCAGTTTATATTGTAGGTCCACCTCTTCAGCGTGACGTTGTCTCACGAGAAGTTTAGAGTATGCATTGCACTTGCGACCCAGGAATGTCCGGTGTTGAACCACATAATATTGTCGTCTATCTGGTCTCTTTGCTTTTGCCAGAAGGACCAGACATCTTTGAGATATACTTTGAAGCGCTCGATGGTCAGATGGGAGGTGTTTAGTTTATAGAACCCTATCCCCTGGTCTGTTTTTTTCCTAAAAGAGAAGATGGCGACACACATTGTGTGGTCCAGGCCGGGGTATGGGCTTCGTGGGGAGATTTCTGTGATTTGTAGGGCTCGTATTTCCCCTGAGATTAGGATCATATCAATTCGGGACCTCGTTGCTTTCTCCGTGCTATTTTTTCGGAAACAAGTGTATCGTCGATCATTTGGGAATTGTCTTCTGAAGGTATCAAAAAGATTGAGGGATTGTTCAAGTTCCGTGATGGTTCTTTCGTCATTCGGAATGTACGTTGGGCACAGTGTAGGGATTTTCCATCTGTCTAACACACGGTCCGGAGCAGCGTTGAAATCGCCCACTATAATCGCGGGGATGCCCACTAGAAGCTTATCTTTCAGGAACTCCAAGAAACGTTGGGGCGTATATATTCAATATATAGACTACTTCCATTTCCAACATAGCCAGCAGATAAACCCACATTCCTGCCCAGTTCAGCATCTCCACCCGTGTGTCAGGGGGAAGCCATATGACGACTTCCCCACTCCCTGGTCGGGGGGCGTGTGCCCTGAAAGTCGGGTGGGGCCACAACACTCTGTGTAAGTGGTTGTGGTTTGGGTTGTACATGAGGTGAGTTTCCTGCAGGCATACTACGTCCGACCATTTTCTCCTGTCTACCCCTTTGAGTTGCTCCGTAATCGCTTGTCTTTTGGGTTGTTTTGCTGAGGCCAGCCCGTTGACGTTGATTAAGCGTAGGTCGAGATCGGCTTGTCGTTGGCTGAGTTTCCAAGCCTTGTCCCTGCCATATAGTGCTTCCACTGTGTTCATCTTTGGGTTGCATTGTTTCTTATTCGTTGGTCTTTTTACATGGGGAGCCACCTCTCGGTATCTAACAGACCGCCGTTTTGTAGTGTATTCTTTCTAAGCAGTTTCACTGGGAAGGAGCTGATATCTGCTATCAACCAAAGGTCACTTGATTTGATTTTTAGCAGTTGTAGGTTCATGAGCGTGTCCCGGTCGAGCCAGCGCAGGCCTTCTGTTGATACGTGGTCATATCGCAAAAAAATGTCCTTGGTGGCCAGTCTGTGTTGACCGTATGAAACCACAAGGGCTGAGGTGAATCCCTCCGAGAGTTGTTCCTATATCAGTTGCGAGATTTCTGTTTTTCGTAGTGCCAGGCTTTCTGCCCACGAAGTGAGAGAGAGAAAAAAAGAGGAGCACCCTCTTATAGAGACGTTCCCATGAGTTGCTCCTGGGGGGACTGCAAGGCCCAGTTCCCAAACCCCATCTTTCTTTCTCACCGGTAGAAATGCAATACCTTTCTTCGAGGGTGGTGCATCAAGGGGCGCTTTTTCCAGAAGGTGGTAAATTTTGTCTTTTGCTGGTGAGTTCTTCTTCCGGGGTTTTGGGAGGAGGGGGGGGGTCTTTCGGTTGGCTTGGGTGTTCCTGGGGAGTGGCCGCCATCCAGGCTGGCAGTGCTAAACACAGACCCTCCGGATGACTCAGGTTCACTTCCCGGTCTGCCCGGTCGCTCCTGTCTCGCTCCTGTGGGAACTCACCCTCTTTCTGTGTTGCTTCCTCATTTTGGACCTCCCTCCTTCCTCCCTCTTTATCCTTGTCATGTGTCCCTGTTCCCACCCTTTCTGTCTCAGACCTATGTTCGTCAGTTAATAACAAATCGTCTTCCGGCGGGGGGGTTTCCTGTCCATTTATTACTGCGGGTTCCCCCTGGGGAATGTTGTCTTTTCCTCGTGTACTCAGCCTTATCTCTTCGTTCCTGGTTGTGGTTCAGCGGGTTTGTGAGTCCCCCTGTTCTTCTTTTTCCTCACTTGTTTCCTGGTCTGCCGTTGGGGGTTGGAAACGGTTCAGTACAATACAGAGCAGTTTTTGGCATATGTTTTGCCAATCCATCGCATCTGGGAGACCCTGTAGCAGCGCTTTGTGGAGGCTAGCACTATTTTCCAGCATAGGGATTAGTGCACTGTACACTCCGTCCCAAAAGTCGTCATTGCCTCTGCTATATTTCGTGTGGAGGCTATCCATAAGCCAGTCCACTATTTCCTGTAGACCCAGTTTTGGCACTCTGCTGTCTTGTTCTTGTTGAGCGTCCGTCATCTCTACTTCTGGGGGATTGGGTGGGGGAGGAGGGGGAGAGGGGGCCCCTGGAATTATCTCTATTTCCATTAACGTCGGGCCAAAAGCCTCTTGAAAAAAATCCTCCTCCTCTTGAATTTCCTTTGTGAAGTCACTGTGTGTTCCCTGTCCCCCCTTCGGGACCTCCAGAGTGGTATTTGTCGGGTACGGAGAGTCGGGTTTATCCGCCTCCTTGGCCTTGAGCCTCCATTCCTTCTGCTGTCTCTCAATGCCAGATTGCACTGTCAGTAGGCTCCCTGTCGGCAGGTATTTCGTGGCTGTTGGTCCCACGTTTGATTTTTTCTGTTTCTCATTCAATTGTTTGGGTAGCATGTTCGGCTGGTTGTTCTTTCCTTGGGGGGGGGGAAGCAGTCCCTGAGCCGGTAACCTTGTTTCTGGCTCCTTGTTGGGGGGGGGGACATTTCAGACTTCCTGGGCTCTTTTGGGGCCGGGGGGACCCAGTCATTCGGGGGCCTAGTGGTCCAGCATATGCCACCTCGGCCTTCCCAAACCCAGCCTTTTGTTTGGCCATTTGAGTCAAGGTCTTCGAGATATACCCACCCCTCGTGGCCCGGGTCCACTGTGTGCCACCTGTTTGGTCAGTGTTGATCCCATTGAAGGCGTCCTGCTGTCAGATTCCTTTTGTTGGGGTGATGGGGTTAGGCTGATTCCGTGCACAGGTGCCCGTATGCCCTGCACTTGAAGCACCAAGGCCTGGACTTGTGTGCTGTGTGACTTTTGTAAGTTTTCCCTCCCATCCTGAAGGGGATGATATCATCTATAGAAAAGGGTTGGTCTTTGGGGAGGTCCAAAGCCAACATCATGTGATCGTCACGTTTCGCCACATAGGAGGGGAGGGGGTCAATGAAGTCGACAATGTTGTATTGTTGACCGAAGTCGTAAACGAAGGCAGCCTGTACCTCTACGGGTATGTGTCTCAGCTCCACCTAGAAAAAATCCTTCATCAATTGGTCTCTTTTCTCTTCCGGGGTCAGTTTCTTTGGTTGCCATGGATATATGCGCACATCTGATCTTTCCCATCTGATTTTCTTCCATCCATCTATCTTTTGTTTATCTTGGGTGAAAAGGCTGAGGACTGTGAATACCGTTGAGGAAAGGGGTTGGATTAAGAAGAATTCCTGCACCGCCTCCGCACTGCCTTTCATCTCTTCCAATCGTTTACATATCCATCTTATCTTGTCGTTGACTGATTTTTGAGCGACTTCCCCATGGAAAAGCCAGTTGCTTGCATGCTTAATGTACGCGTTATCTCTTGCTTCCAATTTGTCCACAGGGTATGTCTTCATTAGTGTTTTCCTCCCTCCTTGATCTACCACTTGATTTTCTGAGCGGAGGAGAAACAGGGTGAGGAAATATGCTCTGGCAGATGAGAGGTTATAGAGGGGTACACTCAACACTTCGTTCCCTCCTTGTCGGTCTCCTGGAGAGACCCGTTTTATAGTGAGGGTTTTTTCCTGAATTTTGTTCCTGACTCTTTGTGCCCATGAGCCTTTCTTCCCGCCTGCATCGCAGGTTTGGTCAGTCTCGGGGGTCTGTTTTCGTTTCGTTTTTCTGTGTTTTTTTCCTCTTCTGTTAGCACCCCTTCATCTCTGTCGCTCTCCCTTTCCTCATCTCCCTCCTCTATTTCCATACTCAGATCATTATCAGGGGAGGTTCCTTCCAGCATCTTGTTCCTTTCTTCTTGGCCAACCTCGTTGCGAGGGGACGATGCTTGGTCGGATTTGGCCACTGCTGTTTCTTTATTGCGGTCGTCTGACAGGGGCGGCCATTGCTGTTGGTCTGAAAGCATCTCTGTTCGGGCGGGGAGTCCACCTATTCGTTCTGTTGTCTGGCGGGTGAGTTTCTTGTTCTTTGTGCTTGCTGGTCTTGCATAAGGGTTTATTGATAGATGTTTGTTTAGGTTGTGCCTCATTGCCCCTCGATAAAATATGAGGGACAGTGGGCCCCCGATCCTCTTGTTACGTACTTCCATTCTGTGTTTCTGTTAACTCGTTTTCCCCCTTTTTATTTTGTGTATGAGCTGGCTTCGAGAAAATGAACGGGCCCCGGGGGTGATACCAGCGGGTGGGGAGCAGGTTGAACAGAGATAAGGGCAGGGTCAGCGGGGGGGGGGGGGGGGGGGGGGAGTGATACCTGACCTGTCTCACTATCGCCTAATCAATCGCCCCTCGTTCTCCAGCAGGGTGTCGGTTTCTTATTAGTGCGACCCGGAGTTTCTTCCTCCTCTCTGTTTTGTTTTTTCCTTAGTCCCTCTGAAGCCTCTTATCCTAGCTGTCCAGCTTCTTCTTATCACCTCTCCATGGATCGACACTTCCCTTCTTAGCAGGTTACCCCCTGCTCTTGTGTGTTCCTACGCTCCCTTCTCTCGCGAATTCCCCTGCCACGTATCCTACTGCCAATTGATCATCGCCTTTGCTCCTCTGTCATTCGTTGTCTCTGTCGAGTTAGCTCCTCTGCCACGTTTCCCGCTGATTCCACTCGCTTGTCACGTCTGCTCCTTTGCCGCTTCTCGTTTCTGTCAAGTGCGGTCTAAGGACGTCCTCCGATGTCAATCGCTTACCATCACTACTACCTCGGGTTACCCCCTGCTTCGTTGTGTTCCTTCTCCTCCTTCTGTCCCGTATTCCCCTGCCACGTATCCTGCTGCCAATTGATCATCGCCTTTGCTCCTTTGTCGCTCGTCCTCGCTTGTCGCCTCTGCTCCTTTGCTGCTTCCCGTTTATGTCAAGTGCGGTCTAAGGACGTCTTCCAATGTCAATCGCTTACCATCACTACTACCTTGCCGCCCTTCGCTCTTCCGGGAATCATCGATGCCAGTCGCTTATCGTCTCCACTCCTCTACCACTCACCGTTGTTGATGTCCTTATGTTTTCGCGGTTTCTTTCTCACGCACTTACTTGCCGCGTGTCCCGCCGATGCTTGTCGTTCGAACGCCTCTGCTCCTCTGCCGTTCGTCGTCGAAATCGAGGTCACCGTTGACTCTTGTGCCTTCCGGGTTTGGTTATGGCCGCGACTCCTCCAGATGACACACGTCGTTGTTTGTCGATCTCCTCCTATTTATGACATTTCTAATTGTGTCGTTGGCCAACTGTTATTCACTGTCTCTTCTCATGCATACTTTGGTTTCGCCAAGGGCTCACTCCACTGCGACTCCTCCGGCAGCCGCTGGTGCCGGCTCCTTCCCCCTTTCTTGCCACATGTCCAGAAACGTGGCGGGTATGGAGTCATACAGGGAACCCCCCACTCCGGTGGAGGGTCGGACCGGATTCCACGTCAGCTTGTGACGCGGCGCGGCCCAGCGTCGTTGATCCTCTGCGCGTGCGCTAAACGCCGAAAACACAGAACCCGCGATAGCATGGCACCAATATTACACCAATGGAGAATCGAAACACTGAAACCGAATGTCAATGAGAGCTTAGTAACTTACTCTCGTCCCCACCAACATACGTATCCAGGCCCTCTCTCCCTACTTGGCGCTCGGCGCCCAGGCTACTCCCTACACATCTACTTCCTGCCTATGAATTGGCAATGCAACTGTTGACGCCAGCAGCCATCAAAGTACTTGAAGATGTCGACCAATGCAGAGCATCGCCAATACCAGGTATGCACCCTCACATCATCATCCTCATCTCTCCCACTCTCTCCCTGTCCTTGTCTTCCTCCCACGTCTTCTCCCTCATGCACGAAGACCACCACCACCTCCATCGGTTGTCCAAGCCAAGCCCTGGCTATGTAGGGCTGGCTATGGCGCTGCCCTCAGCAGCGCCCTGCCTTCTTCCAGCCCCCGCGCGCACTGCCTGCCAACTAGCGCTAGCGCACAGCGCACTGCCCACAAACACATGTTCAAGCAGCGCTGCCGCATGCACTGCCTAGTGCCCGAATGAGCCCACCAGTGGTGAGCTCTTTCCTTTATGGAAAGTGCTCGGCGAAGGCATGCGTTGACGGACACTTTCGGTTCGTGGGTGGTCCAGACGTGGTCCAGCGAACGGGAGCACGGACATCCCTGCGTCGAAAATCTGCACGAATTGTCGGCTGGCGTCCTGCGATCTGCTGCGGCGGGCGATCATCGACAACGGTCCGAAATTCGAATGTTTTCCCCACCCGGCGCCCCTTTCGACGACGACAGTTTCATTGCAGAAGATCGTCATTTTCTTCGTTTGTCGTCATGCCTCGCACGTTGGAGCACAGATCTTCCACCGATCTTTCTTGTGTCCACGCGTTTGTTCGTTGGACGGTCGACCGCTATCGTCGGTTTGTTGCCCTTTGAACGGCCCTTACATGGCCTACCTGCTGCACAGGCTGCCTCTGCTGCTCCTCGTCGTCGTGCTGCTTCTCGTCGTTGTCTTCTTCCACGTGTGTTTCGTCGGCCTCGTCCCGCTCGCGGTTCGCAGAAGGAGATCTTCCAAGAAAGCCAATAGGATGGATCGACGACTGGCCAACGGCAGACCGGCAGCCACAACCTCCGGAGCGAGCAATCTGCAACGCAATACGGGGTCTTCCCACGTCTGTCGAGTCGTCGCATTGCCTAAGGTCTTCCCACGTGCCTCCTATCCTGTGCTTCACCCACCACTGCGGCGTCGCACGAGGAATCACTCCGCAACCCAACGCGTAGAACAGCTGAACAACAGCCTCCGACGTCACCACGTATTCGGCCCCATCGTCCGGACCTTGCGTCAATGTCCTCCGTATACGCGAGCGCAACTGCTCCTTCAGTCGCCCGAGCGCCCTCTCCTGCTGATATCGAAGAACGATCGTGGACACGGCCGCCGCCACGGCCTGCAGCTCACGAGGCGTCAACACATCACGTCTACCCTCTCCGCCGCCCTCCATAGCCGCGACGTGGACACGGACCCGTCGCTCCGCTGCCGTCTGTGCCGTCCTTCCGCACCCGACGAAGAAGCCGAAGACGTCCGTCGAAAGGTGGCCCATTTTTTCTGCTTACAGTCCCGCACACGGAAACGAGGAGCAAGGCACAGTCGACGTGTGCAAAGGTCCACGGTGATGGACGCACCACACGCTGCCCACGCAGTCGCAACGGCCTCGGGACGGAACCTCCGCCGCCGCTGAGCCCATTTCCGCAGCATGCCGTCCTCGCGCCACCAGCCACACGTTGTCGTCGTCGTCGCAGCAGTCATTCGGATTTCGAATTTGAAATTCACAAGCCCGTGGGGTTAAAATTCTTTTCGCGTCGCCCGCTGTATGCCGTTTCCCGCCTCGCGTCGCTAGACCACGCCGCCTCCACACGGACAAAAGACGCTGGACCAAGGACGACCGACCCCACGACCGCTAATTTGCGTATGAAAACGGCTGCGGGTAAGCCACAAGGAAACATCCTCGGGGGAGGTCCCCAAGGATGAGTGGAACGACACCGCAAATTCCCCTAAAAAAACACAAGGAGATTTCCTTGTGGCTCAAGGAACTCGTAAGGAGTGTCTAACGAGGCCCTATGTGTATTTTATTTGAGTTCGTATTGTGCGAGGATTTAATCCCTTGGTAGTGTCTGAAAGTGCCTTGCCCGCCCTCGGGAGGTCCCTTGGGGGTTAGGAAGAAATGGCTGTGGCCACAAGGATGCCACAAGGAAATCTCCTTGTGGTGTTTTCACTTTTTTTTTCGAGAATCGTCCCCAAGGACAGGTGGAACAATCATTTCCTTGTGGATTTCGGGTCCACAAGGAGTGTCTAACGAGGCCCATAACCAAACGAATTGCGTGAAATATGGAAATTGATCTAATCGAGGTATTGGTTTTGTACTGTTTTGCTAGGAAGATTCTCATGCCTGGCCGGGCACCCGGGCATGCAAAAAATAAAAATAAAAATAAAACTTATAAAAGCTTTTTTTGTGGTTTTCTGTGCTCTCCAAGAGGACCCCAAATCCGGGCTCATTTTTTTTTTTGCGAGTTGGCTGTCAAGGGGGCCGGAGGGGGCTATAAATTGGTTTTAAAGGGGCTAAAAGGGTTAAAATGGGGTTGCCTTAGTGTGATTCTGTTATTTTCTTTTTTATCTCGGGTTCTGTGAGGAATTCTAGTATTGCAATTCTACACAACATATGTTTTTTCTGGAGTTTTCTGCTTTTCTTTTCTTTTTTTTCTTTTTTTTTGGCGCTGGGGCTACCCGGAATCCTGCCCGGGAGTCATGCTGGCCAGGCGCTCGGGCATAAGTTGGGTGCCCAAGCACCCGGAAGCTTTTTTGTTCTTTTTTTTGGTGATTGTTCGTGAATTTCTTTGACTAGGATATTCAAAATTTTTGGATTATATTTTAAGATTGAGAATGTATATATATCCTTGAACTTCAGACGGTAATCCATGTGTGGCTTCTCTCGCTGCTCTTACTGGTTTTGCTGACCATCCCCCTTATCGCTCCAGGACCTGCTCGTACTGGTTTTGCTGACCGTCCCCCTTTTTTGTTGTTTTTTTTTGGTGATTGTTCGTCAATTTCTTTGACTAGGGTATTCAAAAATTTTGGATTCTATTTTAAGATTGAGAATGTATATATAATATATATCCTTGAACTTCAGACGGTAATCCATGTGCGGCTTCTCTCGCTGCTGGTACTGGTTTTGCTGACCGTCCCCCTTATCACTCCTGCTTGTGTCCCCCAACCAAACGACCTCCGCTATCCATTCCTCACTGTCCCCTCGCAACCACTCCTGGCTGAATTGGGTGATCCTTGCAGCAATGTCCTGATGGTGCTGAGTGTATCCAACGTCTGTTTGACCACCTGCCACTTCTGCTCCAATGCTCCGTTTTGATTTGGTCCATCACCTCCTCCCGTTCCTGATTCGGAACATGTTCTCTGTCTGAGTGTCGGAAGGGGGGGGGGGTAGAACGGGGGGTCCCTGTTCTAACCGTAGAGCGGGGTCCTAACCCCCATCCTACCCCCGGTTCAACGGGGTAGAGCACCCCGTGCCGAAGAGCGCTCCGGCCAGCAAGGGGGGGGGGAGGGCAACCCCATTTCGGTGGCATGGGGGGGTGGCCCCGACAGTTGGGGACCCTCCCGCTCTGCAATTATTTTTTTTATTAAAAAAAAAAACTGGAAAACCCCGGGGGGGAACAAAATGATAGGCCAGCTGTCAGACCCTTTCAGGGGACCGACAGCTAGAGGGAACCGCCCAGCGGTCCAGGCCTGCCCAATAAGTTGGGTGCTCCCAACGGGAGCACTTCCTTCCTCACTGCTGGAGGGAAGGCACTCTGTGTGTGTGTGTGGTGTTTTTTTTTTTTTTTTTTTTTTTT
>BFEA01000055.1:1135422-1146114 GCA_003427395.1 Chara braunii
TCCTCCTCTACCCCTCCCTCTCTCCCCCCCTCTCCCCCCCCTTCCTTCGGTTCCCTGCAAGGGAGGAAATTCCTCATCGAATGTTCATTGTTCTTGCCCTGAACTATTTGCACCTGTTTGCTTGCATTTATTTCTGCAGAATGGTGAGTGACCTTTCAATTGTCATTGCTGACGACTTCTACCTATGATCATTTTTGTGATATAGCTTTTTGTTTATCTGCACAGGCTGGAACCATTGAAAGCTCCCTCCCATTTACCTCATTTGCTCCTATTGTGAGATAAGGAAGGTGTATCTTAGTCGTATCTTCCGCAAAAAGAGGATTGAGCGCCATTCTTCTACTCAACCCCAGCCCTGACATACTTTTTTGTCCTACATTGGAGGTCAGGAGATAGGTAGTGGAGAGCTCCGAGTATTATAGTTGTCCCCTCTCCCCCCAGGCTTGGTTGTCCGACGATCCATCAATGCGAGAGGACAACTATTTTGTTGTTGTTTCTCTTCCTCCATTAGCACCTCATCATCCGAGATCACATAAGAGGGGGAATCCAACATTGTTTTCCATACGATTCTGCAACGTCATTTTCACTGGTGTATGTAATTGTTTTGTCGCTAAATGTCGCATTGCTCCACGAAAAAACATCATAGAGTCCACCTGCTTATATAGTATATACCTGTTGATGACACAATATCCTAGTGATATTTACCTATATTGAACCCCCTGCAAAAGAGCAAATTTGATGAGAAATTAAAAAAAGAAAATTGAAAATCAACTAATCTTTCAATATTAGATTTGTTGGACAAGGCTGGTGGGGGACAGGAGGAAGAGCTTAGGAGCAAGGACGGTTTATTGCGTGGGAGGAGAAGGGCAGAAGCACTTCACTGTCAACACGATGCATGACCTCCTTTATCTCACAGTCGCTGGTCTTCTCTCGTTGTCCGCCCCGACTTCAGCTTCCTCCAGCTATCTTGCTCATTCTTTCCCTTATCACCTCATACAATTGTCTCCCTCGTATTCAACTATTTATCCTCCTCGAGTGTCTATAGCGTGCCCTCCACGTGTATAAGCATGGCGTGGTACCTCCTCACTGTGAAATTTTTTTTTCGCTCATGCAAAACGTGACGTGGCACTCCCATATTATCCGCCTCATAACTATGGATGACCAGACATGTATGACGCGCCTCGTGCCTCTTTGTGCGTACCCCACCCTACACTCCTCAATATGTGCATGTGGGACATGGAACGTCGCCTATAACAAGTTAGCTCAATCACCCGCCTGATGGCTATGGCGGTCAGCCTGTTACGACGCACGGACGCAAGCAGCGCATTCTTCATTTATCGACCTCCAACGCTGTAATTATCTTCCGCATATGCAAACTTGACGTGGCACTCCCATATCATCCGCCTCGTTATTGTAGCTGACTCCTGCACGTGTGCATGTGTAATGTGGAACGTCGCCTACAATATGTTAGCACAATCAGCCACCTGATGGCTATAGCGGTCCGTCACTCCGTTGACGTCCACCCTTTTACGACAAACAGGCGCAAGTAGCGCATTCTTCCTCCGTTAACCTCCAAAGTTATAATTCTCCTGTTACCAATCCCACAATCTTTCACAGGTGTGATTAATCTCTTCCGCGTATGCAAACTTGATGTGGCACTCCCTGCCGTACGCTCCTCCGCGTGTGCATGTGTGACATGGATCGTCACCTACATCACGTTAGCCCAACCACCTGCTTGACGACTATGGCGGTCAGTCACACCGTTGACCTCGCAAGCCTGTTGTGACAGTAGGGCGCGACCATCACATTCCTCCAACACATCCCCATGTTCACCTCACAGGGAGCCGTCATGGTGGAGCCTCCATAGGTTTACTAGTGCCCCCCAAGCAGTTTTGACAATATTACCGATGTTGGGAGGGTCCTTCGCCTTCCTTAACACAACCCAGTCCAACTCCAGAAGTGTGTGGCCCTTCCTCAAGGTGACCACCCATGCTAGGGGGATTGAGAAAATAAGCTGGTCTGGATTGTCTTTTTTTTTTTTTTTTTTTTCAAATTGATGAGAAACAACTCGAGGTGATGTTAGGGGTGTTGGTAGGCACCACTAGCACTCCCGGGGGTGGTGAGCAACACCTGCTAGAAAACGGGTCCAGCGTCCCTATATTTTTTTATGATGAGGAATGAGCAAAGAGCAGACAGAGGAACCCCGGAGACAGGATAAGATGAGAAACCTGGTGGAAAATGGACAATATGAAAAGCAACTTATTCAGAAGGAGGGGGTGATAGCCATCCCACTAAGAAGGGCGTGGGACAGGATGGAAATCGGCCTCTCCCCGATAGATGGAGGGGTTATTGTAATGGGAATGCCTTTTTATAATATGTGGTCCCTGTCCTCACTGAGGGACAAGGACTTCAATAAAAAGGCACAGTCCTTTATAAGTAAACATTTTCCAGCGGGAACCAAGGCAACCTCTGCTCAGTTTGATAGCTTGATTCGCATTGCGGACACAGACTTGTGCATCCTTTTTTAGGAAGACAAGGACTCAGATTTAACTTGGTTCAACCACAGTACCTTAATGGACATGCAGCTACACAATGTTAAGGCCAGCCCCTTCTGGCAAAGGAGAACATCCATATATGCTTGGCAAGGGTACTAAGATACGGACTCCTATGCACAGTAGATTGGTCAAGAAGGGATTGACACATTGTATAAAAGGAAAAGGAAAAGGAACAGGTAATTTTGCAAAATCCTCAATGGATGCAGAATCCTCCATGGATGAACTTGACGCTCTATACTACAGAAATGCAAAATGGACAAATGGCCTAAAAAACGCCGACCTGGATCTGAGATCACTGAACATGAACAGACTGGCCTCCTATAATCTTGAGAAACGACAAGCGATATGGGACCAGCTACGAGGAGTGGGAGGGAGGAGATGGCCAGACGTAGTGTGCATTCAAGAGACCCATCGCATGGACAAGTCGGAACATCATCGGGATCACAAAATGGTCTTGCCCTACCAAGTGTTCAAGGCCCATGCACCTGCATCAGCCTCGGCAGGGGTTGCAATCTGGATCCCACTAGAATCGAGATTTGAAATGCTAAACTGGACAGCGAACGAGGAAAATGGGCGTTGGGTCTCGGTTTTGGGGATGCTGGAATTAGAACTGATTTGCATTTTTTGCATATACGCACCCAACTCGACAACAGAAAGGAAGGTTTTCTTTGAGCACCTCACCTCTTTGGTCCTGCCCAGAATCCCCTTCGTTATGGCAGGGGACTTCAACGCAGCCCCCGATAGATAGCTTGACCAGTGGAATCCCCGTGCATCCTACCCGCATCAGGTGGAGGAGGATGAGCATACTATAGCAGACTTCTGCAGCTCCCTAACGTTGGTGGATGTGTTCCGGCTTCTCCACTCCACGGACCGATCTTACACATGTATCCGCACAAATGACCTGGCCAGACATTCAAAATCTCGTATTGACTTAATACTCATCTCACAAGACATTCAAAACGCTCTGCAGTTTGCGGTAATCTTTCCACAAAGCCCCCACCAAGGCCTTGACCATTGCACATGCGGGGCAATCCTCTCGTTTCGCAAAAAAACAGATCAAGGGCCAAGCTACTATAAACTTAACGTTTCTTTGCTCAAAAGTCAAAATTTTCAGTCATTCCTAAAGGACGTCTGGGTCTACTGGCAAGGGCTGAAAGGCAAGTTTAACTCGACAATAACATGGTTCACAAACGGGTTGTTTTTTCTAGCCAAGAAAAGTAAAGATTATTTTTAATTAGTAGCGAGCACACGTCACCATCAAGAACTAAACATCCACAGACAATTTCATGACCTGGTTAACCAGGACAATTCGGATGATCATATAGTCACCATCCAACAGCTCAAAGACCAACTCCTTCAGTATGCCCAGCACAGATAGCAAGGAATCAGGATCAGAGGTAAGTTATCCAAGTGGATCACTGAAGGAACCATGCGCAGTTTTTTAGCCTGACATCAATTAGAGCCCACCGAACTACTATCGCGGTCTTTCTGGATCCCAAGTCAGGGGAAGTGGCCACCAACACAGCGCACTGTATAAAAATAGCCAGAACCTTTTACCAAGACCTCTTCTCCTGACAGATCCCGCGCACAAGGGAGACCACTCGTATAGACGAAATAAATGATTTCCTTCGCCCCTTGGAAAACAACCTTACCCAAACCCAGAGAGGTAGGCTGGAGCTTTCATTAAGCAAGGAAGAGGTAATGGACAACGCTCCTGCAAATGGAGGAGAAAACGTCAGGGATAAGCGGTCTTCCAAATGAATTTTGGGAAACCATGTGGCCGGTATTCAACAACGACTTCATGCATTTTTATGGGGAGGTCTGGGATAGTGGAAACATGGGAGAGATGCTGGGGCAAGGGGTGTTGTCCTTACTTTATAAAAAACGAGATAAAATGAATATTCGTAATTATAGACCAATAACTTTTTTGATGGTTGTCTATAAGATGTTATCTAAAACCTTGGCCAATAGGATGATTGGAGTCATTGAAGATCTAGTACGTCTGGCACAGACAGGATTCATCCGGAAATAAACGAAATAATTAAACTTTCACACCAGTCCAAATGCAACGCAGCCTTCATTTTTATTGATTTTGAAAAATCGTACGACCATGTTGACTGGGTTTTTATGGACAAATGCCTCGAAAAAATGAATTTCGGCCCCCGTTTCCTACGGTGGGTGAGGATCTTGCATCAAAATGCAACAACCCGAGTCCAGATAAACGGCCAATTGACACCAGAAATCAAACTGCAGAGATCGGTTCGACTGTTTGACAAGGGGACCCCATAGCCCCATTCCTCTTCATTATCATCATGGAGGCCCAGTCAGCCAACCTTAGGCACAGTAGAAGTCTGCAGAGGATCCAAATTGCAGTCATACCAGAAGAGGTCATCTCGGTATGCTCTCTGTCTGCAGATGATCTGACCATCATGGTTGAGGTCTCACCCTCCAATATGGAAGAGATTCGGTGTCTGATGGATCGTTTTTGTACCCTGTCGGACATGGCAGTAAATTGGGGACAAAAAACGCTCGGTTGGTGGTTTCACCAACACGGGGGCCACCCACCAGAAGTCCCCCAAATCACATGGATGGACTTGGATGAGCCCATCCGTATTCTAGGAGATAAAATGACTACAAAAGGCTCTCCGACGAAAAATGACAAGTGACTCGCATCTCCCGCATTCCATAAGTTCCTCCAATGGAATCACAAACACACGTCACTTTTTGGGAGGGCCCTAGTGATCAATAATATAGTACTGGTCACCCTATGGTACAAATCGGTCCTTTGGCCCCTGAGTGGGCCAGCCCAAAAAAAACTAAAGAGAAAGGTAGCCGCCTATCTATGGAGAGGTGACAACCAAAACACAAAGGTCATCAGTCGGGTGGCCTGGGACTCGATGATTCAACCTAAAGCCCAGGGGGGGCTAGGTATCCTGGACCCGATGACTCTAGTGCAGGCACTATGCCTACAACGGATTCTGCATTTGATCCTTGTCTTCCCACTTCTTTGGAGGTCATTGGCCCTTGAACAAATTGCTCGACTTGCACCGGAAGCCCCACCCTCGGTAGTCCCCCTATGCTGGTTGGATGACCGTTATTGGAAAGTCCCAAGAAAAGCACGGGATATAGAAACAACGGTGGGGATAAAGGATAATTTTTGGCCTCGAGTAATCAAGATATGGAGAGCTCTGCCCCTCCCACAACGCCCGGCACCCAGAAGATAGGAGGAAGTAATGAGGCAACCCCATTTTGAAAACCGTTGGATTACCAATTCCCGAAGTCAAATTTTCTGTAGTACGAATTCCCCGTAAAGGGGTTGGGTAAAAAAAGGGGTAATGAGGGTAGGGGACCTTTCAGATGAGAAGCGCAAAGATTGGAAAGACCCCGGACGAATGAGAGAAAAACTACGGTACTGCCACAACCTTGAGGAATTGTTGGGAGAGATTGTAAAGACCTTCCCCCTGGCCTGGCGTTCCATCTTACGTAAAGGCCCAAAAGTTTAGAAAGAGGATTGGGTATCGAGAGAGGGCGACTCTCACCAGGTTGGGCAAGTGCATATTGAACGGCCAGAGGATGTGGTTGTAGAGTGGTATAGACACTATAGTGTGGGTGGAAGGGGAGAACTAACAGACAGTGGGGAGCCTTTTGAATGGACCGAGAAGGGGACCCTTTACAGGATCAGGACCCTAGGGGAAGGGGATGAACGTAAAGCATACAGGCCTGACACCCCACTAGCCAAACTCCCCCTGGACCCCATGGAATGACAATGGAATCCCACACAAAAAGCAAGACCGACAAACATCAGGCGAAAAATAGTTAATAAAACTTCACAGTAAAGGCCACGTATAAGATGCTACGGGTTAAAAAGAACATGCGAGAAGTAGTGATCGATAGGTGGCAACGACACCTGAATGTGGATAGGCAACTGCTATCCCCCATACAATGGTTCCAGGAAAGCAAGAGCAAACCGGCCAAAATCACGTCCCTCCAATGGCAGATTGCCCACCGTTGCCTCCCCACAAATAATTAGATAATTGACCACACTCATTTGGAACAACAAGGACGGGCCCACCCATGGTGCCCACGCTGCCTCCAAAGCTTCCCGTCCCACAGGAGAATAGAAACAATAGAGCATGTCTTCTTACAATGTCCCACGGCAGTCCTTACATGGAGATGGTGGGAGAGGGTGTGGAGGCAGATGGTTCCTGACCAACCATGGCCATGGGATTGGAGAGCGATCCTGTTGGGTTATTACCCGGCCCTGCAAAACACGGATTATGCAAGGAACATGTTCGCTCTGGCCAGGAGGACGATACTATGGGTCCTATGGTGGTAGCGCTGTGCAATGGCTATGGAAGGAGTTAGAGCTGAAGGGGAGGAAACGAAGGAACAATTCAAGAGCCACTTCCAACTCGAGATTATGCAGAAGTGGCAGGAAACGAAACAGGTGCTGGCTTCCTATCACAGACTAAAAGACATATCAGAAAGAATCTCCAGATTTGCCAATGAACGGATGGGCGGACCAAGGGAAGGATGGGTGGCCAGGGTACAATGGTCGGGCAACAACGAGAGAGAGGGACAGAGACAAGAAGAAGACAGCAGGTGCCAGTTCCACGGGACAACCGTCTCATCTTCAAGGATTGGACAACAATAGACCACAACATTCCTATGCGTGACCCTGAGTATTTCCCAGATCCCTTTCCTCCCCAACCCTTGGCATTGGAAGTCAAGCTCTAAAGGTCTGAGATTGCGGACGGTAGAGGGATAAGAATCGAGGGGACAGGGAAAGAACGGACCTACGGGTGCCCCCCAGTGGTCCCGCCTGGCCCCTGCCCCTCGATCCTCAGCGGAAAAATAGGCAGACAAGGGTGAGGAAGCATGGAGCTTAATAGTTTCTTCTGAGACAGGGCACTGTGCAAAGCCGGAAAAGGCATAAGGGTTGATATGCAGATACCAGTCCTCAAAAAAAGGGAGACGAAAGGAGGTCCCACTGCCCCCCAGTGGCTCCTCCCATCTGACCCGGCTCCCAGCTAGCATGGACTCAATATCGCATAGGGGTGGTGTGTAGCGATGTACCTGGTGCCGAATTCAGGGCGAAGAGGTTCCCCCTTCCTCCCAATATCCTGCTCAGTCAATCCTCCGGATCCCAGGGTAATCAATGTTGGCAGGAACATCCCACAACTGTTTTCTGATGAACTTCAATTTCAGCCTGTATAAGGGACGCTGGACCCGTTTTCCAGCAGGTGACACTCCCCACCAATAGATGGAGCCTCTCCCCAGGTGCTAGTGGTGTCTGCTCTTATCAGCACCACTAACACTGGCGGGGGATTTTTTGTTAATAATAATAAAAATAAATAAATAAATAAATAAATAAAAAACCTGAAACTTGCCACAATAGTTGTTAGATTCTTTCTTCTGAGTATTGGTGCAAGGCTGTGAGCACAACGTCATGCACGGCTTCACCATCTTGGTCTTTTGTTTTTGCTTTTCTTTCTCGAACAGGCCCACAAGGCATGACTGCCGAGCCTCCACAGACCCCCAAAAAGTTTGAAAAAGGTGGGAAACCAAGAGTGACAGAGGTAGTGGTGGTTTAAAGAAGTTGTGGTCGGTGCTGGCCAGCCATTGACTGCTGAGTACGGAGGTGGGACGGATCACTATAAGTCGCTGCTGCTTTTCAATTTTTGTGTCTGAAGATGTCATAGGGAAAGATGATCGAGGAGATGTCGAAAGGGGTTGGGTTCCAGCTGAAAACTTGTTCTGTATATCTTGTATATGTCCGTCTTTCATGCATTCATCAGATAATCGCTTTTCTGTTGGACTGGTTAGTATTGACCGGACTGCTAATCTGTCATTGACTGTGATAGGTAGAAACAGGTAGTTACCTGTTCTGCTTTCTTTCCGCATTGTCAAATACAGAACTGATCCAATAGGAAATCTCAACCGAGACGTCTGTATATATCTGCTGTTACCGTTGTACAGTGTCCTGAGTATGGGACAGCATTTATTTTATTTTTATTTATTCTACACCGGTCAGAGAGAGAAGGCTTAGAGAACAGTATCTGGTTAATGAGCGAGGAAGGTAGTGAAAGCGATGGAGTAGTTGACTCTAGGTTCACCAAGAGAACCGCCCGTAGTCTACCTCTAGTCTACTTGCAGTTAAAACCAGAGGACGAGAGGAGGCTTAGACGGGAGGCTAGGGACAGGAGGCGGTTGGGCACGGAACAACTTGCCACCGAAGAGCTGGTGCTGAGTCAGGGCCACGCAGGCATCTGGGCGAAGCACTCAGCATAGTGCCAGTCAGTCTGTAGATGGTACAGTGGGACCCACAGTTAGTCAAACGGCTGGTTTGCAGTCAATCCAGCCGCTTCCCCTCACTGCGCACGATCTCACGATTCAGGACGGCGGGACTTGGGCCAAACAGCGCTGAAAACGGACATTGGTTTGGTGAGAAAAGTGGGGTTGGCCGTTTGGGACCAGATCGACATGGCCGTATAGCCGGGTCGGGAAAGGGACGGTTCAAAATGGCCAACGTAAAGAGAGAGAGACTGTGGCATTCTGAGCCACACGGGCGCCAGTCAGGGCCCGGTTCCCAGTAGGCAGGGTAGGCGTAGGGGGACAACGGTTCAGACCAGGCCCAGACACGCCAGACGCAGGGCACGTTTAGGCCCAAACGGCCTCTGGCCGGTACCGGTTCAGATTAGAACCTACCGGCGGCGTTTCAGAGGCTGCCCCAAGTTTAGGTGCCAAGTCCAGTTTGAATCTGGACCGTCGATCCGATCAACGGTCCAGGCCGGTAGGTACCAGTAGGCAAGAGGCCGGCCCAGCACTACAAAGGCTGGGTACCAGCCTCAGTAGCAGAGAGTTAGTATAGACGGGGTTAGTCTTCAGGATAAGCGCAGCAGCCCAGCGTTAGCTCGATTAGCGCAGCGCTGCAGCAGCGAGGAGCAGCGAGGGAGCAAGGTTCAGCGGATTANTTTAACAAAGACCCATTGTGCAAGGCCTCTATCCCAGTGGTGGTAAGAGAACCACCAGAATTGAGGCTTTGCCAGTCGGGCTGCTCTATCTATTGGTGGGGAGCGTCACCTGCTGGAAACCGGGTCCAGCGTCCCTTAGATACATCGTCTCAGCACAGCATTTGTTGGGACTGTTTCCTTATCATTTCCTAGCCTGGAGCACTGACTTTCCCTTGGTTCTGCATCGATCACCCTTCCTACTTCTAGAGCTCCTTCTTCATACTCACTCAGTCCCTCCCCAGAAATTGCCAACTGAATCCTCCTTTCCTATCCCTCGTCAGTTTGTTAGTCCAAGTTCAATCCCAGGTGTCTGCAACCCCCTCGTTTCCTTTTCACTCCCTTTTCGCTTGCTCGTACGCTTGCTCGTACGTGTAGGGCCTGTCATACAGTTGTATGTATCCTACCCGTTTCCTTTCCCTTCCATGTTGTATCGCCCCTTACCTGTTTGCCCAGCCCTGTTCGGCAGCCCCCCTGTACTATGAGAGCCCCATTTGAGCCCTTAAACCCTGTACTCACTCAAACCTAATTGGCCCAGCCCTGTCCCCAGTGTTGCAGGCTTTTGCATCTGTCGGTGAACACCCTTAAGACCATTTGGGCTGGCAGTTCCAGGTCTCCACAGCCTCCATGATAGCTTGCCAGATCTGTCTCTCAGAACCCTAAACCCTCCCTAAAGCCTTCCATTCTCTGTCAGGTCGTGGAGATTGCTCCGCCCTTGCCCTGCCCTATTCCCGGAGTTGTTGTCTGTCCCTGTCCCTTGTGTTAAAGGCAGAGAATCCATTTCCGTCCGTTCCTTCGCTGTCCCTTCCCAGTCCTGCCCCATAGCAGTCTTTTGCCCTGTGGCATGGTCTGCTTATTCCCTCTAGTTATAATCTCCCCCCTCTTGGCTCTCCCTATCTGCCTTTGCTCCAGCCTGCGCTTTTGGCAACCATTTGGCTCGTCTTCTTCCCAGGTGTCCTTGAAGGCCCCGTAGGTGAGAGATCCCTTCCTTCCTCAACTGTCCTCCTTGTGTCCATGTGTTGGATCGGGCAGGATAGAATCCTTGGGGCATTCGTTTTCGTTAGTGTCTCTGCCAGCTCGTGGTACTCTCCGAGGTTAAGGGAAGGGGGGGGGGGGGGGGGGGGGGGGGG
>BFEA01000055.1:1146394-1156593 GCA_003427395.1 Chara braunii
GGGGGGGGGGTAAGCTAGACCGGGAGGATGACGAAGGAGGGGGGAGTGGTCGCGCAGGGGATAGAGAAGCTGGATAAAGGTTTGAAGGACCAAGTATGCTTGTCTCTCCTCCAATTGTGCCATGTGAGTTGTGAGTTATCCACCTCCGCGATCTCTCCTCAGTCCCAGTCATTCGTCTGCGAAGCGAGTTTTTGCTTCCTTTATCTTATGTTGCTTGACCTGTGGGGTGAGGACTGGGTTTTTTTCTATGGTGTGTATTTGCTGCCTGAGTTGATCCCATGCGGCCTTAACTCTGGCCGCCAGATAGTGCGTTATGTGTTCTTGGGCCTGTGGAAAGCCGAACATGTGCTGATTTCGCTCAGATGAGCAGCAGGCTCGCCAGACGATCATCAGCAGTTTCAGTCTCGTGATGTGGAAGAGGTTCCTCTCATAAGGGGACCAGTCGGGAGGAATGTCCGCTTGGTCCCCTAACAGCGGGAGTCTGGGCTGCCACGGGTACTGGGATCCTGTCAGGGCAGTCCATGCTTCATCCCATCACCTCCATATCTGGGAGATCATTTGGCAACCAAGGAGGCAGTGTTCCAGAGTGGCCCGAGCCGGCTGGGAGCATCTGCTGCAATATCGACAGATAGGGGAGAGGCGACCCTGCTGTTCAAGGTCGGTCCGCGTGACTAACCGGTCGGGGGTGGGCAGACAGCGGTGCAGGATCTGCCACTGGAGAGCCCTGTGTGCAGTTGGGATTATATGAGAATAGTTGGACCAGCTGAAGTCTCAGAGGTCATCCGGTGGGAGGATGGAGTCTTTCTCCCATTGCCGTTTGATCAGTGCCTCAATCGGGCAAAACTTGTGCAGTCTACAGTAACCCTGTTTAACCGTGTATTGCCAAGGTTTGGGCGGTTTGGCTGGGCTCGGTCGCGTCCATTCCCATTGTTGAGGGTCGAACGGTAGGGTGGCCAGCGGGAGGGTCGGTTGAAAGGCACATGGTGCTCCGTCCGTCTGTTCGATCACCCTCACTTGTACCAAGTCCGTCCAGGTGCAGTCATGGTCATCCAGTTCATTCCTCTCGAGACTTGACCATGTGGTCCCAGGGTGGAGTATATCATACACTTCCAGATGTACTGTTCGTCTTGTTATGTTGGCCACTCTATTCACGGCCATTGGTGAGCACAGTTGCTCCCAATGGACCACCCAATCCCCCTATTGGATGGTAGGTCCTTGCTTCGACTGTTGCACCTAAGCAAGGGGGATCGCTTCCTGTAGTTGACACAGCTTTCCAGGTTTGTCCCTCACGTGTTTCAGTTGATCCCTCATTTGGGCGTCCTTCTTCCGAGTGTTTTGTTTCGAGTCCCATATATATCCCATGAAGAATACCCCTTAGCTACCCATGCCCTCCAACAGGAGTTGTTATGCCAGTGGAGGGCGAAAGGTCTCCCCTCCTCGTCACATACGGAGGGGTGGCCAAACAGCAGTTGTCTTATGACCTCGTGCTAGGGCAGTGGCAGAGGGAGCCAATCCGGGCCCATCTCCCTCCATGATTTAATCATGTTTGGCCAAAGGGGGCCGTTCAATATGTCTCTTCTGGCTTGGGTCTGTGGTATCTGTGGGAGCGGTGAGTTGGTTGCACCCGGAACCGACCAAGAGGGATAGTGAACCATTGGAGAGCATGTACGGGGTTGTTCGCAGGCGATGGGGGGACCAGATTGGACAATTGTAACTCAGCGTATGGGCCCACAAAATGTTGTTTCCCATCAGCAGGCGGATGATAATCGTCAAGGACAAGGCCTTGAGTTGGTCTTGAGGTTCCAAGATCGCCAAAACCCCTTCGGGGCAGGGTTGGGCTATATAGTCCCATGCAACCCTTGAGAGGAATGTAGGGTCCTCATGGTCATTTTTCCATACGTAGGCCGCTGCTGACCGATTAAGGGTTTTGAGGAGTTCGGTTTAATCGGCCAGCAGGCCGCTTTGTACCACATGGTCGAGAAAATGACGGTGTTGAGTGTCAACGCCCTCCCCACTATGAAGGTCTGCAGACCCTTCCACCTAGCCAGTCTTCTGAGTGCCTGTGACACGCCAGCTTCCGGACCTGCGCCATCTTCCTCCCCCCCCCCCTTTCTCTTCGAATTTTTGTTGGCTTTTGCAAACAGGCCGAACCTTTTTGTGTTTCCAGGGATTAATGCGCATTGTTCGTGATCGGAGAGGTCCGCCCCCCTCCGGATCTTCGTCATTTTGGGCCGGTTTTTGGAGTTCCATCTTTTTGCAGTTTAGGAAATACATGAGAAATACGCGCGCCTTAGCGAGCGCGCTAGGAATTTGGTGCGATAGTTAGAAATTCCGGAATATGCGGGACCTGACGAGTCATTTCTTGTGCATGAATGTTCTCGACTTCGTCTTGAAAACTCTGGGAATTTTCGTGTGAATCTGAATAGGCGTAGGATTTTTTCCCCTATTCACTTTACGAGCGGATATGGTATTTTTCAATTGTGAATTAGCATAGGACTCTGAATAAGCTGTAACCGTTTTCCATCTCTCCCTTGCCTCGCATGCCTTTTGCGTGCCTTTTCTCTTTCTCGATCTTCTGAATCTTGGTCCTGTTCCGCGCTACCATGGGGTCTACCCACAACAGAGTCAGACCCATTGTTTGCAGCAGCAGCATATCCGCCTTGCTAAATAAGGCAGGCAGTTTTCATGAACTTGGGGTTTGTACTTCAAGATTTCATGGGTGTACCAACTGCGCAAGACCCGTCGGTGGGGTGTATCCTTCATCGTTCCCTTTGCCGCCAACACACACTGGTGGTATGAGTACCCCAATGTCTTTTGCTTCAATTCCTAGTCACTGTAAATTTCAGACTCGGCACAGTAAACGTCCTCGTTTGTCAAAATAGGCCCACATTCTGCGCAGTGGTATTGCTGCGTCCACCTTAGTCCAGTCCTGAAAGCAGTTGTTGTAATTTCGTCTCATATTATCCTCCTCCTCTCCGCATTCTGGGAGACTGTCTCCTTCCCAACGAATTTGAACATAAGCTACTCTACCCCCTTGGTCACTTCCCAACCAATCCCTTGAGAATTGCTCAATAGCCTGTGTTATGTCCTTTCTGGTATGAGTTTTATCCAGTTTAGTTTTCACTGTCTGCCATTGTATTATAAGTTCATCCTGAACATATTGTTTGATTAGCTCGGTCATTTCCCCGTCCTCTAATCTTACTTTTCGAATGCATCATATACACCGTTTCCTCCAAAGAGCCCAGATAACGGTCCTCCTCCCTATCTTGAACATATTCTCTTCAAACTTGTTGTTTGTAAGGGGGAGTCATGTTTCACACAGAAGCGCTCTCCAGTCCCATGGCCATTCAGACTTTGTACCCAGTGACCTCCAAATCCTATCCCACCGGCGCCAAGGGAGGATCGCCCCTGGACATTGTAAAAAAATATGCTCTATCGTCTCGGGGATTTTGCGGGCAGGAAAGACTGTCAGACAGGACGTGCACCATGGTGTGGCTAAACCCTTTTGTTCCAAATACGTTCGGCCAATCAGCCAATCGTTTGTGGGGAGGCAGCGGTGTTCTATCTGCCATTGCAGGGAGACCATCTTTGCTGGTCTGGCCTTTGTGGCGGTGAACCATCGAATGAGGGGGAGGCAGTCCCTTCCCACATTCAGATGGGACATCCAGCGCTCTCGCACGGTGCTCCTAAGATCAACCCGAGGCCTGAGAAGCCGGTATGTAACTTTCACAGACAGGTCGAACAGTTTCTTGACTTTCCCAGATCTGATCTTGTCGGACGGGAACCATTGCCATTCCAGCGGGTCGATGGGGAGTTTGGCAAGCGGGATATCCGGGAGGAAACCTACCCATTCCTCTTCTTCCCCCACTACCCTGATTCTGAACGAGTCCACCTTCTGCCAGCTTCTCTTCTCATCGTGCGGGTACCTTATAAGACGTCAATCCCCGGTGGAAGAGGGTTACCAACACCTCGTCCTCTCGTTTTTCCATCACCCTACCTACATTCTCACTATCCCCCGTCATTGCAACCCAGTCCTCTTTTCGAAATCTCGGCCCGCTTCGCAAAATGCGCACCCAGTCCAAGGGAATAGAGAAGATCAATTGGTCCAGCTTTTGTTCAATATGCTGACAACACTTCAAGCTGGACCTCAATTGTTGAGCAGTTTTCCATTTTCCTTCGTCACTATTCCATATGTCCCTAATTCTTGTTACACCGCTCTTCACCTAACGGTTCCAAGGGGGGATAGAGCTACAATATACCCTCCCATTTGAGTCAGTGACACACATATTGCCGAAAAGCAGTTGTCTCACTACCTCTTCCCATCTATTCAGTGACCCTTTGTCAGGCAGCAGGAGTTGGCACCATGCGCGCAGGGCTTTGACCTAGAAGTCGTCCTTGTTCAAATCCGTTCTAGCCATTCTTCGATCGGACTCCCCGTGGGCCTTCGAGTATCGTGGAATAGTCCAAAAGCGGTCCTCTAACCAAAACAGGGGATCCACCTCCTGGGGGGCCTAGGGGGCCACTCTTGCGATCTGTTCCGAAGTCATGGCACGCCACAGGAGGAGGGGAGTAAATATAAGCCTCTTGATCGATTGTATTGTCAATGTTGTGATCTGTATAATGGGGTCCGAAATCCCTAGTCCTCCTTTTTCCTTGGGTTGAATAACTGCTGGCCATGCCACTCTGTTAATGACATCAGGGAGCCTACCATCCCCTCTCCATAGTAGCGCGGGCACTTGCCTTTTTAAGGCTCTAACTGCTTCCTTGCTCAGGGCCCATATTGCCGACCTGTACCACAGCGAGCCAAAACCACATTGTTGATAGCCAGCGCTCTGCCCATCAGCGATGCGTGTTTGTCATTCCACTGGGTAATTTTTTCAAGCACGGTTTTTAAATAGTGTCATCGTTAGATGCCGGTTTGCCTATGGCTGTTAACATGATGCCCAATACTCTGATCGGGGCCGTTTCAACAACCATTTGACCCGTGGCAACTCAAGGGGGCGCACCCCTTGGTGATGCATCCACCAGCCAAGTGTCTTGTTTCCCCACTTAATAGTCATATCCGATACTGCCGTAAACCTATCCATCAGCCTCCTGATCTCCTCCATATTCGCAGGGGAAGCATCCACCATAACTGTTAAGTCATCTGCGAACATGGAGTAGATAGGGATCGCGTCCTCAGGGATGGAAGAGACCTGGAGTTTCTTGATGTCTTTATTAGTTCTTTGCGGCCAGTGCTTCCATCACTATTATGAATAAGGAGGGGGCCAAACGGTCCCCTTGGCGGACTGATCTTTGAAGAGAAATTTCAGGGGCTAACACCCCATTAACTTGGATCCGGGTGGTGGAATTGCGGTGGAGAATTGCGGTCCATCTTCGGAAATCGGGACCAAAATTCATTTTTGTCACGCATTTATCCAAAAAAGTCCAGTCTACATGGTCGTAAGCTTTTTCAAAATCAATAAAGACAACCGCTGCATTACATTTATCTTGTCTGGTTAGCCTCAATACCTCGTTTACTAATAAGATATTATCCTGGATCCTCCGCCCTGCACATGATGAAATCTGTTTGACGATATATCATATACCCTCAAACAGATAGATGTGACATTCCCAAAGAAGCCCGTCACGCTTGGTCAACACCCCTAGCACCCACAAGGGATGTTTAAGGGGGAGAAGAGGGGGAAGGAGGGAGGGAGGTGGGGAAGAAAAAAAAAAAGGGAAAAAAAAAAGGAAGAGCTCGGTCAAGCAAACTTTGGGCTGCCAAACGCAAAGCAGGACTAACATTATCACCTAGCTTCGTTAAAGGATCATGAACATACAGTTGTCCTTCACAAGGTTCCACCTCTCTCTCTCTCTCTCTCTCTCTCTCTCTCTCTCTCTCTCTCTCTCTCTCTCTCTCTCTCTCTCACACACACACACACACACACACACANCACACACACACACACACACACACACACACACACACACACACACACACACACAGACTCTCTCTCTCTCTCTCTCTCTCTCTCTCTCTCTCTCTCACACACACACACACACACACACACACACACACAGGTCTAACCTTCTGCATAAGACCTCCCTTAGTGTGACACCTTTTGTCACTTGCTTTGTGAGGGAAAGAAAGGAAAAGATGTGAATGACCAGCCTATCTACTACTAAGTCCAGGTGGGGGACAAAACTGTTTAGAGTGGGCCCATAATAGCGCCCAGTTAGGGGGTTGGAATCAGTGGGAAACGGAACCAGTCCCCTGTTGATAACTGGCAGGCGGAGGGACACGACTTGACTATGGTAGTGGGCCATTCGAGCCTCAAATGACCAAGTCCTGGTGGTATCATCCAAAGCTTGACTCAGTGAGTAGTGGGCCATTCGAGCCTCAAATGACCAAGTCCTGGTGGTATCATCCAAAGCTTGACTCAGTGAGTAGTGGGCCATTGAACCCCAAATGACCGAGTCCTGGGGGTATCTCAGTGAGTAGTGGGCCATTGAACCCCAAATGACCGAGTCCTTGGGGTATCTTCCAAAGCCTGACTCAGTGCGTAGTGGGCCATTCAAACCCCAAATGACCTTAGTCCTGGGGGTATCATTTAAAGCCTGACTCAGTGGGTAGTGGGCCATTCGAACCCCAAATTCAAACCCCAAATGACCGAGTCCTGGGGGTATCATTTAAAGCCTGACTCTGACCCCTCTAGAACAACCTGGGCGTTTAAAAAAAAGAAAAGAAGAAAAAAGAAAAAGAACAGGAATAATTTGCAAAATACCCCCATAAGTTGAAATGCTCTTCAGTCGCATGACAAATTTCTCAAGCTCATGAAGTACCACAATGGATAGAAGAGGGCCGTGTGCCAAAATGCCCCTGAAAGATTTGGGTAGAGCGAAATGCCCCGCTGACAAAAACAAAAATTTGTGAAATACCCCTCGCGTTGGTTGGTCCCCCCATCTTTGTGATATGCCCCTACCAGGTACCATCCAACTTTGCAAAATACCCAAAACTTTGCCAACTTTCCTAAGGCCCGGTTGCAAAAGACCATGCCCAAACGGCAAGTCCAGATTGCATATTTGCACACCCAGCTGACAGGGCCATAACACAAAGATTTCGGCCCGAAAGGGCATTCCGCTCTACCCACATCTTTCAGGGGCATTTTCGCATATATCTCAACTTATGGGGTTATTTTGCAAATTAGCCCAAAAGAAAAAGAAAAAGAAAAAGAAAAAGAAAAAGAAAAAGAAAAGAAAAAGAAAAGAGACCTGAAAGAAGGCGAAAGTGTTCTTTATCGACGATAAGCGACTGCAGACCCAAAAGGTAGCAAGCATGATCCTTTGATTAAACTCTGCTCTGTACAAAGACTTCTCACAAGGAACAATTCAGCAAACCCAAAATATGCAGATCACAGTACGCGCAAACGCGGACGTCAACAACATGATAATGCGGACAACAACCATCACACACAAGGTCTTTCCGCTCAATCCTTCACACGATGCCTTCATCTCATGAGACCCAAGGTAGCATACTCCCAGCAAACTCGACAGCTCCACACGTGAAGTCAGCCAATAGCAGATCGAACAATCTTCCCTTCAAGGGACTTTGATGGAGCTTCTGCCCGTCATCCTCAAAACTGCAAACAACAAACTCATTGTTCTCACGTCCGAGACCCTCAAAAAAGAAAACATCTTGGGAGTCAGCAATCTCTCTCTAATAACTCTTCGTCTGACTTAACCATGATCGAACACTGACCAAGTTGGCAGTGCTGACAGAGGAGACGTAACTCCTTAGGACTGTAGACCAAACTGCAACCGCGGAGCGAACCCAACCACCACCATTCGCTGAGCACCATAACAAACCTTACGCCAACTTTGCCGCGAGAGAGAGCTTATTGCAGAGCCCACCGCTTGAAGGACAACTATCCCCCAGGCTTAAGGTTGCTCGTCTCTCCCAAATCGAGAACCTAGCCATCCTTTTCCACCCACTGCCACCTTCCCTCCGCCAGCTTTAGGCTGCTCAGTTATGCTCTACCGCCAGACCAGTGCCGCCCCCTCCGGCTCGTCCCTTTCCCCCCCCCCCCCCCCCCCCCCCCCCCCCCCAAGTCCTTCCAGTCCTGACAACCTCTGTAACACCATGACGAACTCTAACATGAGAAATCTCTCTTGTCCTACCCACTGGCATGAAATATATAGCCATAGTTGCCCCACTCTGGTCTCCCCAACCCTTACTCCCTCCACACACACACACACACACACAGCGCCTACAGTGCCCCTACTTCAACTCTACCCTGTCCCTTCCCCCAACAATTGCACACACCTTCAACACACACACACACACACACACCCGTCCTGATGAGCTGGATATCAGCGAACATGACAACACACACACACACACACACACACACACACACGCGCGCGCGCATCCTGACGAGTTGGATATCAGCGAACATGACAACACACACACACACACACACACACACACACACACACATGCATGCACGCACGCACACACCTGTGCGTATTTGGTTCAACTGCCACTGCACATCCTCCCCTCCCAAAGTTTTAACTAGTAAATGTGCAGCCCCACGTCTTCTTCTCCTCTCTGCAGTGCTTTTTGCGCATATCTTTGCAATCTCCATTTCCATTGCTTCAGATGAGCCGCAAACAGACTCATGCCTCTCAGTGTCGGCTAAAAGTACCATGCCCAGAATCGCAAGGAGTTGTAATAAAGACCAGTAGTAAATGGCTACAGCAACATGGCTGCAGCAATGGACAGCTTCTGCCTGAAGCATAAAAAATGACGCTAGCACACCATCTGGTGATCTGCAACGATCGCCATCTTCAGTACTCAAGCTGGTCGTGAAAGGGGATCAGTGGGAATAGCCAGCCCTTGGTTGAACCCCGACCGTTGCCTGAAATCAAACGTCACGTGAAATTTCAAACGGACTCAAATTAATTAAAAAAAAATAATAATAATAATAAAAAAAAAAAAATCAAACAAGTAGCGAACAAAGTTCAACAAACACCAAATAGGCAACGAACCACTGACAAACAGGTGGTGGGCGAACAGGTGCCAAACTGGGTGCAAACAGGCAGCGGGCGAATAGGTGGTAAACAGCTGGCCAACAGGTGGCGGGCGAATAGGCGGCAAACAGGTGGCAGAAGAACAGGTGACGAACAGGTGGCGGGCAAACAGGTGGTGGAAGAACAGGCGACGAACAGGTGGCGGGCGAATAGGCGGCAAACAGGTGGCAGAAGAACAGGCGACGAACAGGTGGCGGGCAAACAGGTGGCGGAAGAACAGGCGACGAACAAGTGGCGGGCGAATAAGCGGCAAACAGGTGGCGGAAGAACAGGCGACGAACAGGTGGCGGGCAAATAGGTGGCAAACAGTTGGCAAAAACGTGGCACCGATTGGCGGCCAACAGAACAGGTGATTGACAGGTGTCAACAACAACTAGTTGGCCAAGCTCAGTTGGTAAATTGGTAGTCTATTTAACTATTGAGACAGGTGGCCCCCAGACCTAAGTTCGAATTCCACTGGAAGGCGATGACTAAAATACAGGTGGCAAACTGGTGTTGACAAATGGTAGCAAACAGGTGATATAGACAGGTGGCAGGCAGCAAGCCAGGCCACACACACGTGAGAGACAATGAGAAAGCGGTTCAACGGGGGGTATGGGGGAATTAAACGGCCGCAAACTGTTGTGTGTGCGCGTGTGTATGTGTGCATGTGTGTGTTTTGTGTGTTGTGTGTTGTGTGTTGTGTGTGCGCGTGTATGTGTGCATGTGTGTGTGTGTTGTGAATGTTCACCACAACATCCCCTATTCCATCCAGATGAGTAGATCCAAAATGGCAGCAACTTCACCTCTATTGTAGAAGATGAAGCATGCTTGAGAAGCAAGCAATGCGTACATGAGTAGACACAACATCATAGGAACCTGACCTTTATGCAAGCAATGCAGCATACTTGAGAGGGGCCTACCCAACAATGAGACAGTTAGCAATATGATAGACAATAGATCAATTATGTCATTGTCTTCACTATATTCACCATGATTATTGTTTGGAGGCCTCCCAGTTTATATAGTTACCTTCTTACTGTTACCTTCTTACTGGTAACACCTTCTTACTGTTACCTTCTTACTGGTAACACCTTCTTACTGTTACCTTCTTACTGTTACCTTCTTACTGGTAACACCTTCTTACT
>BFEA01000055.1:1176840-1186840 GCA_003427395.1 Chara braunii
CATGTTTTTCCAGCACAAGCCAAAAGAGGAGGGGGGGATTTTTTTTCCCTTCCGTCAAAATCACATGGTGGGGCATGTCTGCTATCAACAAGACGTGCCCCAAGTTCAGCCGTATCTTAGAACTTGATGGTCTCACTTTTGGGGGGTTGAATGGTACAAACGGGGTTTAAAGGGGTCTGAAGGGGGTGTGGCAAAATTTTATTCTTTTCACTTATGTATATTTGCAATCCGATCTACGAGTACCTTTCCCAGCTATTGCTACAGGGCCATGACAGTTCGTCACGAACGAATTTAGCCTGGTGCAGGCAGGCCCATACGGGCCAAATGCTTAACCTCCACAGTTCTCCGAGGGACCGGTGGTTCAATGAGGAGTGTTTGAAATGCTCCTCAGTCAAAAGGTGTGTGTTGATTTGCAATGCTGCACAACAAAAGTCTTTCCATTTTTTTTTTGAATTATTTCTCCTTTTTCATTTTGTGCTGAGGCTGCCCGGAATGGTAACCGGGACCTTCTTGGACCTGTCGCCCTGCGGGCTCACCCCGGCAGACACCGGCAGACACCGGCAGACACCGGCTGGTCGCGCAGTCGTCAAGTACTTATTAATTGCAGTCTCACCTAGGAAATATCGGACTACCAGTCGTCAAGTACTTGTTAATTGCAGTGTCAACTAGCAAATACCGGGCTACCCTATGTATAGCCAACGTGATGTCAAACATCGTGCCGAAGCAGTTAACACAGCGTCGACTATGGGAAAAAAAGTACCTGTCAAATCCGCGATACACGATGTCCCCGCCATCCTCTTTCACTGAAGGTCGTATCCGAGTCTCCAGCAACTCCTTGATCATGGCCACCACCTCATCATCATCCTTTATTACACAGTAGAAGTCAACAAAGCACACACACAGACGAGGACAAGACGAGTAACGCTAGCTCAGATTTGAATGCAAAAAAACAAAGAGGACAGGGAGTAGGGGCGGGAGGGGGGGTCCAAGTCCATCCCCTCCCGGGGGGGAAAAAACACTTTATGAAGTAACTATAAACTAGTATAAAGTTATAAACAGTACACACAGTACAAGTCAAGGCAGCACACACAAACCACAAAAGTACCTAAAAGAGTGTGGTGGGGTCCATGGTCGTGGCTTCCCTCGCTCCCAATTTGGAGAGCATCAATAGCCTAAAGTGGAAGGGAAATGAAGAACCTTCTCAGCGGGCCTGTGGGGCTGAATTCAAAAAAAAAAAAAAAGAGTACCTAAAAAAGACTAAAAGACTGAATAAACAAAGTAACAATGTTTAGAAAGACGGTCCAAGAATTCAACCGAAATGAAATGACTGAATGAACTCAAGCTGTAGCTAATACAGAAATGAAATGACTTGAATGAATACAAGCTGTATCTAATACAGAAATAAATTAACTGAATGAATACAAGCTGTAGCTAATACAAAAGATGCATTTTCTCCGTGATCCCAAAACCACCAACCACCCCAACCCTAGCTCATGATATCTCGCAACGTAATTTCACAAAACAACATGTTCATCACAGTCGCTGCAGAGCCACTGCAAGGCCAGCACAGACTTAGCGCACACTCAGCGAAGACTCCTCACACATTCGGCGAACCGAATCCGCGTAGACTCGAGCGCAGGTTCACCAAAGGAGTCAGCGCTGCGCAGAGTCAACGAAAAGACTCGGCGGAGAATCCGCACACACAGAATGAGCGCAGGCAGAATCCCCACAGAATCGACTCCTAGAGTCAGTGGCAAGCGCGCGCCCTCATGCTATGTATTGGCCCCACCTAATGAAAATCACATTGTTGAAAGCTGCACTACTACAGGAGATAGGTTCGCTCCATCTGTACCTGGTCCTACTGCAGTACTACAGGAGATGGATAGGTTCGTTCCATCTGTACCTGGTCCTACTGCAGTACTACAGGAGCGAGGTTCGCTCTATTTGTACCTGGTCCTACAGGCTCGAAAGGTACAGACATTCAACTGTCGGTTAAACCACCACCAGTAACTTGCCCAGCAAACTTGAGAATCGGAATTGCGTCAATCCGCGGGCTCTTCAGATGAACAGCGCTATCGGACCAAAATGGCTCGCAGCGCGAGCCAAAAAAAGAGAAAAAGTGTGCCGTTGGCGATTCATTCTTTTTCTTGGCGCAGAGTTCATTCCGTGTCGGGAAAAAGAGACGTGGAGGTACTGGTGGTCTAAAAGATCCAGGGTTCGAACCCTGTTGACCCTGTTGTTGAGCCATACGCCGAAAGGGAGACAGAAGGATAAAAAACAGGGGGCTGCGACAGACTGTTTCATCCGAGTTTCGCCAACTCATCAGCAGGTTCAACCTCATACTTCTTTGGGCAATCAACTTCCTGGCTGAGATCTCGGCGTTTTTTTAACCGAAATCATCAGGTCCTCCTGGCGGGAACCCGGTAAGCCCTGACGATATTGGTCCAAAAACCGCCGAAATTGCGGCCAGGAGCGTCGAAGTTAAATGCTCAGAGGGGTATATATTATGCAGAAGTGCCTGGGGAACTGCAGGCAGAAAGGGAAGGGAGAGAAGGACACGAAACCGGACGGGGGAGGAGGAGGGGGGAGGGGGGAGAGGGAGGAGGGGGGGGAGGCGGGAGTGATAGACTGTTTTGTCAGGGTTTCATCAACTCTCACCTCATGAATGGCAGTATCGGAAGCGGCAATGGTCTCCGCATCATATGTCAGCGGCTCTCCGGAAGCATAGAAATCCATGATGGCGGCAAACACAGTCGGCTTCAGGACAGCCCAATCGGCTTCCTCGGTTTTCGTCACCGTCACAAAATCCGACCCAAAGAACACCCTGGTCACGCCTTCGCACACCCACAGTACGCCCCATCACCACATCACACACGCATATGCACACACACTGACACACACATTGTCACACATTGTCACACACACACACCCACACCCACACACACACACATGCCTTCGCACACCCACAGTACACCCCATCACCACACACATGCGCACACCATGACTGACTCGTCATCTCACACACACACATCATCACTCGTCATCACACACACACACACACACACACACACACACACACACACACACACACACACACACTCATCATCACACACACACACACACACACACACACACACACACACAAACACAGAGAGAGAGAGAGCACAGACACACACAGACGTGTACACACACAAACCAAAAAAAAAATAGAGAAAGAGAGACAGACAGACAGTGAGACACAAGCATTCACTACATTGCAGGGTACATCACATCACCACACACACTGTCAAAAGTCACACTGACAATCTAAATCAGTCAAAGAAGTAACCGTTCCACCCACAGAGAGAGATATTGTCACACCACAAGGCCACACGCTTGTTGGTGACACACTTAAGAGATCTACCAAGTTCAGAAAACCCAATTTTCAGTATTGCAGACTGACCATTACTGAAAAAAAAGCCCTGCAGTCATCTGTAATTAATCTGTACAGCTGGAAAATCGGGGGGGACGATTGAGTGCATTGCAGTATTGGAGTTGGATTCGCAATCTTTTTTTTTGTATTCATCGGATCATCTGGTTCGTGTCAAGATTCGAACTCGCAATCTGTTGATCGACATAAACAGTTACATGTTGCGCTGTACCATTCATCCACGTGCACGGGGTCATCGTTGCACGCTTTTTTTCAGCTTTTTCAAAAAATCCTTCTTCTTTCCCTTTTTCTCTTTTTTTTTTTTTTACTTTCTTTTTCACTACGAGGACTCCAATTACTCCCCAGAATCCAATAAACACTAGCCATATTCATGATGGGCAACCAACCACCCAAAAATCAAAGAGTACATAAACTACTCATTCATATCACATTAGCATACTTCCCTATTAAAATTAAAATAAAATAAAAAAAAATAAAAAATAAAAAAAAACCAGCAAAACACATGGAAGAATATTCTACGTTATAGCCTGCAACTAACTCAGCTTCCGCTTCTGGTCAATCAAAAGCAGCACAATTTTTGGGAGAAACCAGGTGCGAAACCAGGTGGGATACGCACCTGCTTTCTCCCATGGACCAGCCTCACTGCATGGGAGAAACCAGGTGCGTATAACCCACCCGAATTAGGGTTCTATGTTTGTATTATGAGCCTGCATTGTTTGCTAGCGGAATGTTCGACAACATTGCTTGTGGAGATGTGGAGATGCGGCGAAAAAAGTGCTGCAGTTTTTTTTTTTTTTTTTTTTTTTTCCCTTGCGCAGGGGCCATGCTAATCTTCTTTCTCTGTATCGTTCCAATTTTAACGGATGTAGTTTTTTTAACTGTAGAAATACTACCGTCTTCCCCCGAACACAACGCACCCTCATTATGACTGTACCCGACCAGAAACATTGCTTGCATACGTTCATTATCAGGGCGCGTTGTGTTCGGGGGAAGACAGTAGTTGGAAGTTGGTGGGCTTATCATGAGCTAGGTTGGGGTGGTGGGTTGGTGGTTTGGGGAGCCCGTAGGAAATGCATCTTTGATCCCTTGGGTATTAGCTACAGCTTGTATTCATTCATTCAGTCATTTCATTCCGGTTGAATTCTTGGACCTTCTTTCTAAATGTGAGGAACAAGCCCTCAAGGGGCCCTATCAGACATCACATGTTCTGGGCTAAGGCCCCCAGCAAGCTAAGTGAAGGCGGGCCCGAATATTCATCAGAGGCCAAAAGTTGACATTTTCATATGTGGGTATTCAGGCTCGCAGCACGCCAGTTGGTTGGGTAGATGTGTGAGCCTCACTAAGCTGCGTCATACAGTTGGCCCAGGCCTTGACAGTTGCGCCGGGGCACATACACACAAAGCAGGGCCGATACATTGGAAAGCAGGCCGTCGGCCTTTGGAAAAGCAGTACTGCCTACGCACCTGCCTGGACGCCCTGCACAGATGCAGCAAACAGCCCAAGTCCGGAGACTCAGGCCGTGCCCAACTGAAAAGGGCCCAGACCCTCAACTGTAGTCTCGGGCCTGGGCGCAGGGTCTGAGGCCCAACCGGAAGCTGCTGGAAGCTTCCAGCCAGGCCACACGCAGCATCCAGGAGGCTGCCACTTACATAAAAGAAGTGAGGCAGCCCAGGCCAGGCATTCTGGCCAATGCAGGCAATGCGGAAGTGCTGCTGCACTCTCGCTTGATGCTGCGCTGCTGCCGAGGTGCTGATGGGGCGCATAGTGGTGAGGTGGGGCGCTGCAGGGCAGCGGGGCGCAGGCAGCCATAGCCGGGCTGCTGGGCACCAGGGGGTACAGCGGGCGATTTGGTGGTCTTCAGGGAAGGAGGCGCAGTGTGGGGTAATCAAGGTCTGATTGAGGGTGACGAGATACGTACCTGGTGCATGAAGAGAGGTCGGCTATGGTGTTGACATCATGTGCATTGGTCTTCGAGAATCGAAGTGAGCCTGTTGCGTGAACACAGCTGTAGGTAGGATAGTCGGTCGGGTAGAGTAGGCTGGGCGCTGGGCGCCAGACACAGAGTAGCGACTTTGGATTCTGTGTTGGTGTGGCCTAACGGGCTTGGACATTGACTCATTACTTCATTGCATTGCTCTATATGGATGGTTTTCTCGGTGCATTTGTACTCTCTGCTTGGACACGACTACTTGGACATCTGTGTGATTTCACAACTTCGTTTTCTGTATATCGTTCACACTCATAGGGCATCGCTGCACTACTCTTGACATGCACAAAAGACAAAACTATTGGCCGTGTATCTTTCCATATTCTAGCGTAAGATTCACTCTCATTTTGCACATTTCGAGAGCGGTGCGGCGAGGCCCATATTCCTTGCATAAACTTTGTTACTTTTTTTATTCAGTCTCTTAGTCTTTTTTTGGTACTCTCTTTTTTTTTTCCTTTTTTCAATTCAGCCCCACAGGCCCGCTGAGAAGGTACTTCTTTTTGTTCGTTCGGGATTACTTGCATCTTCCATTAACCATCTCTCTACCCAGCGGCTGGAAAGTTTTTGGCGCAGGTGGTGTTCACCGGACTCCGCCAGGGTGCCAGGAAACCAGTGTTCCCTGCCGGAAACCCAATTATGCGACCCCACTGCCCGCAGAAAGTGGCGTGGAAAACACGTGGCCTGCATTTCCACTCGCGCGGCGGCTGGAAAAATCGCAGTTTTCCCCACAAACCCTTTTCCAGAGCTGCGAGCCTGATAGAACGGGAGGAGGGGGGGGAAGCCAGCCGTTGGCATCAGAGCCCGGTAGGGGGTGGCATGGTGGGCATTTGATGAAACTTGTGTTGGGTCAGACCGGGGTGCACTGTGCGCACATTGCCACACAGGGCCGATGCCTGGTTTCTCCCATGGACCAGCCTCACCGCTGCACTTTCCTTTTTCGGAGGTTCGGAGGGCACCGGCGCCGATTTCCTTTTTAGGAAGGAATATGACGTCTCTTCCAGCCCTACCAAAACTGCATGGCCTAGGGATACGCACCTGGTTTCTCCCATGGACCAGCCTCACCACTGCACTTTCCTTTTTCGGAGGGCACCAGCCTCGATTTCCTTTTCAGGAATGTGGCATCTTTTTCAGTCCAGTCCTGCCGAAACTGCATGGCGGTGGGATACACACCTGGTTTCTCCCATGGACCAGCCTCACCGCTGCACTTTCCTTTTTCGAAGGGCACCGGCCTCGATTTCCTTTTGAGGAAATTGGCATCTTTTTCAGTCCAGTCCTGCCGAAACTGCATGGCGGTGGGTGTCCCTCAGATTTTTCTTCCGCCAAGCCTTATGCAAGGAACATGAATATGGACGAAGCACAGAAATCCAGATTGCAAAATCACACTAAAGTCCAAGTAGTCAAAGCAAGAGCAGATAGCACAATGGAACCGAGTAACCATCCATTTGAGAATGATACAGATGGATCGTGAGTCAATGTCCAAGCCCAACAGGGCAACACCAACAGCATAACTCAATGTAGCTCTCTCTCTTGAATGGCGCCAGGCGCCCTATCTACTCTACAGCCTAAGCCTACAACTACAGCAATGAAAGCAACCCGGCAACTTGACGACCAGCGAGTGATGATGTCAACACCAATGCCGACCTCCACCTCCACCAGGTACGTCTCTTCCTTCACCCACACTCTCCCTCGTTATCCCACACAGCGCCCTTCACCTCCGAAGGGCCACCTTCGCCCTCACCTCCCCTGCGCCCTCAGGCAGCCCAGCTATGGCTGCCAGCGCCCTGCGCACACAGGCAGCGCCCTAACGATTTAGCGCTAGCCTGCTCCCTCAGCCTTAGCGCAGCACAGCAGCTCGCGTTCGCGCAGCATGCCGGCAGTGCTCGCAATGGCCAAGATTCTTGCCCACTCACCCTGCTTGCCTATATGCCAGTGTTGCGTGTGGGCGGCCTCCCTTCAGACTGCGACTGGGCCCCAGTGCCTGAATCCCAGGCCCGATGCAGTTGGGGCCCGGGCGATGCAGTTGCGCCTCTTTCGTCAAGGCCGACGGCCAGATTCAGATAGTGGGCCGATTTCACTTTGGCATTTTCGGCCTCTATCCCCAGCATGCATTGTCGGCCTCACGTTCAAGTGCCCAGGGCCTAACTAACTCAGAGGCCCTGGGATCTCCACATTTGCAGAGATTCGAGACTCGGTGCACTCCAACCAACTGGCGTGCTGCAACTGTATGAACCCCACTTCGTGAAATGTTTGTACAGAGGGCTCTTGTTGATTTGCTGGCCCGCCTTCACTTAGGGCGGGCACTAGGCTTGCTGGGGCCTTAGCCCAGAACATGTACATCATGGCAAGGCCCCTTCTTGAGAGCTCAATCCTCACACTTAGGGTAAATCGGGTATTCAGTTCTCTCATAATATGAAAAAAATCAGTGAAAACGGCAAATTTTCGGCGAATTCATTTTCGGCCCTCCATTAACCGCGCCTCAGACAGAGAGGAGAAAGGAAGAAGGGGGGGCAGGAGGGGGGAGGGGAGGGTGGAGGGTCTGCATCCGCAAGACCGCCCAGAAGGCAGTGCCATCGCCCGGCTAGGGTATACTGACAATTTTTTCCTTTGGAATTTTTTTTTTTTGTTGACGAATAATTTTAGGAAATAAACAAATGAATAATTTTATGAAATAAACAAATAAATAATTTCATAAATGACAGCTCACCATCAATCATGAATAAGGCCTTTGCGAGCGGAGAGGCCATTGCCGCTCTTGCATTCGCGAAATCGGCACTCCCTTCCTCGAGGACCGCCCTCCCTGGCAGAAACATAAGGCTGGATGGATTCGGTGTTTCCTGTGTCTGGATAAACATACCCCTTCTCCATCCTGTTGCTCAGACAAACGAACAGAAAACATGGAAGCGTCAAAGCGCGGGGAACAAAACAAAACAAAAAAAAAAAGAAGCAGGATGTGACAAGACAAACGGGCGGAAAAAACGGACGCATCAAAGAGGGCAAAAAAAAAAAAAAAAAAAAAAAAAAAAAGGCAGGCGTGACAAAAAGACAAACGGACGTGTCACCAACGAGCCTACCGGTAACTCTGTTGGTACACCCATGAATTGTTGAAATATGAATCGGACCCAATTTCGAATCCAGATGCAATCAGATCAACAGAACAAAATAATTCTGAATTACCTGGGGTCGGTCAGTTCAACGACGATATCTCAAGGCTATCGTCCTTGACCCAAAAAAAAAAAAAAAAAAAAGGGACGGGTCAGACAGACGAACAGAAAAAAAGCACATGCTAATAAAAAAAAATTAAAAAAAAAAAGCACATGCAAAAACAAACGGACAGATAAGGCTCTTGCTAGGGGAGAGGCTTTTGCAAGCGTTTGTCTTTTTTTTTTTTTTTTTTCCCATCTTGATTCTCAAACAATTACCGAACAAGGAGATTCCCGAATAAGGAGAAAAAAAAACGAGAGAGAGAGAGAGAGAGAGAGAGAGAGAGAGAGATCTGCGACCCCAAACAAATATAACCAAAAAAAATCAAACATATAAAAAGCATATTACGTATTAAACGTCGTTTGCGACGGCTACCATCGCCGTCGTCATCGTTTGCGATCGCCCCCATCGCCATCATCTTCGTTGTCGATCGCTGCCATTGCCACCATAGCCATCGACAAGACCATGAGGGTGCTGGGGCGATGGGCGACAGATACCTAAGAAGAAGATGGAGATAAATATTTTCTTTTTTTTTCTTTTTTTTTTTTGAATTGTAACTTTTTTTCCAAAAATGGGAAACCATGAGGCCGGTCACATCACAAACGATAACGATGAGTTTTGTACAGCAGTGGTGGGGCGATGACGACGATGATATACAAAGACAGTGACGATGACAATGATCGTCATAACGACGACGATGATGGATGCGATGGCGATGATCCAGAGAACCGCCGCACTGACGACGAAAGTGCCGATGGTGTTGACGTCATCACCATCGCCGATTTGCTTGGGTGACGTGGCTGCGTAGAAGACCATGGCGATGGCGACGGCGATGGCGATGTACCGGTCGATGGGGGTAGGTATGACAACGATGATGACGATGGCAATGATCATTGCTTTTGATTGGGTGAGGCCGATCGATGGCCGCGATGGTCATTCACTAGCGACGCCAGTGATTGCCCTTGAAGACGACGAGGCGATCCACAACAGTCGGGATTCGATGATGATGAGGAGGATGAAGACGAGGAGGATGATAATCACGACAAGGACGACGATGTTGTCTTCATTTCCACGAAGACGTCAAGGTTATGGCGATGGACAGGCGATCATTTACACGATGATGACGATGATGATGATAATGATGACGATGAGGATGAGGATGCGAGACGAAAACGATGATGATGATGATGATGATGATGATAATGATGATGATGATGATGATAATGATGATGAGATATGAAGACGATGAGGAGGAGGAGGAGGAGGAGGAGATACGAAGCGATGAGGAGGAGGAGGAGGAGGAGATACGAAGCGATGAGGAGGAGGAGGAGGAGGAGGACGCCGATGAGGATGAGAGACGAAGACGATGAGGAGGATTACTA
>BFEA01000055.1:1216385-1233425 GCA_003427395.1 Chara braunii
AGAGAGAGAGAGAGAGAGAGAGAGAGAGAGAGAGAGAGAGAGAGAAAGAGAGACAGATAGGTAGATAGATAGAGAGAGAGAGAGAAGGAGAGAGAAGGAGAGAGAGAGAGAGAGAGAGAGAGAGAGAGCGAGAGAGAGAGAGAGAGAAAGAACGAGAAAGAATGAGAGAGAGAGAGAGGCCACGCAGGATCCATTTTGCCTTTGTACAAAATGAGAATGAATTTTGCGCCCTCCCATGGAAGATTTATTCTCATTTTGCGGTTGTGTCCAATGTGTGTGTTTGTGTGTGTGTGTGTTTGTGTGTGTGTGTGTGTGTGTGTGTGTGTGTGTGTGTGTGAGAGAGAGAGAGAGAGAGCAAAGCAGACATATCCTCTCCCAGGGTCAGGGGAAAAGCCGAGAGTGTCAAGAAACAGGGGCATGCTGGAAAGATGCTCCGTACAAGTAAAGCAAATGAAAAATGTTTCTGCTGGTTCTCAACGGCTCTCCGGTAGGGGCATATTGGAAATTTAGGAGAGGTACCGGTAGGGGCATATGAAACATGTTTCAGGCCCAAACGACACCAGGGGTTTTGTGGAAACATCATTCGTTGTTAGAGGGGCGTGACAGGGTAAGTTGGCTCTCAGAGGGGCATTCCGCAAATTAATCGAAATTTCAAGGGCATCTAAAAAAATTTCCCTGTATTTTTTTATTTTTAAAATTATAACATCACCGTACTATCATTTCTTATATTCATCCTTCCTTAACTTTTTTCACCACACATTTAGTATATACTAATCCCAAGTTATTTATATTTTTATTTATTTTGCAATAAATTATAGATTGTTGCAGATTCTTTAATGTTACCTTACTAGCCTCAAAACTAAATATTGTAACACTCGTACGATATGAATATTCGTAATACGTGTCATCATGGTACAAAAACTAGTTACAAAACGATAACCTATTATGGTAATTATATTGACAAATGATTTACGTATGCAAATTATAAACATCAAGATACATTTGAACAAAATTAATCGAAGTACTTAAAAACTTGTTAAGTTAATAATTCACTAATTACTTTATCCAAAGTGACCTTCACGAAAAGAAATGTTTATAAATGACGAAAATTTAGGCTACCAGTCGGGTCACCCGGGTCACCTTGTTTGCCCAGGCGATTTACCCGTGGAATGGTCAAAAAAGGCCCTCCCCCCCCAAAAAAATAAACAATAACAACACTATGCACAAAAACAAACTGGACTACGTTTACCTTAGGGTTACCTTTCACCTTTCACCTTTCACTTTTACGTTTGACGAACCGGAGTTCCCAAGGGAGACCAAGTTGTACGTGGTTTTCGAGTTTCGAAGTCACCAGGAGCTAGGACCGTAGCCCTAGTATGCTGCGAGGAGCAGACCTTTTGAGCATGTCAAATTTGAGTTTCGTATCGGCAACTTCGGGACTGGCCGTCTCGTCCGGTACATGCTGTAAGAAGGATAAAACATGGGCGGCGGAGATCGCGCTCGAGATTGGAGTGAGTGGCGCGATAGGTAGTATGATGAAGGAAGACGCGACCGGGATGATGCCGACCGTGGACGTACTCATGAACGAGATGCGCCGGAACGACGCAATGAATTTGCCGAACCGGGCCTGCGCGCAGGCCTCCTCTAGTATGCTTCGGATGTAAAGTACCCGGGCATTACCGTGACCGGAGTGACTGTTGAAGATTTTGGACAGATGCGGCATCAAGAAATCAAGCGGAACGAGACGGCTACGTTTGCCCGCCGGAGTTCGAAAGGCGAGGCCGCTCCATATCACTTAAATGAAACTATGGAGTGCCAGTGTACCGATCACCGTCGGCTGACTCGAAGACTGCCTCTAAGCTGGAAGAGCTCGGTGAGAGCGTTGCGAGTCTGAAAGAGTTTGTGGATTTGGAAAGAATACGGCGCGAGGAGAAAGAGAACAAACGGCAGTTGAGGGAGGAAACAAAGAAGAGGGAGCTAGGAACAAGACAACGAGAGGCCGAAGAACGCATAGCTGAGGAGGCACGCTACTTGAAAAAACTGGAGAAGCAACAGCGTGGGGAAGAAGAACAACTAGCTATGACCAAGGCAGTTGAGATGCAGTTGGTCGTACGTCTGAGCAAAATCAATGAGGACATCAAGAACGAAGTCTGGAAGGTTGTCGAGAAAGGGAAAGGGAAAATGAAACAGCCTTCATCCTCCGGGACTGCAAGTGAGCCGAGCGCGATGGAAGTGATTACCATCGGCACAGAGAACTTGGTCATTGCGGAGAAGCGGAAGCACGGTGAAGATACGCCTGTGGGGGACAGCCCCCCTGTTACTACACCGGCGAAGAAGGCCAATCAACGTACGGGGATGCGGCAACTCCGTTTTTTCGAGCGCCTACAAAGAACGAGGACACGGGTCATACGGAAGCAAGCACGTGCTCTGCCGGCTAAGGCGATATCGACGATCAAGCCTCCAACACGAAATGTTGCAATGAAGCGTTTGATGTACTTGGACCAAACGAGGAGGGAAATGGCTACGGCTGATTGCGAGCAGCTCCATGAATTTTGTCGTGAAGAAGGTGTTACATACACAACGAAGGTGCAGGTCTTTTTTGACCTTGCTGATGCAAGGGCTCGGGTAAGATTTGATCCGGGAACCTACTCGGGAATGGACCCGCAGGATATTGAAGGCGAGGAAGAGAAGTCGTGTCATGATAGTTCCGATAACGAGTCTGAGCAATGACAGGGTCTTACGGACGAACAATGGTTGTGTATTAGTGAGTTGCTGATATTCTTTCGTCTTTACCATGGATGCTCTAATCCGGATGTCGAATTTTTATTCAGATTAGTTGTGATATATCTTGCGTTGCGTGGTTATTGCCGATGGCTCCAAAAATGTATCGACTCCTGGCTTGATCTTTTTTTCCGCTTCGGCCTGGGGTTCTTGACGCACCATAGTTGTGTGTATATTATTGCCTCTTTGAAATGTAAGTCGCAGTATGTCTGACAAACCTCAAGGGAACTTGAGACCCGTTGGAAAGAACGCGTGTCGGTTTGGAAGAGGAAGGGTAAATGATCGAGTCTTATGCCCTCCTTCCAATTGATGTAGGGGAGGTGAATGATCTCCTTACGATTGAATTGTTATATATTAAACGATGGAGTCCTTTTTTGAATACTGCGGGGTGTGAAATACGGTCAAAGAAGCATAACAAACGAAGTGGGAAGAAGGAGAGGGTACGCAGAAATAGGACACCTAGGGTAGCGGAACCGAGGGGTTTCTGCCAGCTGAAAGTCAAACTCCAGAATACGGATATTTGGACAATTCGGGTGTTCGAGCTGTTGAAGCAACATGACTTAGATGGTTGTCGTGAGTTTAGTCTGTTTTTTTACAGCAGCAATGTTTGGAGTGATCGATGGAGAGTCCTGCGTAAAGCGTTCGGTGATTCGTATGTCCTAGTTAACGGAAAATCTGGATTACTTAAAGAGTTTAAGGCTGAGTATGAGGGAGGTTGTGTGGTACAGGTGACTTACCTGCGACGTTGAAAACCAAGGACGGGGACTAACAAACCTTCCTTGATCTCTTAGTTGAAGAACCCTAAACGGTATGAATCCCTAAAGAAGTGGGATTTGCATTCCCTCTCTGGCTTACTCTCGTCGGTAAAGGATTTCGAACGTAAGACCACACGCACGTATTTGAGACGTCTGATTTCTCGTTGTATACGTGACGGTTTTGGTTTTAATTTGTCTGCAAATCTTGTTGTTTGCCTTCTGTATGATGATCGAGTGAGACTAGCGGAAGTTAGGAAGTTGGTTAACGTTAGGAAGTTGATTAACGATAAATTGGGTGGTTTATGCCTACCTCCTTGTGTGAAGAAACGTGCACGATCAAAAATCTGCATCATTTGGACAAAGAATCCGAGTGTCGCGGATTTAGTACACAACCCCCGTAAATTTGCTCGCGCTGAAGTGTCTGTCTGCACTTGTGTAGGTTCACCTTACCCACGGGTAAGAGATCACGTGCAGTTTCGTTTACGTGAGTTGGCAGGTGTGCCAGGTCTGCTGGGTAATGCAAAAAACATCCCGAAACCACCAAGGGTCGATCGGGTACTCAGCTTGAGGAAAAAGTTGAAATTGGCTTTCGATGGTCGGACTAACAGTTAAAATCAGAAGGTGAGTTTCTCTTTGAGTGAGTTAGCAGTCTGTGTCCAGGATCGGTTTGAAGGTACTGTTTGTCTGGGACAAAACGTGGTCCGTGAATGGGGTAAAAAATTCGAAGGTCTGGTCTTGACTCTGTTGGACAGGAATCCGAGAGTTCTAATGTTGATGTGTCCGCGACTCTACTATGAAGGCATGATGAACCTGTTTATCCGGAGTGAGGAATAAGGTCTGCTAATCTCTTGGATTTCGTGAGATGGAACACGAAAGGGACGTTTGGGCAAGCATATGCCTTACCCAAACACAAGGATCCAAGTCGATTTCGACCAATCTGTCCCTCTTTCTCTGAGCCTACGGCCAGAACCAGCAAAGCCGTCGCTAAAGCACTCAATCACATGTTGTATACCATTCCTGCCTACTGACACTTTAATTTGAAGGATGTGTCATAGCTGACAAACAAGTTGGAGGAAGGGAACAAGCGAATGAACAGACTCGTCCCTAAGATTGTCGAGTCCAGATTATATGACATTAAAGATATGTTTAGCCTGCTGCCTCACGAAGAGATTTTGAGTGCAGTTAGTTGGCTGGTGGACTACCATACAGGAAAGGGAAAAGATTTTGTCAGAGTTAACACACGAGGACGAGGTGCATCATTTGGTTTGACCACAGGGTATGACTATTGGAGGGAGTTGAAGTTGACTGGCATTTACTGTTTTGTCGCGTATGAGCTATCACATACCTATACGTTGGCACTAACTCTCCTGATGAAGCAAGAAGTGGGAATCCCAATGGGAAAGAGTACTAGCCCACCTCTTGCTTGCCAGTGCATCATGTGTGCAAAGACGGAATTTGACTTCCAGCAAAGCTTGGGTAAACAGCGGGTTTGGGTGCATGGGACCCGATTGATTGATGACGTGGGAATAATAATTGGGGGCAAGATTGGTGATGGCATGGAGAATAAGGCTATTTGTGCCTCTTTCGGAATTGCCTATCCTAGTAACCTCACACTGAAACGAACGGATGATGGATGCAATGTGTGGGAGTTTTTGGGTTGCGAAGTAGGGTTAAACTGTAAGTATCCCTTCATGGAGTGCGTACAGTTATAAGAAAGCGAGGCATATCTGAGATACTGAAATCTTGGACTTTATGAATGGACAGTCTTTCCTTTCTTGGGGAAGCAAGGCACAGAAAAGTGTCGTGATTTGCAGTTACCTACATTGCATCCATAGGAACACGACAATCTGATCTGAGATTCCACGCCGAGTGGTAACCTTGAAGAAGAATTACGACTGAAGAACTTTCCGAGGAATTTCTTTGACCGAATCCTGAAGAGTTATGTTCATGGGCGCGGGGAACCATGGCAGTGGACCGTTGCTTTGGTCACAGCAGCCCATGCTGCATATCCGGCACGCTGGCCTGGACACACTGACAGGGTTTTTTAGCAGTGTTGTAGTTGTGTTGGTTTGTTTTTTTCCTTATCTGAGGCGATTGTTAGTTTTAGAGGATGGATGATGTAGGGTAGGAGTTTCGAACCGATGTCTGTGCTGACTATGATCACGGACCGATTGTCAGTTTTTTTTTTTGCTTTTGATTTCTTGTCCCTGGCCGGGGGCACCAGTTTTGAGTGTTGTGGCTTGGGCCGATTTGGGTCCTTGGGTACTGTGGTCCCTACCTGGTTCGCCAAATTTGAGGGCCCAGGTGAGGTGGCGTCTTTTGTAGAGAACATGACCAGTTGCATAAATAGAATGATTGCGTAACATTCAATCTCTTTCTTTCGCTAGTTGGCTCCGGCCAATAGCGTCAGATGGGTTAGTTGGACGCGAGGGTGGATCTTGGGTCATTGGCAGGGTTGGCAGTTTATGCGCTTAATGATTTTCAATCATTTCTTGATTTACTTGCGTCGTTTTCTCGTCTCAAGTTTTGCTTGTCTTGTGTACTACTTCACAAGTTGGTCATGTACGGGTTTGTCAAACGTATCTTTGCTGTATTATCTGTTCATAATTCTACATTTAAAGGCATGTACCTCACAACATAGAGAACTGACAGAAAAACATTCAGAAAAAAATACATATTTTTAGGCACCGAAATAATTTTTGGTTGGGCTGAACGCCTTCGGGTTCGAACCTCAAAGGAGATCTTAAGCCCCCGTACGTATGAGGGTCGGACATGTTTGTATACATGTACACATACAGGGTGGCTTGCGTTTGGACGGGTCGAATGCCCAAATGCCTTAACGCCTGAACGTACAGGACCCCTTGGGGATGCGTTCAGTCTTTCAAGCCGAAGAGAGAMAAAAAAAAAAAAAAAAAAAAAAAAAACCTCTRAAAAAWMWRAAAAAAAAAWRWWAWRMARAAAWAWAWAAWAAAMAAMAWTCGTCCGAGCATTAAATMCAAACTCCTTAACAAAWWMAAAAWAAAAMWAAAMAMWAAWAAAAAAAATAAAAAACAATAAAAAGAGAAATCGGAGAACGAAAATTAGTGAGTGTGCAAGTCTGTTGTCCATACCACCATCTTTGGCAATTTTTCATTTATTTTTTACGTATCCAAATACCGCGAAAATTAACATAATAAAAAGCTCATGAAAAAAGTTTCAAAAATAAATATTTTTTTTTATATCCCGAAATAAAATGAAAACTGAAAGTAAAAAAGCGGAAAAAAAAATTATGAATGAGCGCGCATATTTTGACACCTCAATCTTTAGAGATTTTTTATTTTTTTTTAGCAGAGCAAAATTAATTCAAAATGTTTAGACATGTACCTAACATCATAGAGAATAGAAGAAAAAAAAATCAAGAAACAAAAGTTATTTGCAGACCCTGAAATATTTTTTGGCGGGGGCCGAACCCGTTCAGGTTTGGACCCCGAACAAGACCCCGAATGCCAGAATGTACAGAGGTCCGCCTCGGGCCCTTTGTACGGACGAGCTGGTGACCCTGCTTGTATATATATTTTTTATAATATTACATGTAGTACTTTTTTATTAACAATTGTATTATATTTCGAGTTACTTCCCAGGCCGCCCGAGCCACCTTATTTAACAGGGCGGTCGCCGGTGCAAGGACAATAGAAGGGTCCAACAAACGAAAAATAATATACTAATAATAATACTAATCAGATTTGCGAGGCCGAACGTACGGAGGCCCCTAAGCTGACCCCCGAACGTTCGGGCGTTCGGGTCCCCATACGGGGCCCGAACTCGAAGGGGTTCGGACCCCGCAAACAAATATTTTGGTACCTAATTTTTTTTTTTTTTTTTTTTTTAATTTTTTTGTGAGTTCTTTGTTATGTAAGTTATCTGCCTCGCAATTTTGAAATCATTCAGTCAAGCCAAACAATAATGAAAAATCGACAAAGATGGTGGTGTCAAAACTTGCTTTCCCACTTACTAATTTGTTTTTTTTTCTCTTTTCACTTTTTGTTTTCCCTTTATTTCGGGGCCTGAAAAAAATTATTATTTTTCCAAACTTTATTTGTAGGTTCTCTATTATGTAAGATACATATGTACAAATTTCATGGCATTCGACAAAGCCAAAAAAAAATAAAAAATTGCCAAATATAGCAGTGTAAAAAACTTGCTCGCCCACGCAATAATTTCATTATCGTTTTATTTTTTATTATTTTCATTAATAATATTTATTTTTTGTATTTGATTTTTATTTCAAATCTGGTAAGGAATTTGGATGTACTGTTGAGGAAAATATTGTTTAGTTTATTCTTTTGCATGATAATTGTTTTTTTCAGAATTTTTGGAAACTTTTTTTTTTTTTTTTTTTTTTTTTTTGGTTCCGCGTCCGGCCGAACGTCCGAACGCGTCGAGAGGGGGTCCCAAACGTTCGGGCGTTCGGGTTCGGGTCGTCGGCCCGTCCCGAAAGCCGGCAACCCTGCTACTAATAATAATAAATTATGGTGAAAAAAAAAAATTGAACAAATTACTAACGGGTCTAGTTCAATTGGTGCACCCTCAAACAGTTGAAACAAAAAGATGTGTTTGAATTTTGATATAACTGGATCAACGAAGTTTATGAATTATCAGGGGTCAAATAGTTTCATGATCAGGGTTACCGGCGTTCGGGATGGGCCGAACGCCTGAACCTGAACGCCCGAACCTACGGGACCCCTTCGGAAGGCGTTCGGCTGTTCAGGCCGAACGCGGATAAAAACAAAATAAATCAGAAACTTCCAAAAACAAAATGTGTTATAAAGAAAAATAAACTAAACAACATTTGTCTGGGCACTACATCCAAATTCTTTACCAAATTTGAATTAAAAATCAAATACAGAAAATAAACACTATGATAAAAATAAGAAAAAATAAGAAGAGAATTAAAATGAGTGAGTGTGCCAGCACCTTTTCGACACCGCCATCTTTGCCGATTTGTAATTTTTTTTGGCGTTGACAAATGTCCTGAAAATTTACAGATATGTATTTTACATAATCAATAACTTATTAAAATTTTTTCAAAAAATAATAATTTTTTTTAGGCCCCGAAATAAAGTGAAAACAAAAAGTTAAAAGTGAAAAAAAACAAAATAGTGAGTGGGCGATCACGTTTTGACACCCCCATTTTTTACGATTTTTAATGTTTTTTTGGTTTAGCAGAATGACTTCAAAATTTATAGGCGTGTAGATTACATCATAGAGAACTCACAAAAAACAATTCAGAAATAAAAACTTATTTTTAGGCCCCGAATTGTTTTTTGGCGGGGACCAAACCTGGAGGTGTTCGGCCCCCGAACGGGACCCCGAACGCCCGAACGTTCGGGGGCCAGCCCGGGGACCCCTTAACGTTCGGTCAGGTAACCCAGTTCTTGATGATATTTTAAGGCTTCCACCCTAAGAAAAAGAAAAAACCTTTTGTTTTAGGGTTACATCCCAGGCTACCAGGCGAGCCACCCCGGTAGTTGGGCCTATTAATGACTTTTCGATTACTTAGTTATAGTTGAGCCTAGTTATGACTATTCAGCTATAGGTCGTACAGTACCGGGTTTGTCCTTACCGGTCGAGTTATGTCTCAGGAGATAGTGTGTAGGATTAGTATATATGACTCACGTTCGTAGTCTTTTTCATCTGAAGCCATGATAGATGACCCCTGACGAAGACCGACTAGCGATCGGTCGAAACGCGGGGTCAGGTCGTGCCGCCGCGCATCGAAGTGTTTCGCATTCTTTTTATACGAACGATGCGCACCTGCGCTCGGATTTTTCTTTCATGTCTCGTCTTCGTCTTTTCTCACTCCGTCTGTCATGCTTTCACATCTGCTTGCATGTGTGAATGTCAACTTGTAAACACTTTACGTGCTTCGCTTCACGCAATAACCGTCGTAGCAGGATACTACGTTCGAGTGGTTGTGTATACCAGGGTCGTGTCGTCGTCCGTGTCGACATACTCTGATTCGTCGTCACTTTGTTTTCAATTCTTCAAGTTTTTTCAATTTTTTTGCGTTTCGCACTGTTGTCTTATCTCCTGTCTATTTCTTCAATCAGTCACTATGAGCTACGGAGGACCCCGGGTTTGCCATCATTGCAAGCAACCCGGGCATTTCGTTAGGGACTGTCAGTTACGACAGATCCCGAATGTCGCCGCCTTGTTGGGCGGCAACGGAGGTGAGGCAAATCACGGAGCGGCACTGTAGGATAATGACGGATTATTGCCAGCGCCGAACGCGATAGTCCCGTACAGAGCACCCGCGCCGAATGAAGGTCAACAAGAAGGAAGCGGATCCGGGTCTAATCAAGGGTACGGGAACTACAACAATCGAGGTTATGGAAGGAGCTACAATCAAGGGTACAATCGTTCCGGATACCAGCAGCGACCGAGGAATAACTGGTGGGTTGATAATCGAGAGCGGGAGAAGGAAGATAAATTCGAGAGGGTATGAGGATGGTATTCGGAAGAGATGCAAGCTAAGGAAAAGGAGAAACGGGCAAAGGAGTAGCAACCGAAGGAAGAGGAGGAGAAGAAGAGAGCGTTGCAAGCAGAGGAGGAACTCGAGAAAAAGAAGAGGGAACAAGAAGACTTCGAGAAATCCATCGGGAGATTGGTTAAGGATAATATGAAAGAAGTGTGCGAGCAGATGATGGGGAAGAAAGCCAGCTGTAGCCAGGAGACGATTGCGGCTGTCTGCGCTGTAGCTCGATGCACGGAGCAAGAGAGCCGTTGGCATAGAGAGGATGTTGCGGCAAGGGAGCAACTAGAGAAGCAAAGGTGCAACGAGGTTGACCGCCTGAGACGGGAGAATGAAGAACTCACTAGAGTGGCCTCAGGAAGGGCCAACAGAGAACTGGAATCCCTCAAGGCCGACAATCAGACACTTCTACAGGACGTACTTCAGTTGAAGGAAGAAATGGAACAGTGGAAAAGAGGCAGCAAGCGGACTCGGAGCTCGGCAGCAGTTACAGAGAAGAGTCCTCCCGCGGAGCCCGCACGAGGGAAGACGAAGGCCAGCACGGATGGACAAACTCCAGCCGAATGGGCCAAGCTTGCTGATGCGTACCAGCGAGTACGGGACGAAAAGGATATGGTCGAACGTGAGGTTTCGGCCCTCAAGGAGCGAATCAACCGCATCAAGATTTCGTCCCCGTCAAGTTCCAGGAAGAAGGTGTTCGTCAGAAGGAAGAGCCACAAAGGTGGCGTCAGCAGCCCTGTTCGGAAAGAAGGCGACCAAGTCAAAGTCACTTTCGTTAGAAAAGTTGGCGAGGAGAGAGATAACTTCCAAAAGAGGGTCAACAATGACCTTGGGAAGTTGAGGAAAGCTCAGTTGGAAGGGTTGTGTAAGGATGAAGGGATTGAGTATGGTGGCGTTAAGAAGACGGCTGAAGATCTCGCCGACATCTACACAACCAGAGCTTACGAGCAACCGATGAGGAGAAGGCTGATCGAGGATAATAACGAGGAGGAACCCGAAGAAGAAGATCAAGAAGAAGGTGAGTCCGCCGATATGGCGGGGGCCCCCACTGAGGCATCCGCTGAGGCAACGACGTCTGAAGAATCACCGTAGAGCCGGTTCCGAGCGTCGGTGATATTTATTCCTCTTTGTCTATGATTCGAAGTCTACGGAGAAGATGTGATGATAGGCAGGATCGGTTCCGTCTTAATCGACTTTTTCGATACTTCGTCATCTCTCTGATTCTCTCGTCTGCCCTGTGTTGGGGAAACAAATTCGCTCCATTCATATCTGCTCTTGTACGTACTCGGTATGACTTCAACACTTGCCCCGGTCCTGTAGTGTACGTCCTCATCTCCCCATGGCCAAAGCATACCTATGTGGGCTGTAGTTCACGTTCACTTGATGTCCGATGGAAAGAGCACGTGCAGTGGTCGCAGCATGTAGGAAGAACAGGGGAGGTAAGAAACCATAGATTGTATCGATGGTTGAGGAAGAATGAAATCGATAATTATATTGCGGTACCTATCGCTAATCCTGTTGCTGCGGACCTGCTTAGTGTCGAAGGGTATTTCATTCGTAATTTTTCTCATTTTCTTAATAATCCCGGTCAAACAAGGTCGAATGCGAACCGTAGGAATAGATTAGGGCGTAGGAAACGCAGGAGGAAACAGAATAACCGGGCGAACAGTAATAAGCAGTTGACTTCGTTGTTGAACTTTCAATCATCGTTTGGTACGACTTCTGTGTCGCTTGATAAAGTTCTGGAGGATGCTTTCGAGAAAAAGTTGACGTCATTTTCTGTGGACTGTAGCGGGGGTATTCGGCTATGTGATGGATAGAAAGTCTTGAAGCGGAAGTTCGGATCCACGACGGTACGGTCATCGCTAGGAACGTGCTTGCTCAAATGTGCGAGGGCGTGGCTGGTCCCGGGTAATAGGTTGCAATTCGACAATCTATCACGTTTCTGTTCACGTTTTTTGGAAAGAAGCGGGATCTGATACCGTTATTTTCGCACTCAGGCGCACGGCAGAGATTGTATAAACAAGGGTTTGATTCTTTGTTGAGATCATATGCTACTGTTAGATCCTTTTCTAAGAAAGAGAATAGAAGTACATTAAGAGGGGTTATTGCAAAAGTTCTTCGTATTAAGTATAAGTTTAATATTAGGATTAAACCGGTGATTCATGTTCCGTTCGATGCGAGTTTATTAAGAACGAGGTTAAGGAAGTTGTGCATTCGTGTGGTTCGCAAGTCAGCCATCAGGAAACCGTTACAAGACATTATTAGTAGGAGACTGAAGATTGTATGTCCTAAAAATAAATCAGTTCCGGACTACATTCATAATTTCCGAAAGCAAGCCAGAAATGATAACCTGCTTTGTACATGTCGTGATTCTTCCCGGTCTGTTTCGATACCTGCATCTCCTTCGTCTTGTTTTGCACGAAATGTTGAGGGTCATATTGTTTGCCGCCTTTCTAATTTGGACATTCATCCTATTCTTAAGAACTCCCGGAACTTTCCCTACCCCAATCTTCGTTCAGACATCCGTATCCTCTCACAATCCATCTGTCAATCTCTGAGTACGGTCCAGAACGATACCACTCGTTTCGATGTATCTATCGAGGATTTAAGTGCATGTTTTAATAGGACGGCCAAACAAAGCAGGGTATCTGTGCCCGACCTCGAGGCTGTCGGGGAATTCAAGAATAGACTCCAGGGGCTGGTGGTTTGTGTCGTGGATTACAATTCGGGGGACACCTTTATCTGTTGCCCCGAGGTGTATCGCCAAGGGCTGAGTACGTTGTTCCTAGGGAATGAAGGCTTTCTGTGGGTTAATAAAGGAGAGAGGTTGGTGGTCGATAGTATTAAGATAGAGTATTTCAAGCGTAAGTTTCAGACAATTGCAGTATGGGATTATAAGTGTCAATTGGGAAAAGCCTACGCCATGCCAAAGCACAAAGATGTGCAAAGATGGAGACCCATCTGCCCTTCTAGAACAGATCCCTTATCCCGCCTGAGCAAGCTAATCCCCAAGGCTATTAACCGACTATTATGGTCTCTACCAGTAGATAGTAACTTCAACTTAAAATCCACCGGTGATCTACTCTGTCGTCTGTCAAGCTGCAACCTTTCTACTGGTCCTTATGAGGAAGTAGTTGCCGCAAGTTTCGACGTAAAAGAAATATTTTCGAATCTTCTGCATGCATCGATCATCAACGCAGTCGAATGGCTTGTGTCCTAGTTTGAAGAGAGAAGTTTTTATCGTATTATGGTGAAACGGTGAGGGAAAGTAGCCAGGCTGATGAAAGCTAGAAAAGTTCCTGAAGGATGGTGCGCCCTGAAGTTTTCTAAATTGATTAGCGTTATCATCTTTGACCTGGCTAATACGTATACAATGTACATAGGCTTGGTTCTACAGCAGGTAGTGGGTATACCAATAGGCAAACCTGCCAGTCCGGCGCTAGCGTGCCTGTTATGTATGCTCAATGAATTCTGCTTTCTTAAGACTCTGGGCTCACAACATAAGTTAGTTATGGGTGTAAGAATGATTGATGGCGTGTCCTTCTTCGTCAAATATGATAAGAATTCTGCCATATCTAAATGCCATGTTGAGGAACAGATCAACAGATTCAGTAAATGTTATGATAAAAAACTGACTTTGGAAAGAACCAGTACGGGTGACGTATGGGACTACCTTGGCTCTGGGATCAAAGTCTTTCACGACCCTGCTCGGATACTGTGTGTTGCTACTCACAAGAATGAAAGACATGTGTTGAACGAAGGAGTGTATTTCATAGTATACAGGATTTCGGATCATATTCATCCAAGCAGCAAAAGATGGCGGTTATCACGGCCTTCCTGCACAGAGCCAAGAGTATGAACATCATGCCGGGAGCCGAAGGCTGTTTTCTGTTAACTTTGAAAATTGAGCTGAGAATGAGGAACTTTTCGGATACATATTTTGACAACGCACTCAAGAATTTTTCTGTCAGGTTCAATGGGTTATGGGATCATTGGATAAGGTGTCTCACGGATTGGAAAAGGAGTTAGTAGAGGCAGTCAAAGCCCGGTAGTTGGGCCTATTAATGACTTTTCGATTACTTAGTAATAGTTGAGCCTAGTTGTGACTATTCAGCTATAGGTCGTACAGTACCGGGTTTGTCGTTACCGGTCCAGTTATGTCTCAGGAGATAGTGTGTAGGATTAATATGACTCACGTTCGTAGTCTTTTTCATCTGAAGCCAGGATAAATGACCCTTGATGAAAATCGGCTGGCGACCGGTCGAAACGCGGCGTCGGGTCGCGCCGCCGCGCATTGAAGTGTTTCGCATTCTTTTCATACGAACGATGCGCATCTGCGCTCGGATTTTTCTTTCATATCTCGTTTTCGTTTTTTCTCACTTCGTCTGTCATGCTTTCACATCTGCTTGCATGTGTGAATGTCAACTTGTGAACACTTTATGTGCGCCCCGGTCACCCTATTTTCCCGAACGGCCCGACAGTGTAAGCACAACGGAAGGTCTCATTCAAAAAAAAAAAAAAAATCCAAAAAAAAACTATAGTATGCAAAAAAATGAATTGAACAACTTTTGCCTCAGGATTACATCGAAATTATTTACTAATTTAAAAGAAAATTCTAAATTACAAATTAATTTTATTTATTATTATTTTTTATATTTTTTTTTGGTCCGGTCGGGCAAGTGGACCCTGACTACTATGGTAGTATGGGTTACATCGAAATTATTTATCTAATTTAAGATATTTTTATTTATTTTACCTAATCGGGCAAGGTGCCTCGGGACACTTTGGTACTGCAGAACTCGAAGATGATTATAAAAAAATATTTACAAATATCAATTACTGTAGAGAATCTGTAATAAGAAGAATAACAAGTTTTGATGTCATGCAATATAGGGGATTAAATATTACTATTATATGTATAAGAATGACAACATTATTGGGTTCTTTTACATTAATAGAGGAATAACTTTGCCTTATGCTAGTGTAGTGATCCATCAATCAACTATTTAATATTGAATTGATAAACTGTTGAATGTCTAATGAAAGTTGAAAAAGTATTAAAAACGAAAGATTGCATAATAAAGTCTATATGAATAAGACATGTAAATCATAATATGTTATATATCGTGATATGGTTCGGGATATGTTTATGTCAATATTATAAGTTAAATCTTATGGAATAGTAACCCACGTCGATTAGAAACTCATGCATACGAGAAACGTGCGACCACTAAAACACCCAACCCGCTAGAAACCTGTATAGGCTTCTACCTACCAGAAATCAGCGCTCAAGACGTATTTAGTGAAGATTCATTGACCACTTCATTGCCATGGTTCCATTGGCCTTCTTTATAAAACTTTGAATACTCAAATGAAAAATGAGAGATTGAAAATAAGTAATATAACTAAGTAATGATCAAACATAACACAAAATTTTAGCTTTTTTTAATTATTTGTAAATTAAGAGTGATAATATATAAATCATAATGTTACCGCATAATTTTAGATATTAAGTTCTTATCTCTATATTTAATGATAGTTGAATTTATAATTTTTATAAATTTTAATATTATATAAAGTTGGGTTGTCAAACCGAACGTACGGAGGTCCCTAAGCTAACCCCCGAACGTTCCGGCGTTCGGGTTCCCGTACGAGGATCGAACCTTAAGGGTTTGGACCCCGTAAAAAAATATTTTGACACCTAAATATTCTTATTTTTTTTTTAATTTGTTTTCGAAAGTTCTCTGTGATGTAAGATATCTCCCTCTTAATTTTGAAGTCATTCTGTTCAACAAAACAACAATGAAAAGTTGGCAAAAATTGTCGAATCAAAACTTGTTTGCCCACTCATTAATTCTTTTTTTTTTTTTTTTTCAATTTTTTTTTCCTTTATTTCGGACATTAAAAAAATTATTATTTTTTCAAACTTTATTTGTAGAGTCTCTATTATTTGAGATACACATATATAAATTTTCATGTCATTTGTCATAACAAAAAAAAGGAAAAATTGCCAAAGATGGCAGTGTTAAAAATGTGCTCGTCCACTCAATAATTTCATTCTCGTTTTATTTTTTCTAATTTTTTCATTATTATCTAGGCTTCCAAACTGGTCCGGGGTCACTTGCCCGGCCGGACAAAAAATACTAAAATTAAAAAAATATTTTTTTTAATTTTATTTTTTATTTTAAATTTGGTGAAAATTTTCGATGTGACCCTGAGGCAAAAGTTGTTTAGTCTATGTTTCTTCATAGCATAGTTTTTTTTTGTATTTTTTGGATTTAATTATTATTTTTATTTTGCTAGAACCTTCGTTGGTCCTTGCACGGGATGGCCACCCGAGACCCGGGCAGCCCGGCTGGTAACCTAAATTAATATTATTTATTTTTAGTATTTGATTTTTATTTCAAATTTGGTAAAGGATTTGGATGTAACGTTGAGGCAAATGTTGTTTAGTTTAGTCTTATGCATAAAATATATATACAGGGTCACGAGCCCGTACGTATGGAGGTCCCTGGGCAGACCTCCGTACGTACGGGCGTTCTGGGTCTCGTACGGGGTCCGAACCCGACGGCGTTCGGCCCCCGCCAAAAATGATTTCAAGACCTAAAAATAATAATTTTTTTCTGAATTGTTTTTGGCGAGTTCTCTATGACGTGAGATACATGCATGTAAATTTTCAAGTCATTTGGCTGAGCCAAATAAGAATTCAAAATCGCCAAAGATGGCGGTGTCAAAACGTGCTCGCTCTCATATTTTTTCACTTTTTAATTTTTGTTTTCACTTTAGTTCGGGGTCTAAACGATTTTATTATTTTTTGAAACTTTCTTAGTAGGTTTTGTATTATGTGGAGTACACATTTGTAAATTTTCAGGGCACTTAGCTATGCAAAAAAAAAATGAAAAATCGCCAAAGATGGCGGTGTCGAAAACGTGCTCGCTCACTCACTAAATTTAATTCTCTTTTTATTTTTATATTTTTTTATTATTAGTA
>BFEA01000055.1:1293467-1312274 GCA_003427395.1 Chara braunii
GAGAGAGAGAGAGAGAGAGAGATAGGGCCATTGGTGTGCCAACCACGCTAGGGTCATTGTTACATGTGTTTTGCTGAGTGTGTGTGTGTGTGTGTGTGTGTGTGTGTGTGTGTGTGTGTGTGTGTGTGTGTGTGTGCGTGTGTCGGGGGGAGGGGAGGGAGGACCCCTCCCCCACCAATCAATCAATCAATCAATAAAAAAACAATCAATCAATCTTTTTTTTTTTTTTTCAATTTTTAAAATTTGTTTTGTCACTCACCCAAAACCACCCCCCCAAATTTTATTTATTTATTTATTTATTTTTATACAGTGTGGTAGTGGCCGACGTGCGCAGGTGGGGCGCGCGCGCCCCCGCCTGGCCCTGGCGAGGCCGCGCGTAAACTCGGTCGCGCAGCCTCGGACGCGGCCGAGGGGGACATGTAGGAGAGATATAAAAAAGAGGTGCAACTGACCAACCTGAAGACAAAAACGACATACAGGATGTTGAAGACCAAAAGATGCCTTCGGGATGTGGTGGAGGATAGGTGGCAGCACCAGCTAAATATAGATAGGAGCCTGCTAAGACCTATTGGATGGTTTCAGGAGTACAAGTTGAGACCAACCAAAATCTCTTCGCTGCAATGGCAAATAGCCCACCCGGCCACCGCTGCCTACCCACTAATGCCTGGCTGATTGACCGTACCCGGTTGGAGCAGCAAGGCCGTGCTCTGCCATGGTGTCGAAGGTGCATGTCGAACTTCCCCCCAAAAAAGAGGGCGGAGACAGTGGAACACATTCTTATGCAGTGCCCATTGTCGGTATTGCTTTGGCGGTGGTGGGACAAGACCTGGCAACAAATGTTTCCATAATTATCGTGGCCATGGGATTGGAGGGCGATATTGTTGGGACAATGCGCAAGTTTTCTGAAAGGTGAGTGCGCTTGGAACCTCTTCCGTCTGGGCAGAAGATCCATACTTTGGGTAATCTAGTGAAGGAGGTGCGTTCTGGAAATGGATGGAGTCAGAGTGGAGGAGGGGGAGGTCCTGGATCATATTAAACAGCTGGTGCAAACCAAGATTACCGTTCGTTGGCAGGCTGCGAGGGAAAGACTGGACAATGTACATTTTAGGAAGGATGTGGATGAAATTATTTCTCGCTTCGGCGAAGAATGGCTGGGAGGGAAGAGCGGGGGCTGGATAGCCAAGGTGACATGGTCGGGGGATGAGCAGATGAACCAGTGAGCGACAGAGGAGGATCCTAAGAAAATGAAGCGGGACTACAGATTGCAGTTTCAAGACTGGACGGTTATCGACTCTGGGATCCCACTTAGACCTGTGCACGACTTCGGGGACCCTTTCCCTCCCCACCCGCTGTCTGTGGTAGAAACCTTGCAAGGAGAGAACTAGCCAAGGTCTAAATAGGGCGCTCCAGCAGTAGCAGAGCCCACTTATTTGTCATCATAAACTTTTTCCTAATCAGGGGGGAGGGGAGACCCAAATGCTAGGATGATCGGTGTCCCCCGAGCCAAAAGCAGCCCGTCAGGCAAAAAAATGACAGTTTTGGGGTCGGGGCAAGGAGACGGTAGGAGATCCAGCTGGTGCCCCCCAGTGGCACCTACCGGTATCCGGGCCAGACTGAGAGGGGAATGGGTTGCCTGTTGAGGAAATCCTGGAGTGGGCAAGGAGACTGAAGGAGGACCACTGGTGCCCCCCAGTGGCTCCTGCCGGTTTCCGAGCATGGGTTAGAGGAGGGGCTGCTAGTTTTTTTGCGTAGGATCTGGCATCCGCAGACCCTTGGTGTTTGGTTTTTAGTTAGTCAGAGGCATGGGACGCTGGACCCGGTTTCCAACACAGTGGTTTTTCTCTGATTGTCTCATGCTCATGTTTTCACCTATGAAGTTCATTAGGAACGTTGAGCTCGGTTCTCACCACGTGATGCCCAAAAAAAGACATTGTATTCCTATTATAAGGGATGCTGGGCCCGGTTCCCAGCACGTGCTGCTCCCCACGAATAGATCATAGCTTTTTTTTGTCTTCTTTTTTTTAATAAAAAAAAGAGTTTCAAAAATCTCTAAGGCGCGTCTAACGGTTACTTCAGGAAAATTCTCCGAAGTATTCGAGGCTTGACTAGCAGAAAGTTCGTTTTTTTTTTTTTTTTGCAAAAATGCAAGTCACTTTATATTGCTTAAATATGCCGGGTCGGGGTCCCACAATTCAACTCGCGGAACAACTCTGACAACAACAGTCAGTAATATGACCGAGGGCCTCGTTAGATCCTTCTTGGAAATCCGATTTTTAGGAAATCGACTTTGTTACACCACGTCCTAATTCACCAAATTCCTTGAATGAATGTGAAAAAAAACGCTCCTTAGAGATTTCCTTGGATTCGTCAGAATCCCCAGCCAAAACGTCCTTGGATTCAAGGGGTCCTTGCGAGGTCCCTTGGGTTCAAGGAGCCGCGATTGACGAAGTATTCTGGAGCGAGCGCCGACAGGAAAATTTGGAGTCGATGTGGGTACACAGGTCGTCCGTGGTCCATTGGGCGGACATCGTCGGCCTCCCGTACCCGGCGGGCCCCCAACGGTCTTCCACCGTTACCGTTGGCGTGAAAATGTGTGGGGATGGTTCTTCAGTTGGAAGGCGTTTCAAGAAGCAGGGTTTTCCATGCGCGCGACGCACATCGCCGACCGTGGTGTCCAACGGTCGAATTTCTTTTATTTTTCTACAAGCAATGTTGAAGCATCTGCCTTGTGCGTTTCGTCGGTATTGTCGGGCGCATTGATGCAAGCTTTGTTTGGTACACACTTCTCATGCTGCGACTCATGGCAGACGTCCTCTGACGGTTTTCGCTCCTGCTGCAGGCCACTCTTCTTCTGCTCCTTGTCGTGTTATTCCACACGTGCGACATTGTGCGAGGTCCTGGCAACAAACAGAAACGACGAACGGTGAGGAAGACGACAATGAACAGACGGGGAACCTCCAGCAGACAGCCGACGCACACCATCGACTACTCCACTCCACAACTTCTCCTTGTAGTAGTCCTCCGTCGCATCGTCAACCTGTCGGAGATCCTCCCATGTCCCTCCCGTCCTTCTCCTTATCCACCTTTTCGGCGTTGCCCGGGGGATCACACCCGATGCCATGGCACAACAAAATTGCAGAATGGATTCCGATAACGACACACAATCGGGTGCATCCATCACTTGTTGCATCAATTGCCTCTGCCTGCTAACGAACAATCTCATCCTCAAGCGAGTTGTCGTTCTCTCAATGTGATAACGCATGGCGACGACTGACATAACTGCGACCACCGTGTATCTCTCCAATGCCCTTAATGCCTTCACACCACCGGGGAACTCTCGTTCCATTGTCAGCAAGGCGCAAGCACCCACCACTCGTTCGCCCGTCGGCGCCCTCACTGCACCTTCTGCAAGTGGATGGGAACCACACTCTCACTCTCCACGTTACACGAAAGCGTTACGTTCGCGCTAAGCTATGACCACCAGAAGAGCATGCGGAACACGAAGGCGACGTTGCAGTAGAGAACCGTTACGCATACACGCTACATCGCCCAACGTTCCAATGTCATCCTTTTAAGCCATGGCCGCCATCACTCCTCCGCACAGACGTTTCGCCCTAGTCTCTAGTCCAGCCGCCAGGACGCCTCACGTATTGATGTGTCACAACGGAGGGTTCACAATTTGAAATTGGAATGGGGATGTTGACACCCTTTTTCTTTGTCAGAACGGTAGGCCTTCCCGCCTCCGCCACTGGACCACGCCCGAGAACGCACAGACATCCCAGTACGATGACGGACATCCCACCCCCACGGCCGCATGTATGCGTATGAAATTGGTCGCTGGAGACTTCCAAGGGTTTTCCTTGGGACCCATTGAATTAGGACGCGGTCTAACGAAGACGCCAAAAACCGAAAATTTTTCCAAGGATTTCATCCTAATTCCTAAGGATTTTCCAAGGAGGATCTAACAAGGCCCTGAGTATTGCTTTATGCTTTAGAGGAGGGTATTAGACTAGGAACAGCTCTGGTCCGACTCGGACCTCTGTCCTGATGGCCTCGCTCTGAGCAAAAAAAAAGGTAAAGAAAAAGAAACACCTTCACGGCCCACAAAACCTCACAAGCCAAGTAGAAGAAAGTTTTTTCCCAGAATCACCCAAAACTTGAAAAGAGAAGAAAAAAAACAACTGCACAAATAGAACTGTCCGGTAAACCGTAGGCAGAGAGGGAGAAGAGGACAACAAATGAGGGGCTGTGACAAACTGTTTCGTATATATATAAATATAAATATATATATATATATATGTACAGTAGAAACGTTTTTGTTCGGGTTAATTTGAACACTCTTGTTGTGGCCTGTATGGTTCCTAAAATCGTGGCTTGTTAATGGGCACGATTTTAGGAAACTGTCAGTACTTCCTGGCCTACACATCGCCTGCGGGTCCAAGATTGCCCTGTGGGCCCGAAAAAATTGATTCCACACGGTTGTACCTGCCCACCGTCGCTCGCTGTTTCGCAGCGAGGCTGTACTTCCGTGTTAACCACCGTGCATTTTTTTTTTTTCTTCAAGCGGGCAAAGGTACTGGTGGCTTAAATGTATATTCTGACCGAGAATGACAAAATTACAACCTTACTTTGATGTATCTGACCCCAATTCCGGTAAAAGAGTCCTAGTAGTGTGAGTATGCCCTTAAAGTAGTAAAGGAGTCCTAAAGTGAGTATGCCCTAAGAGTAGATATGCCATAGCCTTGGGCATCTGATCCTGTTGTGCCCCTGAGATTATGGTGTTGAGGCTGCATTATTAACGAGAGAGAGTAACGATAATCGTGGTTTGTGGAGGGTCGGTTTTTTGTTTTGTCTTTTGTGGACTGTGGTCTGTGGAACCTCACGGATAATTACGAACTAGGCACTGCACTTTCTTTTACCACCACAAAGTTTTCCAGCTATTTTTTCAGAGACGGGGGTTGCATGCTGCCGCATGGGCATGGTTCAAGTTTGCAATAAATAAATCCAGGCAAAACGCATTGTGTGCATGGCCTGTTTTGCCTGGATGTATTTCCCTGCCACATCTATTGGCCTACCTGTTTGCAGTTAATACATCCATTGGCATGCAAAACGCGTTGTGCGCACGGCCTGTTTTGCCTGGATGTATTTCTTGCGAACCAGCAGGATGGTACGTCCCACCAGATGCCGCCGTGCACGCGTCACGTAATAAAAAATTGGCGGGGAAAAGTAACTAAGCAGGAGTCACAAAAACAGTTTGAAATTACACTTCGGGCAAAAACTGAGTTTGAAATTGCACTCCGGGCAGTGTACCTGACCGTAAAGCTGGCTTGTATACATTTTCCGGAGTGCAATTTGAAACCCGTTTTGGCCCCAAGTGTAATTTCAATCTGTCTTTGTGACTCCCGCGTAGTTACCCTTTTTTTTTTTCTTTCTATTCACAAGAAAGTCCTTATAAAAGGGTTTAAAATTGACGAAGGCATGAGCTGCATCTGTGAGCACCAAAGCAGGGCAAGCTGCCCAGAATTCCTTAAGCCACCGGTACCCTAGGGGGTCTTCAAGTTAGGCCCCCTCTGGCGAGGCTTTGGCACAAATGCATATGAACCTGTGCAGTGTCGGTGCGGATACCCTTACAAGGGTATCCGCCCTGGTTTTTGCAGACGACAAGAAATAAGTTTAGATTAAAAGTTTAAGTATACTGCGCAAGGCGCGACTATGTATGTAATTTACGTTGATAGGATGATTGACTAGAGCAGAGGGTGTGTGGGCACGCAGGCTAGAGGCGAGCGTGATTTTTATTTGTTGATGATTGAAGAACCAGCGTGATCGCCGATCATATGTTTATTTCTGATGAAACTAGGATTGAAAGGATTATGCTTCTTGATTGATGCGTCTGCCTGTAACTTGTGCATATGTACGGAGGACGACATCGACAAACAACGTAGTTTTGAGGATGTTCCGGTAGAGCTACGCGTCGCTCAGAATCCGCATATTTAGGTGTTTGTCAAAACTAGACCCAGACTTGGGCTTAGCATTATTGGTTACGGTGTCAGACTTTCATTTGAGAGATTTAGGGATCGAGGTCGAGCTGCGACGGCGCGAGGGTATTGGAGTAGCGTGAAGGAACCGAGAGGTTGAGGGTCCAACGGGGCTATCCATCCCCCTTGGTTCTGCCATCGGTGGCGTTAGAGCGATATGGGCGGCTTTTGTTTTCGTCCTTTAGGGACTTAAAACTTTACAAATATTTTTACCTTTGTCATAGTGATTATTTAAGTTTATGCTTTGACTCCTCGCAAGTCGGACGCGACACCGAACACAGATGGCCTTCCCGACAGTTGAAGACTTTGAGTGCACGCTTCTTTGGTTGACTGGCGGGCTCCTGCAGGATCGAGATGGGGACCTATACTCAGACAAGAAGGCCCGTGCGAAATAAGGAGGCTCACAACTGATTTGAGTGCTCAGCAATCACATGGGATTTCATTTGCTTCAACCTTCAAAGTTCCCTGGTGAACTTTTGGGTATTACCGCTGAGATCTGCACAGGGCTGGTGCTTTTAGACCCATGCATGGGCCCCTATAGCAGGAATCACACCCTTGGCCTAACATCCAGTTAGCTATGCGGAGACCTGTCTGTTGAAGTGGTCCGAGGAGGCAGGGAGCTCCGCCCGAAAGGAACGGGTCACGGGGAACTTGACAAATGCACGCTGCGGTGCTGGCATGCAGAATCGTTCGTCGAAGTTTGGGTATAGGGGCAAAAGACTAATCAAACCGATTGTAGCTGGCCCCGCCAGAAACATCCCGCAGAGTTGGCTAGACGGGTTGAACGCACCACGTTATTCCGGTCGCTTACGGGCGCTGGGTGGGCGTTGAGACGAGCAGTGGGGTGCGGCGCTAATCTTGGGACGACGGGTACGGGGTCGGGCGGAGAAAGGGGCGAAGCGATGACGAGGCCAAGGAGCGAATGGGAGGAAGTGAATCCAGACGGGATGTTGCGCGGGTGCAGTCGAATGTGCTATGGCGAGTGGGAAGTCACGTTGCTCGCTCGATTCTGGACAGAGTAAGGCAAGCCAATATGATATACTGGGATGTTAGCATAGGGCGGGTCCAGTAGTAATGTTAGTTTTGGGAGTAGAGTAGTGGGAGATGAGTTAGTAGATGAATACATGCGCGGAGAGATGGCGGACACAAAAAAGAAGGGAGATGGAAACATGTGTAACTTGCTCGCTCTCGCACGAAATTGGTCGGAGGAGGACTCGAATCAGGAAATTTTGGGGCGGGCGACTCCGATTCTAAGGTTAGAGCTGGTAAAAGGTTAGTAAGTATGGGGATAGGAGGAAAACGACGTGCGCGGAACGATGGTGGAAGATAAGACACGAGAAGAAAATAGTAAGCTCACGCGATTCTCAACAGAATCGGATGAATAAAGATTCGTAGCCAGTGTTTTTTGGGCGGGCGACCCCGAATCCACAATCGGATTGGTATAAGAAGGAGTAGAGGGAAAGTTAGTGAGGAAGTTAGTGTGTGGAGAGGTGTCGGAAGAGTGAAGATTGCGAGGGTGGAGATTGTGGGGCTCGCTCGTTTTCTGACAGAAACGAGTGAGTGAGGACTCATATTGGAAGTTCTTGGGAGTGGTGGATCCAATGCTGAGCTCAGATTTCGAGTTTGGTAGGCAGATTTTGCACCGCGAGCAGAGAGAGAGCCGCGCCAAAAAGAAAAGGGAAGCCATTATGCATCTACCCATGTTCTGGCAAAAGATTCACCTCAATTTTTGTTCATTCATTCGATAAAGGTAGCCCTCGATATCTCTCTCCGCGAAGGGTTGGAAAGCAATATATAGTCTTATGTTTAGAGGGAGGTGCGGGCGAGTGTGTACTGGTGAAAAGTAATAAGAGACAATGGTAAATCGTGATGCACTTTCCCTGGTTCGGCAGCGAGATTCACCCTCGAACAGGCAACAATGCGCCTGTCAGCATTTGGGAGAGAAGTCTGTCCTGTTTTACGAATGCATTCAGGTTGAGGTTCCTAGTTCCGTTCAACTTCGTTCGATAGTTGCTCGTCGAGGGTAGCGACCTGCTCCTCGCTGATCTCTGATTGTTCCGGCTGCAGTCTCCTCCGTGGTCTTTCGTCCTATCCAGGGTCTATGATTTTTCGGGCTTTGAACGAACCCAGCATAGCTGGCGGCCAAGTGTGAATGTGAGCCGAAGCTAGCAACAGGCGTAAGAGAGAAGGAGGGGAGGCTTTACTGTGGACGAGGAGAGGCTACCCACTCAGTCGAGCGGAGCAGCAGAAGGCAGGAGCGAGGGAGGGGATTCGCTAGTTAGCAGAGGGATTGTCTGCGCTGTCAATTGAAGTGACAAAGTTTGTGAACCGAGGACCTGGGAGCTTACCTGTTGGCCTTTACAATGCCTATCTGATCGTTGGATCGAAGCAGCAAGAGAGGCGGCGAACTTTTGCTTACGTAGTTCTTGTCAGGAGTGTTGCTTGCTCCACTACGCGAGCTGACTACAGGTTACAAGAGGGAAAAAATTGAAGAGAGTACTTACCAGGCAAAGTTGGAGCTGCAGGAAGTCTGAGTATGGAGGGGAGGGGTATTGTTGCTAGTGGGAAGGATCGCCAGAGGGTCAACAGTTAGTGGTTTGACTTCTGATTGACCGAGCTGCCACACTCTGGCTGTCATTGCGGGGCCCTCAAGCGAAGGAAGATTTCAAGGCCCTCTCCTGAGAGTCGAGTTGTCCCCCTCCTATATCTCGAGAGTCTCAAACCCTTCCTTCTATCCTTCTTACTCTGAGTCTAGTCCAGTTTTGAGAGGAAGGCGGCAGGCGGGATTGCAACCCGTAGGACCGCAGCAAGACTCTGTGGGGAGTCAGCCCACCGATTACGCGAGCTCTGCCGGAACTCAGGAGAAGTTTTGGAGGTAGGGAATTGAAAGGTAACCATTGCTTCCCCTCTATAAACCCAGTTATAACCTTTATCTGTATTCCTTGTTATGTTTTGACTAAATATACTACATGCACCCTTACTTTGACTTTCAATTTGACATTCAGGACACACAAGACTTAAATAAATGAATGTATGCTCAATGCCAGTTTCAGTTTATTGTTTGACTAAAAGCAGATTGTGGGATTGCATATGGGGGAAGGATGGGAGAAGGGTTGTTTTGCTTGAGTTTGACTGAGTCTATCAAAGGTTGGGCAAGTCTCCATAAGTTTGGGGAGACCCAGTGCTATGTTTATTTTGAATTGCCTCGAGAACCAGACATGTTCCATAAGTTTGGGTGGTCCGGTTGCTCTGACTTGTGAGGGCTGACTGTGGATGACTTTTCAGGGACCAAGCATGTTCCATAAGTTTGGGTGGCTTTATCGCCTTGTTTACTTTGGGTTTTCGTCAGTTTCTTTAGTTTCTGAACGAGGAGGTATGAGCATGTTCCATAAGTTTGGGTGACTCAACCTCTTCCTGCTTTGGATTTTAAGAGAAATGAACCAGGCTGAGGATCAAGACATGTTCCATAAGTTTGGGTGGTCTTGGTTCAACGCCTCGCACACACTTGAACCAGAAGGCTATAACTTGGCTATACTTTATTACTATTTTATCTATGAACAGGCTAGTCAGACAAGGTTCCATAAGTTTGGGTGGTCTGACTATAACTTATCACCAACTGAAGAGAGTACTAATTGAGAATAAACTTATGGTACAAAGGGGCAGACTGAATCTTGAGCTAAAGATAATCGGTTCAGTTTTATGCTACCTCAAAAGACTAAGTGCAGATAATTATATAAAGTTGAGATATTTAAACAGTTCAGGGCGACTAGGGTGGCCTTGTCATATGCTCAAAGAAGAGAAAAATTGTTGTGCCCTGTGCTTGTGTATACTCAATGGTTGAGCTAGATATGTTCCATAAGTTTGGATAGTCTAGCTTTATGCCCCCTATGTAAGCTGGGTATAAAGGGATAAATCATTGAGAGACCATGAACTATTGTTTGATAAATTTGACTTTGGGGGATGGTAAGAGTACTTACCTTTGTGGTTTGACCTGCATGAGACTGAGTGCGACTACTACTTAATCTAAGTTTCAGTTGATAGGTAGTTGCTTTAATTGTTCGCCACGTGCTAGAGTCATAGGAGTTAGTTTCAATTCCTGCATTTTCTGAGCTAAGTTTTTTTACTTAGGTCAATTTGTGCATTTTCTGGGATCTTTTATTATACTTGGGCTTGTATAAATCTTGGTAAGGCACTTTCTCTACGGGAACCGTTGCCGAAATTTCTACAAAACCAAGGAGTTAGTCAGATTTTGTTTTTTTCATGGTCTAACTTTTTTGTCTTTTTGGCTTAGTAAAAATTTGGAAAACCTCATTTTCTAAAGAGAGTGTTGTTTGCTAATTCAAGGAGTTAAACAAAATTGGACCTTGAGAAGTCAAAGTCATCTGAGATTTTGAACTTAGTTTTGTATAAATCTTGAAATAACACTTTCCCTACGGGAAGCGCTGCCAAAATTTCTACAAATCTAAGGGGTTAGTTAAATTTTGTCTTAGTTGAATTTAGGTTTTGTTTCTGAGTTCATATCTGACTTAGTATAAATCTGGGAAGTCTACCTTTCTAAAGGAAGTGCTGCCCAAATTTTTACTAATTCAGAGAGTTGGACAAATTTTGATTTTTCAGAGTAAGAAATTGTTCTTGTTTTCATATTTAAGTTAGTATAAACTCTAGAAAGACATTTTTCCTACGGGAAGCGTTTTTTCTTAGTTTAAAGGATTTAGATTATATTATGACAGGTGACAGGTCTGGGCAATCCACATTGTATAAAGGAGATTCTGTCAAAAGTCTATCTTTTCATTAGGCACTAATTTAGGGGTAGACTCATGATTAGTTAAGTAGAATGATTCTTGATGAAGACATGATATGGAGATTACTTCCGATTTGAACTTATAGATTTAGCTTGGGATTGACCTGTCTTGTGTTACAGGTCCTCTTGAACGTTTGATTCGAAATCGGGACTAGATTCAGTTTGATCTTACAAGGATCACCTTCTGTTATCACTGATAACAGGTCGGTTGCCGATTCGTCGGTCTATGACTCAACTCCAATTCACCTTCAGTACTCAGCCTAAAAGACTTTAGCCCTGGTGATTTTGTTGCTTTATTAAGGTTTTCATTCGGACTTTTATTGAATGGTCATTTAACAAAGGTACTGGTGTTTAGTTGTGGTTGGTTGGACAGGGGTTAGGGCTTGCATGGCTAAAGCGAGGGGTATGAGTATAGAGGTTGGTTGAAGTTGACTCCGTGCAGTGCGTGGACTTTTGGTTGACTCTTTGATGTGATTGCAGGTATGTACTATGGTTCAAATTTGGATTTGACTGTCCGCGATCACACATATATATATGACTGTGAGGAGTCTCACTGTGATTGTGAGAAGTGATCGTCACATACTTATTCCCCTTTGCATATATATGTATGTATCTATGTTAAGTGTTCGCGTGACATGAGAGGGTCCACGCTTAAGGGTTTAATTAGGGTTCAGATTGGAAAAGGAAGTAAAACCCCGCTTTATTGTTGAATGTTTCTTAAAAATTTCTTATCCGGACGTTAGTCCTGGGCCCGGATTCGAGGTCCTTGTTTAGGACATCACAGACCCTAGACTTTGCATGGAAGGGATCTCCCTCCGTGTAGAGTCTATTTGCCCTGTCTGCCGAGATACTCAGCCTAAAGGTTGGAGGTGTCGCGGAGGCCGCATGGCTATTCTTTCAGCTGTGCAATATCTTGAAGAGGCAAACCTTCACGATACTTTGAGTCCGACACTTGAGTGTCATAAGCGGTACTCGGATCCACGAGGGGCCGCTTGATTATGGGCACTACATAGTATGCCATCATTGCGACTGCTTGCATATTCATGCATTTCTAGTCGATATGGGAAGACCCTGCGCCCGCGCGGTTTTATACTAAGTCTGGCGCGAGACGCCTATCCGATTTTCCGCATCGGAAAGTTATGGGATGACCAGTAAGGGACTAGGAGTGTTGTCGCGTTGTTTGTTCTATGTCATTTTGTATATGTATGTGTATGTGTATGTGTTTTTATTATCGTATTTTTAGAGTAGTGTGCGTGTGGAGTGTGGGATGCGTCCTAGTCGAACGACGACAAGTCGTGCTTGGGACCTCAGCCCCCCCAAGATGTCGGTTCGCGTACGGGTCCGATAGAGGCGTAATACCGCACGTACCCCCTATGCTACAGCGTACGAGAAACGCCCTCGACTGGTCCACCTCTGCGATTGCATCTGATTAGCTTTCGTATTGTGGACTGGTAGCTCGGTGGGGATACGCCCACCGAAGGGAGGTGACAGCTCCCGCTAGGTGGAGGTAAGTCGTGCCTCGTGTAGGCCCTATCCTGTCGTAGGGGCTCACGGGAGGTATGGCTGGCGCACTCGGCCGGAGCGGCTTGTGGAAGCTCCAGTATGTATTCGCGACGAGGATTTAGACCAACTCCTGCGTGACACGGTCGGGAGGGTCCCGCGCTGCCTTGTGCGATGCCGGACCGATGTGCTCGACAGCGGCACACAAATTCAGCCACCGCGTTAAAGCACCAATACATGCCAGCTATCGGCCATGGGCCCCTTTCGGAGGCCGCCCACTGCCGGTTCATTTTATCCACGGCGCTAGACCTCCTAAATTTTAGGAGAGTCTCACAACAGGTTCTCCATTTGCCTGGTGCCATGTACTGGTGGTTTAATGGCCTAAGAACATGGAGGTACTCGCGGTTTAAACCACTAGTACCAATGGTATTGAATTGGGGAAATTGTTCAAAGTAAGTGGGTGAAGCACACTGTCAAGCCTTACTAGAAGTTTGGTCCGCAAACAACTTGAACACTTTACTCGTCAATCTTTTTTTTTTTTTTTTTTAGAACAATGCTCCAATTTATTCGTGGGGAGCCGCACTTGCTAGGAACCGGGCCCAGCGTCCCATTTGATTTTTTTTATATTTTTTTTTAAGCCCTTGCGATATCCCTCTATCCCGACGGTGGTAAGAAAACCGTCAGAATTGAGGGCTTATCTGTCTGGCTGCTCCATCTATTGGTGGGGAGTGGCACCTGCTGGAAACCGGGTCCAGCATCCCATTGATACATCAGGTAGCACAGAAATTGGTGTTTGTTGATTCCTGGGGCTGTGGTTATTATTGACTCATTCCTGGGGCTGTGGTTATTATTGACTCATCCCGGGGCACCTATATCCCATGGAGCTGCTAGTGTCACCCTACCCTTTTTAAAAACACCCATTATCTATTACTCCAGCCCTATTTCAGCAGCCCCCCTGTATTGCTATGTTTAATCATTTAGCCTACCCTCGTAAAACAACCTACACCACCCCCTGAGACCTCATCCTATCCTTCTGAGTCAACCAAGTACCCTGTTTCCCTGTTCCCCTAAGCCAATGCAGTATAGGGAGACGTGTGTAGTTGTTACCAACCTGCCATTTGCTGTTGCACGGGTGGACAATGCCTTGACTCTATTGTCCCATGGAGCTGCCGACATTCCCCATCACTTTTTTGGAGCGTATTCAACATCCCCCCATTATTCATCGTTACTACAACTACCCCATTAGAAATCTTTAAATCTTTAAACCCCTTAAACCTTGTACCCTTTCAGAACCCCTGCAGAAGCCATGTGGAACCCGTGCTTGCCACCATTATTGATCCTTGGAGTCCGCAGCAACAGTGCCCTCTCTCCGTGTTGGTGTCTTCGTCGTCATTGGTGCCTGTTGCTGTCATTCAGTCCCCTATCATCCAGCAGTCTGGAGAGCAGAGGCGGGCAGTGGGGCGAGCAGGGGAGGCCAGTGGGGCAACTGCGAAGGGGGAAGAGGAGAGTGTGATTGGTGCATCGGGTTTGTCGGAGGGAGCGAGGGGAGGGGGGGTGGTTGGGTAGGCGCGTCAGAACTTGGGAGGAGGATGAAGTTGGGTTGGAGGTATGGGACCTGGAAGTCGCTAAAGGGTTTCCTCTGCCAATAGGGTTTCGTTCTCCTTCATGGTTTCCATGTAATATCCAGATCGGTGTCAAGTTCCGAAAACAGTTTGTTAGGGTCCTGCCAAATCTGCATATAGGAGTGTTGAATGACCTCCTTAATGGGAGGGTCTTTCTCCTCAGAGAATTCACGCTTCATGCTTTTCCATGCTTCCTGGGGTTTGGTTCTGATTTGCTCTTCGACTGCTTTGTGCGTCTGCAACAGGCCAAATTGGTGGTCCTTTCTTTCAAATGAGCATTTGGCTCTCCAAGCCAACATAAGAATATGTAGCCTTGTGTATGAAAAGAGGTTGCTCGCGAACGGGGACCAATGTGTCATTAAATGGCGGTTCTCACGCAGTAGCAGGAGGCCTAGGTCCCAGGGGATGTGATATCCAGTGAGGGAGTGAAAGGTCGCATCCCGCCAATGGGCCGCCATTGCCATAATTGGGTGATCATCGGGCACGCCAGTGAGCAGTGTTCAAGGATTGCTCTTACCGGCGTGTGAGTACTATACAATATGTGCAGATGGGGGACAATTTCCCTTGTTGTTCCAGGTTAGTCCTAGACACGAGCCAATCGGGTGTGGGGAGGCAGCGATGCAAGATCTGCCACTTCAGAGACCTGTGATTTGTGGGCATGATTTTCGCATATCTGGACCAGTCAAAAAATTGTGACAGTTTAAGCTTCAGCGGTGAGTCTCGAGCCCATCTTTTCGCTACCGTTTGACTGATCGGTTGGCTCTGACGTGTTGTTCTATATCCCCCTTTCACTGTGTAGTTCCATATGTGCATCGGTTTAGAGCCTGATCATTTCCATTCTGCTGGGTCAAAGGAAAGCTTGGCCACGGGTGTGGTGGTTTCGTATGCATAGTAGCCATTTTTTTTGTCCCCCATCACTCTCACCTACACCAATCCCCCTCATCCACATGATATGTCCAAATTGTCATTTTCAACAGTTTTGTGAATCTAGCCCCTGGCAGCTGGGGTTCATAAGCTTCCAGTTCACAGGTCCCGTGATTGTTCTCCTTGACCTTGAATATGATTAGATCGACATGCGAATATTTGATCACTCTGTCATCACGTTGGACTGTCGGACCCTCATGCAGGGTGAGCCGCCAGACGATTGGAAGAACCTTTTTTAGCAGGTCTATCTTTTCCTCTACATTTTTAACATGTTTAAGTTTATGTTGCAGCTGGTCAGGAGTTGCCCACTCCCCTCTCAGTGCATCCCACAGGTCTCCGACCGTGAAAACACCCTTCTTGGCTCAAATGAGCCAAGGGGAATTCGTTATCAGAAGAAAAGGTTGACCTGATTCTTGAAAAATATGCGGGTTGCCAAAGAGGGGTTGCCTCCATATATCGTACCACATATTCGGGGGATGTTTTTGTTGGGGACCCCATCGTCTTCGAAGTCTGATTACATAAGGCCAGAGCGGATCTGCCTTTATGTCCAGCTTTGTGGCGTGTGTCGGGTCAGCTGGGTGTGCAAGGTGCGCTTGTTTTGGGGGCGAGGGGGTGGTCCAGAGGTTATTTGTCATCCATTGGAACGGGTGGATATTTTCAGATATATCGTTTTGTGGAGCAAGGTTGACGATTTGCAAGTAGGCAAACGGCTTCCAAGGAATGTCATTTCCAATAAGGAGACGAATGAGGACTTTGAAAATAAGTGCCTTAGTCTCTTTTTCAAGATCCAATATTCCCAGACCCCCGTTGGATCTGGGTTGTGTGATGAAGTCCCAATTTACTCCGTTGACGCAACCCTTGAGTCTTAGCGTTGTTTTTCCACAGGTAAGTCGTAAGGGTTTTCTTTAGTCTTGCGTGTTGTTGTTTGCTCAATGGCCATACTACCAATTTATACCAGATGGTCGCCAAGACCGCAATATTAATTGCTAAGGTTCGCCCCACGAGTGATGTGTGCAGACCCTCCCAATTGACCAGTCGGTCCAAGGTCATGTTAACCAGCATGTCCCCATGGTATGGAGGAGGACCCACGACAGTCAGTCGCACTTCTAGTATCCTTATGGCTTCTTCTTTGCGAGCCCATGCTACACTGGACTCAGGTGGGGGTGGTTGTTCTTGAGGATGGAGCCATCAACCCTCTCTCTTTGAACCCTAGTTGACTTTCATGTCGGCTGCAAGCGAGAAAAGGTGAATAACTTGAGTGAGAGCTTGAACACTGTTCGGGTCTGCTCGTATTAGTACGGTGAGATCGTCCGCAAAGAGTGATGTCACTGGTATGAGGTGGTGTGGTATATCCCGGATTGACACTTTGCTGATACGTGGATGCGCTCTAATCATCGATGTAAGGGTCTCCATGACAATCAGAAACAACAATGGTGCGATAAGATCTCCCTGTCGCACTTATCTTTGAAGGCAAATCGGTGGCGAAAGATGACCATTTAGCAATATGTTGGTTGACGCAGATTTGTGTAACAAGTGCACCCATCAACAAAAGACTGGACCAAAATTCATTTTAACGAGGCACATGTCAAGGAAGTCCCAATCAACATGGTCATATGCCTTTTCGAAGTCTATGAAGAGGATCGTAGCTTGGACCCTCCGTTGGCGGGCATATTTGATGGTCTCATTGACCAACAGAATATTATCCTGGATGTTCCGATTGGGCATGAATCTTGTCTGGTCCGAGTGAATCAACATATTCATGAAAGGTAACAGTCTGTTAGTGAGAACTTTAGTCACAAGTTTGTAGGGAACCGGAAGAAGAGTGATGGGTCTATAGTTTCTGATGTTTTCTTTGTCACATGAAACATGTTTAAGAACGTATACAGTAAAAACTTTGAGATACTGGGGCTTTTACCCGACTTTGTCTGAAAATAGGATCATGATCAATTACTGACCTATTCGATAAAGAACCCTATGAGATAGGCTACAATTCTGAAAAAATATGAAAAAATTTGAAAAAAATGTGAGAAGTTTCCTTCTAAGCTGCACGAAGGGACTATAAGAACCTCTTTTTTTAAGACACCAAGGCCATTATCTGGCTTTGGCTAAGAAAATTCTCGACTATTTGGAAACAAAAATTGCCACCACACAGGTCCTACAAATGTTTCAATATTATTAAACCACCAGTACTTGCTAAAGTTGTACCCGTTAATAAGCCATAATTTTAGGAAGCATACGAGCCACTATACTCTATTTTTTGGGGCGGCCAATAGTTAGGCCAAATACTAGTGGTTTAAGTTATTAACTACTCTTGGCACTGCTCCTATGCCGACAAAGGAGATATCACACCGCTTGGGGGGTGTTGGCAATTGCACAACAATCCAGTGATCCAGGTTTCTGTGCCCGTCACGATGAACGCCTTTTGGATCGGATAGCTGGAGGTGATAAGAGCATCCTCCAGGAGAGGGACCTCCCCAAAGAGGATAAGCACGGATCTAATTTTGAGCATCACTCAAGCTGAACATCGCAACTTATTGCTAGACAAACCACCTTGCCTCTGCTAAATGAACACAAGATTGGTGTTGGGGGGGTTGAGGTGATGAGGGGGTGGGCAGCAGTGGTCGATATCACTGACCTGGGGGGGGGCAGTGAGCAATGGCGGTGGTGAAGGGGGGGAAGGGCTATGATTGGCGATATGAGGGTTGGGTGCTGTGGCATAGAGGGGAAACGGGGGTGGGTATGAAGGTAGAGATTGGGGCAAGGTATGGAGGACTGGGTTATCCATTTGACTCAGGTAATATCTCGTGTTGCAGGGGTGCATAAGACCTCTGATGCTGTGTTTTTTTGTCCTGACTGGTTCTTTTTTTTTTTATAACAATTACAGGGAAATGGGCCCGACGTCGCTTACGGTGTGCTCATATTTTTGTCACAAGTACTAACAAGTAGTAACAATTGTATTTCCATTAGTTCGTGATGTGCCCTCACCCCTGCTATTTTATTTCTGTTTTTTTTGCCCTTTTCTTTTCTTTTCTTTTCTTTATGTTTTATATTTTTATAAAGCCCAGGTTCAACTTCTTGTAGAGGTTGGATTTCTAGACATGTGAGAGGTGCCTTCGGCACTAGGCCATTCGGTATTCCTATGGAACTTCCCTTCCAACCTACCACTTTCGCAGTTTCCCCCGACGCACCTCTACACCCACAGTCCCACCTTATTATCCACTAAGGACAATCACCTTACAGTCTATTACAGACGGAGGTGACCTAACCGGACAGTGGTCGTGGATACGGGACCAAGTCTGATTGGGAGGTGAGGGGTGATGCTCGTCACCTCAACCCAGGCTCCCCACGGCTACTAGCTGCTCTGTCGAGCCAGGATTGGTGTTGTCTTCCTTTTGTGAAAATTACTTGATCTGCTTGTTGGGTGAATCATTTTCTGGAACTTCCCAGATTCCTCCCTATTTCAAAATCTGTTATTTAGCTTTGTTCATTAGGGTTTAGTCATACCAAGACTATTATCTATTTATCTATCTTCTACTAATACCTAAAGGAAAAAGTGTTCCCTGTAAGACAGTCCCTTTGGGCCCAGCAAAAATAAGGCCCTCACGTCATTTGGACGACACAGGAGGTGTCCAGTGAAATTGGCCGCAGGAAGTTTTTTGTCGGGCGGCTGTGGGGTCGAGGTTGTCTCCCATTGCGTTTCGTGGGGAAGCGCTGCCAAAAACTGTGACTACAGGCGCGGGTTCGAGTCGCAGAGGGGCCAGGCCGCTTTTATGGTACTTTGTCTGGCGAGCGGTTTTTTCCATTTTGCTACCGATTGCAGAAAGCGAGCAGTGTATATTTCCATGTTCTAGTGGAAGATCCTTCAATTTTGCTCATCCTATCAATGGAAGTCGCGTGAGGCCAGCCGTGAGGTTGGAGACTTACC
>BFEA01000055.1:1313374-1325764 GCA_003427395.1 Chara braunii
CGCGCGCGCGCGCGCGCGCGCCCTCTCTCTCACACACACACACACACACACAGTGAAAAAAAAAAAAAAAACTAGTAGTGTATATTTCCATGTTCTAGCAGAAGATCCATTCAATCTTGCTCATCCTATCGGTGGAGGTCGTGTGAGGCAGCCGCGAGTTTGAAGAATTACCTGCTCTCTCTCTCTCTCTCTCTCTCTCTCTCTCTCTCTCTCTCTCTCTCTCTCTCTCTCTCTCTCTCAACGTCCAAATGAGAATGAACCTGCCACGATAACACGAAAGATTCATTTTCATTTGGACGTTGTGTGTGTGTGAGAGAGAGAGGGCGTCGGAGACTGTTTGACGCGAAGTTTGGTGTGCCAAACTCGACGTCAGAACCTCTCTGACGCCCTCTCTCTCTCTCTCTCTCTCTCTCTCTCTCTCTCTCTCTCTCTCTCTCGTTCTTCCCTCTCCCCCCCCCCCCCCCGCCGCACCTGGGTTATTTTTCGTTCGTTACTTCTCGTTTTTTTTTTTTTTTTACTTGTTTTTTTGGGAATACCGGTCGTTTGTCGGTGGGTACCTCGCCTGACGCAGCGCGTTGACGGCCGCGTCGGCTTTTTTAATCTGGGCGAGGTACTAGTGGTTTAAAATTACAATCTCATAGGGATAGTCGGTTTCTCAGCTCCTGTGTTTCATGTTCGGAAATGCATTTGAAATTATTTTAGGTTGCGGGACAAGTATTCATACCTTTTTTCTATGCGTTAGGGGAATTGTTTTGAGAACCTTCTTTGAAATAATAGAGTAAATGAGACACTGAACCCGTTGGCCAGTTCTTCAAGTTCATAGTAAGTCGCATTGAAATCGCACGTCAACATGTCATACCTAGGACCATTCTAAACAAAATAGGAAAAGATGAGGCTGAAGATGATGCCAGATCTCATAGGAGTGAGTCAGAGAGGTGGGCCGCATGCCCGCACACCTTGGGAAAAATCGAGGGTGGGCGGGGCCTTTTCGACAAAAAGGCGAGGAGAACGACTCAAACTCCGTAGGACCTTACCCTTGTGTTTCTATGCAGGTTTGCATATGCGATGAGTGTTGCGAGCAGGCGTAGACTGAAGGGCGCTGCTCGGTAAACATCACAAGTTGTGTATGCAGGTCAGGCCCCTGTGACTTATACTGTCTCAGGCCAAGGCAGTGGTACCGCTCGGGCTAGCAAGTCGGTTCTTCAGCCTGGGTGAGTGTCACATCTCCTGTTAGACCTCCGTTGACTCAGGTGGTTGTTTTGTCTGTCATGGATGTTTGAAAGTTGCCCTCAAGCTGATGGTTGGACTTGTTTTGTAGCGAGGTCATAGATGTTGTCAGTGAATGGTTGCGATTGTAACGTCCGGTTTCATACATCCGGTACCGGTGCCATCTGATGTACCAACCCACGATAACCGCACAGAAGGAACTAGACTGTTGGAACTACTTGCAATTGCAATCGTCGTCGTTGACATAATATTACTCAAGACCATTTCAAATAAAATAGGAAAAAATGAGGCCGAAAATGATGCCAGATCTCATAGGAGTAAGTCAGAGAGGTAGGCCGCAGACCCGCACACCTCCTGGACCGTCTCAAATTTCTCCATCGTCATGCAAGTGACCGCGTCGTCTTGCAGAGAATGGTAGAACGAGCGAGTGAGCGATGGCAGCTGGAGGCAGAAGCGAGCGACTCGCATGGTTGGAGGAAGATATTGTGCTGGTCTTGAGTGGAGTAGTGCGATAATCAGTAGTTTGGGGCCGGAAAATGGTGGAAGAATGGGATGAAGAAGATGCTACTCGCCTTGAACGAGTGGTTTGATCGCAACGAGGTTGGGAGAAGTTGCATGACTTGCTCTGACCTTGATATACTGTCATTCATAAGTAATCAATGACTTGTTGAAATTGGGAGCCGATGCCAAACTTCGGACGCTGAAGGCCTTCCGATGGTGTCGTTGTCGACGGTTGATGTCGTGGTGAACTGCTTGAGTGGTTGCTTTCGACTGCAGGGTAGGGATGTGGAGAATGATCCTTGCCAGAGTAATAGGGTTAATATCTTTAGAAAATCATATCGGGATTATACTCTACAGAGGGGGGCAATTGAGAAATTTGCGCGACCAATGCGATGAGAAAAACTGAGAGTGGTGATAAGTTATATAAGGGAGAGAGTGAAGGTTATGAAAGGATATACTGAGGCTCAAGCGTATCATGATGGGGGTGCATTCTTATATTTGTGGGAAAGTTGGCAGCGGTGTGGAGAGGGATTGAGGTTACAATACAAGGAGATTGACTTTGAGCGAGGGCTGGTGCAACCTGGGTATATGAAGACAGATCGTCATGGAGGGAGATTCATAATAAGATTGTGGGATCCGAAGAGTGAGGAAGAAACGTTTTTGGGTTGGTTGCCTGAAATGTTGGCTAGTTATGAGCGTGTGGGGCAAGATTTGTGGAATGGTTCTCTCTTCCGGTCCGTGCGGGGAAATGGACTATTGAGTGGAGGTGGTTTTAATAAGTGGATAGAAAAATGGTTTGGAGTGGCTGGGGCGTTTGAGGGGGAAAGTGGTCATAGCTTTCACATAGGACGTGTGCAAGCGGGGATTGAAGAGGGTTGGAGTTTGGGATAGATGATACGACAGGGATGAGGCGTGAGTGGAAACAGGCGAATGAAGGGCAATTAAAGGAGGATGAAGATTGTCGTCAAACCAAGAATTGCAGGGTTACTAACTCGGGGGCTGGGGAGGCAGAAGAAAGTGGAGGCAGGGATGGTAAAACGCTTGATGATGTTGAGGGTGAGGATACGGGGGTACAAGAAGGTTTTTTGTGATGAGGGTAAGATAAGAAGATAGGGGGCGGGACTTATATCGATTTTTGAGAGGATTTGATGGAGGAGTATGGCAGGAAGGAATATATATTTAAAAGGTTACGAAGGAAGGGAGTTATGGTTTAGGGAGAGGGCGTCAATTAGGGATGCTTCAACTGACCAATCCTTTGAGATGAAGGTAGGGCATACATGGTGGTAGTCGGAGGTGAAAAGGTCTATAACCTAGGTTGTTGGATCAAACGTCCTGGACCCCCCTGACCGTCTGGGATGTCCGACCGGACGTCTGGTCGGACGTCCGACCGGACGGGGTATGTCCGACCTAGCGCAAAAAAAANAAAAAAAAAAAAAAAAAAAAAAAAAAAAAAAAAAAAAAAATCTCAGAAAAATCTGAAAACATATATATGTTATGTAACATAACAATACAAACAACTTTTGTCTTGGAGTCATGTTCAAATTCGCAGCCAATCATGAGTAAAAAATAAAAAACCAAATTTTTTTTATTTTTTTTTTCGAAAAAAAAAATTGTTTTTTCGGACGACGGGGGCACCGGACGTATGGGGAGACGTCCGGGGGAGAAGACCGGCCCCCGGACCATTGGTAACCTAGTCTATAACTGGATTCCTATTTCAGAGAAAATGTCCTTCTTGATATGGGTCGCGCGGCCCCAATCGGTATTATCTTCCGTTTTAGATAATGAGTCTGCGGATGTTAAGAGACATAGGAATCCATATTGGATAAAAGATTGCATTGAAGGTTATGAGAAAGGAATCTATGTCCCTTAACCATAGTTGAAGGATTGGTTTGTGGATTTCATTCTGGAAAGTTATGAGGAGGCGGCTTGACTACCTGAGTAAAACCTGATAGAAGCGGATGACAGGAGGTAAGGTTGTGAGGTAACAAAAAAGAGAAAAGTTTTCAGTCTTGCAAACAGTTCTCTGTGAGTGGAGGAGGATTGAAGAAGGTTTTGGGAAAGACATTGGTTTAATGAGAGAGGTTCATTGTTGGTGGGATGCATAATGGCGACGATTTTAAGTGTTGATGCGTCAATGAAAATTGTAAGGGTTAGGGGGCGGACAGTCGAGAGTTTTCTCGGGAGGTAAGGTAAGCGATGAATCCACCAGAGAAGATCATTGATAAGGTCAGAGGAGATGGTTTCTAGGGAGTCCTAGTTGGCCGGGGAGATTATTTTGTAAAGTGAAGAGAGATATAAATGGGTGGGCAAAAAACTCTTGATAATAATGCAAGCTTAGCTGTAAGCTTTGCGATAAATTTGTTGGAGTTGTGAGAGTTTGTGGTCTGTATGAGGTTAAGTATCTTTGCGACTTTGTCTTGAGGCACCTTGACGCGCTTAACATGAGCGTCGATGTTAAAACCAAGGAAGCGGATGCATTGTGAAGGGAGGAAGGGACATTTGTGGAGGCTGAGGAAGAAACCGAGGTTGTGAAGAAAACTGCATAATTGAAGGTTTGCCAGATAATGGTTGGAAGGTCTTTTTGCCCAAGGGCAGAGTCATCTATGTATGAGGCAATGTGAACCTTTTGAAGACAATATTCTGCCATCACTTCTTGCAGTATAGTTGTGAAGATCCAATATGCAGATGAGACGCCGAAGCAAATGGTTGTGAAGTGGCAGATGAGGCCATTCCATTGAAAAGCAAGATAAGGACGGAATAGGGGATAAATAGGGATGTGATGATGACCAATCTTTATATCGAAACACGTGAGAAAATCCTGAGTAGGGGATCCGGAGGGATAGGTTGTCAAGGCATCAATTGATTTATAGTGAAAATCTAGAAATGTGATAAAGAGATTGACAAAGCGTACATCAAGAATAAACCTTATTTTTTATGAACTTTCTACTACGAAAACGGGGTTGATGACAATGGGGTTCAAAGAAAGTTCTATGACTCTAGAGGTTAGGAGTTGAGAGACTATTTTTGTGATGAATTCGCAGTGGTGGAGTGGGTTGTTGTGATTGGGAATGTGGAATGGTGGGGGGGAGATGCAACATAAGGCTTTCTTAAAAGAAGAGGCGGGGAGCACCTTCTTTACCATGCGACGAACTTCTATGACTTTGGAGGTTGGTATGTGTGATGTGTCAGCAAACTTGATTATAACACCGTGCTGAATCCACCGAAGAACAAAGTGGGAAAATATTATGGAGCTTGAGGAGAGTAGAAGTCACTAGAAAAGTTGCGGGATGGGGATGCGGCGAAAAAGTTGTTTGGGTTACAGAGTCAGGATGACGGTTCCTGAAGAGCGAAAGTGGCAGTGCGAAGGTCCTGGAGGGATGGAGTAGAAGAGAGGTTGGTGAGTATGGTGGGGATAGAGGGAATAGTGAAAGGGGAGTTATTAGAAGGATCGAGTTGTGTTCTTAAGAGAGGAACGAGATTAGTCATGGTGCTTGCAGTTGGAATCGGTGAAGACTCTCTTAGTAGTCGTAGTCACGGTCCTTGTCTTCATCGTAGTGCCGCTGTCGGGACAGAAACCCCTGTGAGGGTTTCTGTCCGAGTTTTTCAAGATCAGACGCTGTCCGACTCTTTCGTTGAATTTAAGGAAAATGATGAGATTGGCGTTGCCAAAGTTTATTCAGGCCAACCCTACAACTAAGAGGCCTAAAGCCTGACGTCATTGACGTGTGGCGTCATTGATGTTCGATTGAAAAAGCGAGAGTCAGCGGTACGACTTGTCGACCTCGGTTCCCGACAAGGCCGCAATGGTGCGCGGTCATGGAAAGACTAAAGCTAGACCTCTTTTACCTAAAATAATGTCGCGCAGCTTAGCAGCCGCGCGATTCAGGACCTGAGTAGGCTTAAAAATAGGTGGTCGCACCATGTATGTGGCCACGGGATGCGTGTTGTGCCTCCAGGCGATCGTCGGGTTGGCGGCAGCGCGGCTGGCCAGCGACTGTGACTGCTGGGGTGCACAGGCATAACCTGCGTGGGGCCATAAGGCGATACCGTGTTGGGCCAAGCTCTTCATAAGGAAGAACTGCTCTTATTCCAATGTGGAATAGGAGCTAGCCTAGTAGGATATCATACCAGACTCTTGCCCAATAGATATCGGAATCGAGTCCCATTGATATCGCCACTAGGCTAGCTCCTTTTGGAGCGGCCCAGCCTTTTGGCGTGGCCGTTTTCGACCGTGCGATCGGTAAGATCGCACGACTGAAAACAGCCGCGCGGAGGTCAGCATGGCCCCTGCGCAAGGATGACACGCATAAATCGAGAAATGCTCGCTAAAAAAAAAAAAAAAAAAAAAAAAAAAAAAAAAAAACCGAATCCATTCGGATTCGAGCTTGGATCTGTATAGCAACAGTTCGTGGGGATGCCCCACGACGTGACGGTTGGCTTTAGGCCAACGAAAGAGGGGGGGGGGGGGAACTAAAATTTAAAACAACAGTTGGAGTGCCAAATGGCGTGATGGGGACTGATGGGACATGTAGCCGAGTGATGTGACAGGCGCACGTTAAAAACGGGCAGCCGTGCTTCAAGTCAGTTTTTTTTTCGTTTTTCTTTTTTCTTTTTTTTTTCTTAGATTCTTGGTTAGATTCTGTTTGGTTGGGAGATGTACCCGTTCGTTGTTGTTGTTTTTTTTTTTTTTTTTTTAAAGCTATATTCTTCTCCCAATTTCACCTCACACTACCTACCTACCACTACTCCTAATTGTACTAGGCATACAGGAAACCCCGTAGCAGCCAAAATGGTGTTCACTAGAGACCATGCGGGGGATGCTCCCGACCTGCCGGTGGGCGATACCGGCTAGGGGACAGCCGAACGGGGTGAAAGATGAAAAAAAAAAAAAAAAAAAAAAAAAAAAAAAAAAAAAGCATGACTGTGCCAGACTGTTTTGTCGGACTCCCACCGACTCATCAGGAGGCTGAACCTCGACAGTCATCAGGGTGAGCAAAATCGAACGAATCTAGTAAATCTACCTCTAGAACATGGAAATGTGCTCCGCCCCTACCACCCCTACCACTCCTACCACTAAGAGAGAGAGAGAGAGAGAGAGAGAGAGAGAGAGAGAGAGAGAGAGGACATGTAAGTCTCCAACCAACGCCTGCCTGCGCCTGTTCGTTGAGGAAAACGGGCAGCAGGATCGTTTAGCCCTGAACCTGGCGCTGATGACGCCCAGGTTCGGGCGCATACTGCAGCAGGGGTAGGAAGCCCCAACTGAGCTTGACTTTAGTTTAACTCTGAGGGGGAGGCCGTTCGTTTTTTAACGGAGACCTGGCCCTGCACAGAAAAACGAGAGAGGGGGGAACAAAGTAAAAAGAAAGAAAAGAAAAAAAAAGGAAAAAGGGAAGAGATGAAAAAAAAAATGGAAAAAAAAAAAGAACGAATATAATCGCGACGCAGGGCCAGATGCAGGAGTAGAAGGATCTGGACTCTAAGTTGACAGGTCAACAGTCTGCTCTTTTTGGCTCTATACAGCCATTTAAGGCTGCATCTGGCCGGGGGTAGCGGCTAGATGCCTTACCAAGGCCTGGAACTTGGTTCCCCTAGGGGAACATCAAGTTTCTTAGCCTTTGATCGCGTTTGAGATCAAGGGTCAGACCTCACTCCGAGTTTTGGTTGGGGGCGAAGCACTTGCCCTCACCCTCCAGCCAGCTATAAAACAGCCAGCAGCCAGCCAACCAGCATTCATTTGTGGCTGGTGCTGCTAGCATTTTGCTTGGGTGAATGCTGGCTGTTGGAGGAGGGGCTGCTGGTGGAGTGAGAAGGAGTTGAGTGGAGGTCTGCAAGAAAGAGGGGAGGACTCTTGGAGGTGGCCATAACTGTGAAGCACAACCATAGATGCCATCTCAGTGAGGGGAAGAGAAAGAAGCGTTGGAGGTCTGCAGAGAGCGTCGGAGTGAGGGTAGCCATAGCGGTCGCTGCACTTGGTGGAACGCAGGGGAAATGTTGTTTGCTCCGCACGGCAACGGTGGCACTTTTTAGCTGTGATGCGGAAGCGTTGCCGATTTTTTTTGCGGCGGCAGCATTGAGGTTTTGGCTGTGACGCGGAAGCGCTGCCGATTTTTTGTTGCGGCGGCACTGAGATTTTGGCAGTGATGCGAAAGCGCTGGCGATTTTTTGCGGCGGCGAGACTGAGATTTTGGCAGTGACGTGGAAGCGCTGCCGTTTTTTTGTGGCGGTGGCACTGAGATTTTGACAGTGACGGGGAAGTGCTGCCGAACTTTCGGCGGCGGCAGTGCGTTCTAGGCGGTGGAGCGGAAGCGCTGCCTATTTTGCCTTGAATGTGAGGGACGTTTTGTGGCAGCGTGTTCTGGTATTGACGACAACGACATGGAGGTGCGGCTGGTGTGACGACGACGTTGAGACGTCGTCATATCATTTGGAAGAGATTGTGTATTGCGGCAGACAATCGTTGTAGAGAGTGGTGTGGATCACTTTGTTGACGACTCGTCGTGGCGATTGTGTCATCTGGAACAAGATTTCATACTGTTTTCTTGAGTGAGCCGTACATCAACTTCACTCGAGGTCAGTCATTCAGTTAGTTAGTCAGTTTGACTCAGACCCCTTCACACCTGTGTGAACCCACACTTGCTTGATCCTGTTCTGTGAATGTTCATTGAAAAGGTAGATGAAATGTATGTTTGCACGCGTGAATGGAGGTCTGACATGAGTCTGGAATTGCGTTGCCTTCTTTTAAACTTGTTGTTTGATAATGTGCAGGTAGGTAGAAAGATGTTTAAAAAAAAAGAATTTGACCATGTCAATGGCAATGAGAGAATGATGTTTGTTTTCTGTTGCTCACTTGTATGTATGTTGAAGGGATGAGAAGTCAGTAGACAATGAGAAACGAAGCGACCACAAAAAGGAGAAGGAATCAATTGGACATGAACATCTTTCTGAGGTTATCCGTTCTTTCCCGAATAACCCTCTCTGTCTATGCCCATCTATCTGAATGATTTTCTCCTCTGTGATCTTTTTTCTTCGTCTAAGTTACCCTTGACGTCAGGCGACAAGGGATCATTTTTCCTGCCGTGGTAGACGTCTTTCCCTTTCCTATGAGGCATCTAAGGCGGGGGGCCCGCTGCCTTAGGGGCCGGCCCTGCTAACGACTCGGAGTGGACCGCTCAAGCGGGGAGATACTATGCTGTTGTGGTGGAGCCAGCCCTCCTAACGACTCGGAGTGGACCGCTCATGCGGGGGGATACTATGCTGTTGTCATGGAGCCAGCCTGACTTCTGAGATCCAAGGTTCGCTCGGGCGAGGGCGAGGGGTATCCCAGACCACCTTCTAGAGAAAGGATTTGCGGCTAATCGCAGAGGGCCTTGAGTTCCATGACGCCTCACGTTGCAGGGGGAACTGCCATAGCATACCCCTCTAATGGCCGTTTTAGGGGTCACTCGTGCATGGAGAACTGAGCCACGAGAAACTCGGTTCATGGTTACTGGTTGGAACAGAGCGCGGCTAGACACTCTTGTCGTGGTTGACCTCGCCACAAGAAGCGAGGACCAATAGGGTTGATATGGCAAGCAAGGCTTGGATAACTAGAGCCGGGAACGACCCTTCCCAGCAGGGTCAAGAGGACAAAGCGACCAACAAAATTGAAAAGCGGATCCTCGTCCTTAATGGGGCATCCAGTGTTCGATTGTTAAAGTCGGTCGGTGACTTGTATAATGGTAGCCGGATTACTTGCAGATGGCATTCACACCAAAGTTAGAGTGAAAGCGTAGTCATCACTAGAGCGATAGCATCTAAACTTTGCTTGGAAGTTGGGATGCCAGCATTTCTTTGTTAGCAGTCGGTATGGTATGGACTGAAAGAACTTGGCAACGCACCTCATCAAGTCGAAAAGTCATGTCAGCCCAGCCATTTGGCAGACAGCGTGGAGATATTTTGGTTAGACGTCATTTGAGTGTCGTTATGCATGTTAATCATGCTTTTATTCTTTTGTTGACAAGTGTTATTTGAAATCGAGTCAACTCATCATGGCTCGTCATTGAATGACAAGCCAAGTCAACCTTTGTCGATTTGATCTGAACGAGTGGTATGCATGACTGTATCAATTTCAAAAGATAAGTAAACGTACGTTGACCTGAGTCTTCTTTTGAAAGTGTTTTGTCTAATTAACTTTTGATTGTCTTTGGAAGAAGGGACTAGGATTGCTCGAAGTTTTTTCTTACGCTTGGAATATTACGTCCTAGTCAACCGGCGTACGTTCGATTCCTGGGAGATCAGCGCCCCAGGGACGAACGATGTTCAGGCTCACTTTGGCGTTCAATCATGCGTACCTATGCTACAGCGAATGAGCAAACGCCCTCGGCCGGTGTACCTCTGCAATTACATTATAAAAGTCTTCACATGTGGGTCGGTAGCTCGGCGGGGATACGCCCCTAAGGGTGGTGACAACCCCTTAGGAAAGATAAGTTATGCCCCGAGAAAACCTATCCTGTCATAGGGGACCGTGGGATGTACAACTGGCGCACTCGGTCGGAGCGGCGAATGGTCGATGCGGGTTATGATGTTATCCCCGAGTTGTCTCTAAAAAGTTGAAAGCCTAAGTTTCTCTTGCGTGACGCGGTCGGGAGGGCCCTCGCTCGCACGGGGGCTGATGCGCTCGACACCGCTTGGAGGAATAACTATTTTTGTGGTCTCCTAACTTGGAATAGTCTTCCTTCTTACGATATGAAGATGAGTCGGATTTCGATGTCCCCAACCCGCATGCATGATAAATAGATAGAAGATAAACCCTTAAACGCAAATGGCGTGGACTTATTGACAGTCCAGGGCGATAGATAGATAGGTCGGGCGACAACCTTTTGCTTACCTGTGTGCATCTCGACGGACGATGCAGATGCAGTAATTGAATTCCGAGTTGATCAAAGGAAAAACCTTGCCTATGCCTTCTCTCATGACCTTAATTAGGTGATGCTTGAACTCCTTGGAAATCCGGGAATCAAGGCAATCCTTGACAAAGGAGGCGATCTTCTAACATAAATATAAGGTCACTGACTTTCCAACGGAATAGTGAGAGTAGTTCATGCTAACTGCCAGAAATCGGATGTGTGCCTCGATTTGTAAATAATAGCATGGGGAGACGAACAACTTCGTCAAAGAAGATAGTTCGCTGTATGCTGGCTGAGACTTGCCATTGAGCTTCCCAAGAATGACATCCATCTCTGATTGAATCTTCTGGTAAAGTTGAGTAAGTGCCTGCTTTTCCTCATCATACTTGAGTAGTTCATTCTGAAGTTTATGAATGGAGAGTCGATTCTCCTCTTCTTTGAGAAGTAACAGTTGCGCTAGCTGCTCAAATGCTTTGATGATGATGGGGGGGGGTAGGCAAGATAAGGAGGAGCATGGGTTTGTGGAGGTGAGAAGGGGGGGTGGGCTTGATCTGTTAAGAGGGGGTGGTGAGGTGGGTATGGGGTTTTGTGGGGGTAGAGGAAGGATTGGAGTCTTCATTTTTATTGCAAGGGCATGAACTCTGTAGAGTTGGTTAATATTGTAATATTGTCAGGTTGTATGGTAAAGAGGAGGTCATAAATATTCTGAGCGAGTGGATTCACATAGTTTATGATTTTAGTTAGTGAAAAGACAGGGGAGTATGGGAAGCATAACATACACTTCTGCTTCAATAACAGACAAGGGACCAGAGGCTTCTAGGAAGGTTTTGAGTCAATGATCCATTCGCACAGTTAAAACATTATGAAATCGAATTTTTTGTCTTTCTTACCCCCCCTCATTATTCGTTCCCCTCATCCTTCTTTCATTTTCCATTTTTTTTTTTTTTTTAATCAGCACGATTCATCATATGTTTGTTTGGTCCTTCTTTTCTACAAAACATCTTGTCCTGTTGTTTCTCCGTTCGCATCTTCTTCCTTTCTGTCTTTCCTTATGGTGAAAAAAAGGTTGAGGATTCCATGAAAAATAAGAATAAGGATGAGGAATGGAGGTGCAAAGAAAAGGAAAATGAAGATCGTCAATGCAAGGAGAATGATTCTTGAGGGAAAAAATAGTCATGAAAAGGGATTAACTAGGAGGGACGCAAGTTTAAAGATTGCGGCAAGTGGTAAGAGGGCTATAGTTTGAATAGTTTGATCAAAAATATGATTCATTGTGGTCTGCAAGAAAACAACATATATATTGGGGGAAGTGGTGGGAGTGGTTTGCATATGCCAAGATTAGTAAGGTAAGCGAATTGTGAAGAAGGTAGCGTGATCTAAAAAAGGGTGATGACTTGTGAGGAACGTTTATAAATTTATTCCCCACCCTTTGTTTTTTAGAATCCGGTGAAGATTATTGGTTGATATATGGATTGACTGAAGGATCGATGAGCTTGATCAGTCAGGTAGTTAACTTATGATTTTTATACATGAACCCCTCCTCTTAAATGCATCACCTTTCTCTATCTTCTATGACGTTCTCGTTCGCCGCATCCACTTTTCCTTCTTTCTTCTTTGTTGCTGCCCTTCTTCTTCTTTCTCCCCCCCCCCCTTTCCTTTGATCTTTTTTTTTTTTTTTTTTTTTTTTTTTTTTTTTTTTTTTTTTTTTTTTTGAAAGTATTTTTATTGGTAAAATAATTACTTTCTCGGTTTGGAAAAACCGTTAGAACATAGGATT
>BFEA01000055.1:1370907-1385836 GCA_003427395.1 Chara braunii
TCCATTCCTCCTCCGCCCAGTAATTCGTCTCTGCTGGGGGACGCGATCGATTCTGGGGGTTGGCAGCTTCCTCCTCTTCTGTCCGGGGTTGTGGTGATGTTGCCACACCATCCGCGCCAATCATGCCTACGTCTCCTCTGTGGGGCTGCGGAGTGGTGGCTTCTTCCTCCTTGTCACAAACTTCGTCAAATTGAATATCCATCGTGTACGTGTGTGCGGTCGCACGCTTCGCGTGATCCCACCGCGTCTTAGCTTGGAGTTCGTGTGACGGCCTTAAGGCGGCGTGTTGACAACCTGGAGACGGTCAAGTCCAGCTCCGGAAAACGTTACCTCTTAGGCTAGCCTACCCAAGCCGCTTAGTCAGGCATAGCCGAACCTTCGCGCTTCGTGTGAACCTTCACGCCAACAGTGACGGCTGGGCGAGGGCGGCTAGGCCGGTGTGAAACCGGCGGCGGCGGAACCAAGCGCTGTAACGCCGTGAGCCGGCACCCCCTCAATTGCCCCCAGTCGGGTTAATTGAGGCCTCGCCGCCTCGCCATCGATCATCGCCAAATGAAAAGCCGTGGGTTCCCCCCCCCCAAAAAAAAAAACAAGCCAATGGCATGGGAACAAATAGACCTGCAAGAGGAAGGCCTACAGCGGAGAAAAGAACAGGCCCTGGGTCCGATCCAGGACAGCAACGAGGTAACGCTATCAGAACTTGCAGAATTCAAAAAGAAAATCTAAGTCCAACAAGGCCAGAGGTACAGAGATCGAACCCTGCAGACAGTGAGAAGAGCTCGTGGGATGGTCAGAAGAGAAAGGTAACTGAGTTTTTCAAACAGAGTACCGTACTTGATCAATAGGTTAGCATTCTGAGCATTCTGAGCCTTTCATATATTATGGGACGCTGGACCCGGTTTCCAGCAGGTGCTGGCCCCCCCCCTGCCCCCCCCCCCCCCCCCCCAAAAAAAAAAAAAAAAAAAAAAAATAATCAAGCCTTAGCTGCAATGCCTGCCGTAGTCAAACAAAATGGAAACTAAGGGCATACTCACACCTCTAACAATTAAACCACCGGTACTCGGCCCAGCTATCGGCTGCTGAAAAAAATAGAGTAGAAACATTTCTAGTCGGATTAATTTGGGCGCTCCTGTAGTGGCCCGTACGTTTCCTAAAATTGGGAGTTGTGTACGGGCATAACCTTCGGACGTAGTGGGGTGGTTTAAAAAAAAAAAAAAAAAGGACTGGGGTGGTTTAAACCACCAGTACACCCGGGCATGCGGGCGGTGCCGTACTTCGCGCCAAGCTTTTCCAAACTGCTAGTGGCGCACTTTTCGTCTTCTTCGGCTGGCGGCGCCAGCCATTGCGGTCCGGTAGGCCGAGCCTCCCAAATTTTTGTAGGCTACGAGTTTCTTTTTCAGCAAGGCTATGGCCGTGTACTGGGGGTTTAAACCACCCCTCCAGAAGGCTCAGCACTGTTCATTTTTCTTGTCTGCAAGTCCCAGGCGAAAATCTACGGTGCCCAGGCCTGGTAGTAGAGGTTCGGTGGGGAAGCATACCGCTATTATTTTTCCGACTCGTGGTGTCACTGTAGATTCAAGGCTAGGGGGAACGCAACTTTTAGTGAAGTAAAAACAAAAAGTCAAAAAAAAAAAAAAAAAAGCAACTTCTGGTTTGTCAGAAAGGTCTAGGCGGTTCAGGCTTCCTTGAGTTCAGCAAAAAAAAAAAACAAAAAAAAAAAAGGAAATAGGTTAGATAAAGATTGAGTTCCTGCCTGAGAGGCTACATAGCATCTGCGACCGGCGGCACTACGGTGGCAGTGGGAGAGCACCCGTCAGTAGTGGGAATGCTACTTGTTTTTGTTGTTTTTTTCTTTTCTTTTCTTTTTTTTCCTTCTTTTTTCAACGCTACTCGTTTGGAGGAAGCAAACTTGAACTGTAGAAGAAAAAAAAAAAAAAAAAAAAAAAGGTCTCGATGGAGCGGCGGGTTAAAGAGCAAAAGCAGTTTCTGAAAAGGGTGACGACCTTGAGATATCATAGTATCGTTGAACGGACCAGCGCCAGGGGCGTGGTCCCACTAGCAAAGAGGATTGGATCGAATGCCTGAATCTGGACGAGGTTATGGACATGTGCAGGACCTCGAGATTGGACTGCTCTTCTGCATCTCTGCATAAAAAACGTCCAGATTCAGGCGCTCGATCCTATCCTTCTTGCTAGTGGGACCTCGGCCCAGGTAATTTTTCAGAAGTATTTTATTATTCTGTTCATCTGGGGCCCAAGTCCCTCAGTGCCTGAATCTGGACGTGCTTGTGGAGATGTGCAGATTCAGGCCTTCAGGAAAACTCAGGGCTGCTAGTTGGATTTGGGCCCTGGATTCGAACTTGGGTCTGTATTCCAGCAGTCCATGGGTGTAACAACTGAGCCAGGACCCTTTTTTCTTTTTTTTTTCGTAAAGAAGACTCCCGCAGAATTGGTAGGGGTGCTGGTATTCGGATGTCGGCTTCGGGTTTAAATAAAATCAAATATCAGAGTCATCAGACCAACTGCCCTAGCTCAGTGGGTACACCCCTCAACTGTTGAAATAATGGGACCAGGGGCTAGGTCCCAACAGCAAAGAGAATTGGATTGAACTCCTAAATGTAGACGTGTCTGTGGAATGGTGCTGAATGATGCGGAAAATAGACATTGAACTGATGTTCTGCATCTCGTCTCAAAGTACGTCCAGATTCAGAAGCTTAATCCAATCCTCTTTGCTAGTGGGACCTTGCCCCAGTGTTCAAACTCCAGCGGAAGCAAATGCGTGAAATACTAAGGCAGTTTTGAAATGTCTACCCGGGGCTGGATGAGTGAAATACTAAGGCAGTTTTGAAATGTCTACCCGGGGCTGGTCAGTTTGATGATGATGATATCTCTCACTGCCGTCGCCATTTCAAAGAAAGTGAACTGGCCAACTTTTGTCAAACATTTAGTACTCACAAGTACATAAAATTTGAGATCAGGTCGTCTTTTTTTTTTTTTTTTTGGCCAAGGCACTGACTATGAATGTGCAATATGAAAGAGAAGATCATTGTCTAGTATGTCTACACAAAAAAAAGAGGAAAGGGGAAACTACGAGGGAGTCACAAAGATGAGTTAAATTTGCACGATGGGCCGAGATACAGTTTGGAATTCCACTTCGGGCAATGTATACAGCCCAGCTTTGTGGTCAGGTAGGGTGCCCGAAGTGCAATTGCAAACTGTATCTTGCCTCGTAGTGCAATTATGACTCGTTTTTGTGACTCTACTGAAGTTACCCCCCCAAAAAAGGAAGAAGAAGAAGAAGAAGAAGAAGAAGAAGAAGAAAAGACTAGAGAGAAAAATTGGTAGGAGGCCAGGGGGACAGTGCGCTAGGGCAGCCCCAGTGGCGGCGTTAGGGCGTTGGGGGATCGCTCACGGGGCCGACAAAATCCGTCTGCTTCAATTGCCAAAACTTGGCGCTGGCGTGACCATGGCGGCGCAGGAAATATCCGACAAAATCCGTCTGCTTCAATTGCCAAAACTTGGTGCTGGCGTGACCATGGCGGCGCAGGAAATAACACTAGCCTAAGGGTGTTAGGGGGGCGTGCCGAGGGAGCAGTGATATGCTCCTGGTCGTTGCTGGTCTCGCTTTGACTTCTGTCAGGAATCCTAGACTAAGTTCGGTGGAGGAAGGAGGGCGTGATATGTGGGGGCCATCGGCTGGTGGCATCCGGACGCTGCACCATACCTGACGAGACCGATCGGGGGTTCTGCTCCTCGATCTTTGATATGCCATTGGAGGTTTTTGCGGGGGTCTCCTGCCCTGATACTGTTGTCAGGGTCAGCCCGTGAAGGTGACGAAGACAGGAGCTATGGGAGATTGCTGGACTTCTCATGTTCGCTGCACCGCTGGGGTACATGGGGATTTCGTTTATGATCTCCAGCAGGAGTGCACATCGACTTTGTGGATTGGGTGTGCTCACCTGTCTTTTTTCACCGTTTGGGTAACGGTTGTCATTATTAGTTGCGACTCTAGTGTAGCGTTTTTCATGCGATGGAATGAAATAGAGAGTGCCGCTCTGTAGAAACGCCATTATGGTGGGCAGTGGGGTTTCCTTGTGAGAAGGTGCAGATTAGTGGAAGTGGTTTTCCCTAAATCGTGAGGAGGCGGGTGGGTTTGCGGGGTCTTTGGCCCCTGCCGCCTGGGAGGTAGGGTATTACCGCTGAGACGTTGAATTTGGGTCAGATATTCATTTCATCTTAAACCACCAGTACCTACGGCATTTTTCGTACCCCCCGGCCTCAAATGAATTTGGACCAGAGGGGCAGGCCGATCCGGCTTCCACGTTAACGGCCGCCCCAACCGGTAGGTACTGGTGGTTTAATAGGCTGTTGTTTGCTGTCATCTGAATTCTTAAGGAGAAGTGGTGAGCATTGCTCCACAGGGGCTTCGTCATGGAGGGAGGCGAAGCATCCGTAGGGGGTGTATGTAGATTGAGGGAGAGGCTTACCCTAAATCACGAGGAGGTGGGTGGGTTTTGCGGGGCTTTTTAGCCCCTGCCGCGTGGGAGGTAGGGTAATCCCCTGGTTAGTGAAAACAGCATCGTGGTGGGAGTTGGTGTTTTTGTAAAGAGGAGTGTGGGGAGGTGCTATCTGCATTAAATCGCGAGGAGGTGGGTGGGTTTGCGGGGTCTCTGTCAGCAGTTTGGGGCATGTGGGCACAGACCCTTGCCTCGCGGGTGGTAGGGCGGATTGGCAGGGGTTGGTAATGACTCCGGATGAATGGTGAACATGATCACGCAGCGCTGACTGCTCGTTTCTTTTTTGTGGTATTGATTTTTTTTTTTCTTCTTTTTTTTTCCGGTAGTTCCTTTTGCACATGATTTCTTAATGGACGGTGGAATTTGGGTCACTAAATTAAGGTTCACATGACTATTGTGATTATAATTTTTAGTGATGAACTTTAGACTTTGATGATAAATTTCGTTGATTTTTCAGTGGTAGGGGGTGTGGATTTGGCTGTGGATTTGGCTGAAACCTAGTGGTACCCTCTATGTGCTTGGCCGATGATGCCTTGCCCGCCGAGGGGCCCACCTAATTTTGTGAGGGACGCTGGGCCCGGTTCCCAGCTTTTATAAAAAAAAAGCAAAAAAAAAGAAAAAAAGAATGAAAGAAAGAAAAGCAGAGAAAAAGAAAAAGAAAGAAAGAGAAGAATATACCCCCACTACCTGCAGGGCTCCGATTTTTTTATTTTTTTTTTGAGAAAACTACGGCGCAGTCAGGGTTTGAGTTTGTAATTGCACTTGAGGCAAAAGGGTCGGCAACGCTGAATGTATATGACCTACTTTTAGGGTCCGGTGGGGTCGCTTGGGGGTGTGTTGTATTCGCGGGATTGCCTGAAGTGCAATTCCAAACTGTTTTCGTGACTGCGCCGAAGCTACCCCTTTTTTTTCTTTTTGTGGAGGGCTCCGAATTTCTTTTTTCTTTTTTTTTTCTTACAAAAACAAGCTCCATCTATTGGTGGGGAGCAACACCTGCTGGAAACCGGGTCCAGCGTCCCATAGATACAACTTGGCACAAACTGGGAACCGGGCCCAGCGTCCCATAACGAGTACGTTCAGAAAACTTCATCAGAAAATTCCATGAGAATAACACAAGGAACTACTAGAAAAATCTAATTGGCTTAAGGATGGAATTTTAGAAATTGAGATACCGGGGCCATTACCCGGCTTTGGCTCGAAGAATGGGAGCTACTTCAGACATGTCCGTGACCACTTCCATGATTAAGCAGAATTCAGAAATGACTCAGAAAAAACCCCATTAATCCACTTTACCCCCCTCCGGCAAGACTGACTGCAGCGGAGCCACCATGTCTGCTGCTGCTATGCCATACTCCCATCCTGCCAGCTAGTCCCCTCACTGGTAGGACGTGTGATAACCCACCATCTTCTCCCACACTCCTTATTTTCTTTTTGAAGTACCACTTTTTTTGGCTCAGAAAAAATCGAAGCTACTTAGAAAATGACTACGACAAACTTCAGAATATGAACAGAATTTCAGAAAACTAGTCAGAACCCCCCCCCCATTCCATCCACTTTACCTCACTCCGGCAAGACTTACTACAGCAGAGCCACCATCTCCTCTGCTGCTGTGCCCTATTCCCATCCTACCAGCTAGCCCCCTCACTAGTAGGACGCGTGATATCCCACCATCTCCTTCCCCACTCCCCCTCGTTCTTTTTGGCTCAAAAATTTGGAGCTACAACAGACTTCAAGAATCAGCAGGATTCAAAATCCGACTCAAAAAAAAAAAAAACGCCATCAATCCTCTGTTCCTCACTCCGGCAAGACTTACTGCAGCAGAGCCACCATCTCTACTGCTGATATACCCTATTCCAATCCTACCAGCTAGCCCCCTCACTAGTAGGACACATGATATCCCACCGTCTCCTTCTCCCACTCACCTCGTTTCTTTTTAGAATAGACCGCCGGGGTCCTAAAAGAAACTCCCAGAATCTCGACCTCCCTACCAAACCTTTCCAGAGTTCCTCAAAGTTGTCTTACTCCCTGCCGAGCTCTTCCAGGCCTCACACCCCGACTTCCTGCTGGGTTACAGGGCAACACAACTCGCCCCAGCTCCGGCCAGCGTCATCCCAGCAGCAAATCTTGGTTGTCCCGTGAGATGCCCACCCCAAAGCATCCCCAGATCTCTCTACCAGGCCTCACGCTCCTGCGTCAACAGGTTATAGGGCAACACCCCAGCACCGGCAAGTGTTGTTCTGGCATCGAACAGTCGCAGATCGCTGAGTATAACAACTTCAAAGCAGCCTAGGAAACGTTGATAGAAGTCCCAGAGTCCTAAACAATCTCAAGTCCCCCTTAACGGCCAAACAGGATAAAATTCAGAAAAAAAAGGGGGTCAGTACCAACTATCCTAAAATCCCCCTCTCAACAAGCGGACCGTCGGTCCCGGCTTTCAGTCCTCGTACCAGAACTCACCTGGTCTCATACCCCCCTTTGCTAGGGTAACAGGGCACCACAACCCTCCCCAGTACCGACCAACCTAGTTCTGACGGACAGGAAGTGCCTTCCTCCCTCGACAATTCCAGGGCTTCGAATTTCTAGTAGTAGCCTACTACCTGAAGTGTCAGGAGGTTGGGCCCGCTGTCAATGAAATCCATCCGCGGTGTCAGTGTGTTACAGGTCTTCAGACATCGTGGAGCCTTTTCGGTGACAGGCGTGCTTTAGGCAGTGGTGGTTTAAATAAATTAACTAGTTAATAAATAAATAAAATTGTGATCGGAAATCCTTTCCAAGCCGAGCGAGGAGAGATCATGATGTGGGGACGGCTGGAAGGCGAGATCCGAGCGCCGCCTACAAACCTTACGTAACTGACCGGGGGCTTGGCTCCCCGGTCTTCGATATGTAGATGTTGTGGGTGTACTATCTGCTTTCCTTGTTTGGGGAGTGAGTGGCCAGCGGCGATTGGATTCATGGTCATTGATTAGATATGCACCCAATCGCCACAGGCCACTCCCTGGCCTGGACTTCCTTCCCTGCTAATTGTCTGCATGGACGCATTCATTATTGGATCCTCAGCAGAGGTTTCAGCATCAACATTACTGTATAAGCGCCCAAGATAAAGCATCCGCTCCAGAAGTAGGTTGTGGTGCATGGGTGGGAGGTTTGAGGTTGTAGGCCCAAGCTGGGGAGGTGGAATTGTGGTATGCAGCGGGCCTCTATCTGCCCTGGCCTACAGCCAGGGCCTATCAATCTATTTGTCTGTTCGGCCTGTGGGACCAGGCCGTGGCCTGACCCCACAGGCCGTGTGCTGTTTCAGTCCAGTCCAGAACTGCCTAGTACCACTGTCGGTACCAGGCCAGTCCTGTCCAGTCAGTCTGCTGGGCGTATACCCCGTATGTTTTCAGGTCATTCTTCATTTTGCACACTTCGGAGTAGTACGTGTATGTTGAGTCCGTGTCGGAGCTGTCCCTTCCAGGTCCATCTCTATCTCCGTCTTGCTCACCCCTTCGTCTTCATTCTGACGGACGGCCATCCTGGCGGGTCCGCCACAATGGTATCAGAGCGGGAACCGTCCCGCCCGTCCCGCCCGTCCCCCCCGCCCACCCCCCCCGATAGTGGGTTTTTGGCTTTTTTGGCCGTTTACGGAGCAAAACAGCACCACGCTGCCCCTCTTCCCCGACGCCGGCTTACATATATTAAGATCCGGGATGCACGCAGCCGCCAGGGTTTGAATCCAGACAATTGTCGGTCATGCGCGTGCATAGCCAGTGCTTTAACACACAGGTCAAATTGTCTCCATGACTCTGTAGTGCAGGACGTTCGTGTTGAAGAGTTTCATACGAGCTATTTAACCCCCCCCCGGTCGGCATTCTTCAGGCTCGTCAAGAGCGACTCACGAGACACGTAAATGTTATGCGTCGTCTTCTTGCTCTGCTCTCTGACCCTTTTCGCCCCTCTGCATCATTCCTATCTACTTGGGTACATCTATAAGGGTGTATCGCGCTTTATAAGACTCCAGCTCGCAGGGAGACTTCGTTCACCCTCACGTGGTCTAGGAAGTTCGTCTAGCTACCCCCGGGTCTCGCTCTCGTATGTCCGTTACCCTTGGAAATAACAAAACGCAACACTTCTTCGATCAGACGGTCCCCGACCTCCACTTTTCCCTCACCCTTCAACCACCGGATAGTACCCAAGCGCCTCGGTGTTACCATTCCTCTGTGGCACAAAGGGCGAATGGGCGACGAAGACACTCGTTCTCAAAACGAAGTGTGGTCAAACTTATCGAGTCCCCTTCGCGACACCCTTCCCGACCTACCTCCCCGGGACCCTCGTTCCTCTGGGTCCCAACCAGTCATTGCCTTCACTCCTCCTCGTCGGTTTGCTCACTTCATACTACAAGAAGACGTTACGTTCTACTCAGTGAACGTCATGCCATGATTCACTATGATTCACTTTGTCCCGAGTTTGAACTCGTCTCATTGGAGCCCAATTCCCCTGACCGTTTCTCCGTCTTCGCGGCTCTCATCTCTACATGCAGCCCTCAACCTGCAGATACCCCCTCAACATCCCAGGTCCCTCGTCGTCTACTGCCGAGTTCACCCATATATCTCGTGTCGACACAAACGTTGAGGAACTCACGAGGTTCACGGCCGACTTAGAGTCCGTCGTTCGCGATTTGATTCGATAGTACCGCGACGTTTTTCTCTTGTGTTTCTCATACAACGGGATCCCTCTTATACGCGGTGTTGAGCATTTTATCCAGCTCGTGCCTGAGTGTCATGTTCACTATTAAACACATTACCAAATCTCAATTTTAGAGGCGATAAAACTCAAGCGTCAACTTAAGGAACTCCTTCGACTGGGTTTTATTAAACCCATAACTCCCATTGGGGTGCACCCGTTCTCTTTGCTCACAAAGCGGACGAAACTCTTCGTCGACATTGACTAATGCGGTCTTAACCGCTAAACGGTTAAGAACAACTATCTCATGCCTCGCGCAGATGAGTTGTTTAACCGTCTGGCAGGCAACCGCTTCTTCAGGAAGATTAACCTTCGTAGCGGTTACCACTAGATCCGATTTGTCGTAGAGGACCAACCGAAGACCGCCTTTCGGCCACACTTCGCCCACTACGAGTTCACGGTGATGTCATTCGGTTTCACCAACGCACCCACCACCTTCCTGACGGCGATTAACGACATCTTCAGGAACATCCTTGAAGAATACATTCTCGTATACCTGGACAACATCTTGCTCTATAGTCGTACCTTAGAAGACCATCTCAGACACCTTTGCGATGTCCTACAGCGCTTATGCAAGTACCATTTTTATGCCAAGCTCAGTAAGTGCCGCTTTGCCCAGTGCAAAGTGAACTTCCTAGGACACCATGTGTTTGAGCAGGATCTCCACATGGACGACGCGAAGATCATTGCTATTGTCGAGTGGCTCGTCCACACATCCGCGAAGCAACTTTCCAGTTTCCTAGGCCTCACTAGTTACTATAGTAATTTGATCCAAGGATACGCTAGGTATTCCTACCTCCTTACCTCTACCTTCCTTCGGAAGAACTCGCCGTGGTTTTCGACACCCCTCTGCGAGGACGCCTTTCGCATCCCCGATTTTGACCATCCTTTCATCGTCACCACTAATGCAGCAAATTTTGCAGTAGAGGTTGTACTTTCTCAGATGTTTCCTTCTCTTCTTAATTCACTTTATCTCCATGTTCCTCCTTCCCCCCCCTCTGTTGCTGGCACTGCTTCTTCACTAACGCCTATCCTCTCACCACTTCCCTTCACTTACAAGCCTCTTGTTACTTACTCCCCGACCATCGCGCAGTTTCCTTAACGCGCGAATGTGGACGTGTTTATGGAGATGTGCAGAAAATAGTGTTGAGTTTCCTCCACCGCACCTCTCTGTAAACGCTTCCAAATTCAGACGTTGAGGAAACTCAGCACTACTTCTGGGACTCTACCCCTGGTTCAGTTGGAGAATGATGAGTAGGGGGGTAGTACCATCATTTTTGTAACGTTTAGGGCGTGCTCACACTACAAGTAACTACTGTAGCTTTATCTTAAACTCATCTGACCGCAGTTACCGCTGGACCTGGATGGTATCTGACTGCAATTACGTCCATAAGTAAGTCTCCCAGGAAGATCGGAAAAAAAAAAAAACGGTCGGGAAAAAATCCTAGTATGTCTGTAGTTCACTTTTTACTAAGGTAGTCTAAACTCTCATGAATGTGACCTTAGTTGTGACCCGATTCGATCAAGAAAAATGACAACGATTGCAGACAAGACCAAACCGATTCACCATGGTAAGGTCGGTAAACGGTCTTCTCCCCCCCAACTGCTAGCAACAACAAAGATCTCTCGTCTTCAACGACGAGTCCAACATCGACTCTAACACTTCAGGAAAAAGACTGCATTCATGCAAAGAGGACCAAGAAGACGATGCGGGTCACAAACACACAACTGTTACACCATTTCTCTAATTTAAACAACTATTTAAAAAAAAAAAAAAAAAAAAAAAAAAAAACATACGCACAACCCAACCGTCAGCAACAACAAAAGATCTCTTTGTCTTGACCGCTCTTCAAAGAAAAAGACCGCCTTCGTGCAAAAAGGACCAAGCCGCCGATGCGGAAGAACTACCGTACTAAGTTCACCTCACCAAACAACCATGCCGGGAGGAACTACCATGTGGCGGACCCACCGGGATGGCGGTCCGTCAGGATGAAGACGAAGGGGTGAGCAAGACAGAGATGGCGATGGAGCTGGAAGAGACAGCGCAGCTCCGACGCGGACTCAACACGCACGTACTCCAAAGTGTGTTTTTTATGGATAGCGTGCTTTTGGCGGATAGCCATAACCACGTCGAGAAATCTAGGATGCGGAGCAAGCTCCATCCGGAGTCCGTCCGATGTAGGTTAAGCTACATAATGTTAAATGAAAAAGAAATGTTAGGTATACACATCCTGATTGACAACAAAAACTGACATGTAGCAAAATACAATCCTAAAGTCGTGGAGGCAATTGCTTCAACAATATGTCACAAGGTAATGTCATGTCGCTGAACCACTAAGAGTGGAATGGTATTAGAGGAGGTGAATGCAGCCTAAGAATCAAAACTCTTAAGGGCAGTCACACATGAAGTTGGGATAGGTCATCGGACTCAAGGTGAGGGAGTGGTAGCGAAGCAAAATCAAAGACCATAACAGATAGACCATCAAGGCGGGTAATGCTCGACAAAAGGGTGACACAATGCAGGGTCTACCATGAAAGGGGAGCCTGAAATATAATGGACATATGCCTAACTGAAGGCATGCAATGGTCGACACTAGGGTGATGAGAGATGCGGTGGGTGAGGGAAACATGCACACAACTCACCAACTGGCGGAGGGAGCGAAATATGGAAGAAGAGAAGTCAAGATAATGTCATGGTCCCAATGCCTATGCGATACCAAGGGAGAGCCCAACTCAGTGAGAACCATCATGCGACACATGCAAGGGAATGTACAGGGTAGGGTGGTGCCGTGAAGTAGTAACGTCCAAAGTAGTTGAAGTCTGATAAGGTAGTTGAAGTCGTCGAAGTGGTCGATGGCGTCGATGAAGTAGGAGTCGAGTCGATGTTGAAGAAGAGACACAAAACATTGACATCTTGAAGAAGCTGATGATGGAGTACGTGAAGGTGTGAGTCAATAGGATGATAGTAGGTGATCAAAGTGTCAGTCATTGAGACGCCGAGGACGTCGACAAGTGCGTTGTGGACACGCGGAGGCGTTCGTCTGCTGCTTAAGAACGACCTCAAAGGGAGCAGGTTTGTCCTGAGCAATCTCCTCACTTAGAAAAGGAGGAGGAGGGTCCGTCGGCTGAGTAGGAGCAGATGTCTCAGCACGACGAGCACGATCATATGCACGCACCAACATCCGGGTGTGACCCCAAGTGCTCGAGGGGCTCCCAAGTAGCCTCCTCATCAGGATAGCCCTTCCAACGCACAAGGTACTCGATGTGTGGAGGGGTATCGTCGGTAACTCAGCGATATACGATGTCGAAAACGACGAACTCTTTGTGGCCGTCTACCATGATAGGTGGAGGGCGCTCATAAGGACGTCCGACAAGCGCTCAGACGGTCTACGATAAGGACCCAGCAAGTAGACGTGGTAAACATCGTGTACCCGAGCTTGTCGAAGGTAATCAGATAGCTGCACACAGAAGCTAACCGGACTAGCGGCAGTATCAAAACCAACGACCTTAAGGATGCGGCATGGACCGAAGAAGAGACGTCTGAACTTGCAAAGCGTATCCGCTTCGAGCTGCAAGTTGTGTGCGTCAACGAGCACATCGTAACCTACTTTGAATGAGTGACCCATTCCTGATCAGTTCACTCGTGCGATCATGCGAGTCTGGAAGTCGGTTAGACTCTCGCATGCACGCTTCATAATCGTCGTCATGTGGGCGATCAAGTCATCAAACGCAGGGCAACGAGTGTTTGAGTGCAACCGCGACAGTCGTAGGAAATCCGCGGGTATGCGAGGGTGGTAGTCGAGGTTGCAATAGAATAACGACATCTCCGTGAAGGGCGAAACGGCATGGTTGTACGCAATCTCCGCGTGAGCTTAGTGTAAGTCCCACTACTGGTCATCCCTAATAAACGTTTGGAGGATATTACCGAGAGTTTTATTGGTGACCTCAGTCTGACCATCCATCTCAGGGTGGTAAGACGATGAAAAGCGGAGCTGGGATCTGTACCTCTCGTGTAGGCGTCGCCAAAATGTGTTGGTAAAGAGCGAGCCATGGTCGAAGATGATGCTCTGAGGTAAGCTGATAAAGCGCGAGTTATGGTCGAAGATGATGCTATAAGGTAAGCTGATAAAGTGCGAGTCATGGTCGAAGATGATGCTCTGAGGTAAGTTGATAAAGCGCGAGTTATGGTCGAAGATGATGCTCTGAGGTAAGTTGTGATGTCTCACGACTTGGTCGAAGATGATGTCGGTGACCTCACGAACGTTAATGCGATAGCGGCACGGGATAAAACGTGCACGCTTCATGAAAGGATGGACGACGACTAAGATAACATCATGACCTCGTTCAGTGAGTGAAAAATGGAAACCAACGAAATCCATCGAGATGGACTGCGAACGACCCTTAGGTATGGGTAGGGGCTGAAGTAACCCATACGAAAGGTGGTTCGTACTGTTCACCTCCTAACAGGTAGGACACTCTTGGATGTAGGCTTTGGCGAAGTCCTTGGACTTCAGACAGATGTACAGGCTGCAAACACGAACCAACATCTTGTGGAAACCCATATGACTAGCAACTGCCTGGTCATGGACCTCTGTTATGGCTTGGACACGGAGCTGTCTCGTGGAGGGAACATTAATATATGATACAAACTATCATGCCAGTACACGAGACCGTTCTCACCGATGGAGTACGATAGAACGGTCTCGCCACTCCACAATGTCATGTAGATGACGCGATAATCTGGGGAGTGGCGGTACTGAGTGCGATATTCATCGATCACTCGCTGATCAACAATGATGATGGAGATCGCAACAAAACGAATGGGTTCCTGATTGTGATCTGGACGGCGGGACAAGGCATCGGCGACACCGTTCGTTTCACCCTTAATAGGCCGAGTGGTAAAATTGAACTCAGATAAATCACGCCACCAGCGTACCTATCGAGGGGAAAGCTTGGGCTTCGTGAGGAAACCCTGTACAACTGAGTTGTCCATGCGCACCGTGAATAGCGTGAAGGGCGCCCCGTGCAGATGATGACGCCAATGTCGGGTAACATAAATTATTGTGAGAACCTCACGTTCGCAATTAAGGTCATGGCCAGATTTACAAGTACTTCTGCAATTAAGGATATGGCTTTCCTTTATGGGCTCTTATCGTTGCGTGGAATGGACGGTTGCCTTTCATTTTTTCATTGAAAAAAAAAAAAAAAGATGGCAAAGACAACTTTCATATTACAGTCATGTTTGTATCCTTTCAAGCGGGTAAGTGGCCCTCCTTTTTTTTTTTTTTTTTTTTTTTGCAATGAAAAAATGAAAGGCGACCATCCATTCCGCGCAACGATAAGAGCCCTTAAAGGAAAGCCATATCGAATGAAGGGGCACGTGATGGGGCCGCGCCACACCCCTGTCGAAACGGAAAATCGTACCAGTGCATGTACCCACAGAGAGCATCAAGATGCATCCGTTACTACAAATAATAACAACGGATGCAACGCTCCGCTTTTTCCATTTCGGCAGTTGCTGGTTTTTTTTTTTTTTTTTTTTTTTTTTTTTTGGACTACCCATCTGGGGCCACCCCCATTTCGGCCCATGGTCAGTATCCATTTCGAGAGGAGTAGCCCGTGCAGGCAACCGGGACTGCGCATATCCCAAAATCTCATCTTGATCTGAAAAGCCATATCGAATGAAGGGGC
>BFEA01000055.1:1434985-1464928 GCA_003427395.1 Chara braunii
GAGAGAGAGAGAGAGAGAGAGAGAGAGAGAGAGAGAGAGAGAGAGAGAGAGAGAGAGAGAGAGAGAGACTAACACACTCATGCATTCATGTAGACGATCGACACCCATCAGTCCCTACCAACACGCCTATAAGCACACACACACATACACACTCATCAAGCTCTTCTGGACAATGAGACATTTAATTAATCAATAAACTCTCGTACCACCGCATGCATACGACAGAATACCCATGCATTGGGACCACGCACACATCACGTGGAGACAAAGCAGCAATGAAGATAAAAGCGAGTTCTTAATACACATAATTTTTCACACGGCTGGCCGGCCAGGGCCCAGCCCGCAATCCCTTAGAACCTCCGACAACCATAGCCACAAGGCCCTGCCACTGCCGGCGTCTGATCTCCACCACCGCTCAGTCCAGGCGACCGACTTACCCCAAGTCTATCGCTAGGCCCGTCCCACATCGTCACTCCGCCGATCACTTGGGCTCGTGAAGTCTGTTCGACGCCGGAGACCTCACACATAGCTCGCGCAACTTGCAGTCGAGATCAAAGAGAGGGAGAGGAAGGGGTTATGAGAATTTATAGCACGGAAGGTGGTGGGAAGCTTGCGCGAGGTGCGGGTAGCATGAGGTGTAGATGAGCAGGTCAGACGAAGGGTCGGAGTTCCACAAGGATCGAAGGAGGCGAGTTGAACGATCGGTGTGATTGGAGTGGTCGTTCAAGTGGTACGAGCCTTCCGCTCTCATCGCATTGATCCATCCATCCCAATTACGCAGCCAATCGTTCGCGATGATGGGTAAGGAGAGGATCGTATTTCATTCGAGGGAAAATGAAGAGGCATGCAAGAAGGGAATGCGCAGCAAGAAGGGAACATGACGCGGGGATGCAGAAGCGGGGGAATGGGTTTACGTGGCGCGTGAAAATTTGAAAAACAGTCGCGGGGACAAAAATCTCTAAATTCCTACCCCCACTAATAACATAGGTTTCGTGAAAACGGAAAAAAAAATGTTGGGCTTGAACGAAATCTATTTAGGATTCTAAGATTACGATTTTTAGGCCTCTTACCAGGCAAACCACTATAAGTTGTGTATCACGACGAACATGTTCGACGGTTTGCGGAACACGGGAATGTGTTATTATATTTACGAATACGTTCGTAAGAACATATTCTCTCATTTGTGGGCAAACGTTTTTTTTTTTTAATATTTTTTTTTTCAGTTTTTTATTTTTCGTTTCCGTTTGACTAAAAAATTGAAGATGTGTCCGGGACAAAATTTGTTTGTGTTATATTTTTACATAACATACATTTTTTGACAAGGATTTAACTGTTAACTTCAAAAATTGTTGAAAGCGGCATATAGTTCTGTATGCCAAAATTCACAAAAACTGTTTTTTTACAACTTTCGAGTTTGTTTTATTGGAGCTCTGCTTTTTGTCAATCTATTGAGAATGAATTATAGTTTTATAAAACAATTATTGAAAGAAAAAGTTTTCCTTCATATTTTGAGGATCACCTGACTGTTGCTCGGGTTTATTGCCTCGTTTCTCGAGAAGTGGTTGAATTTTTTTTTTTTATAATTAGAAATAGAAGTTCGACTTCTACTTTTTCACTTTATACGAAATGTTGGGTTTTGTGGTTTTGTTGGTTTTTCACGAATCCTGTGTTTAATTCCTAACTGCTTTTTGGATTTCTCGGCGAGGTTGCTATCCGACCACATGAGAAAGACATCAGGGGCAGTTCCGAAAAGGACTGTTTCATCCCTCTTTTTTTTTTCAAGAAAAAAAGGAAAAAAGGAAACTAGACCCCGTTCTTCCCAATCATCTAGAACTAGTACTCTTAGGTTTACGTGGGATTTTCTCCTAAGGATACGAGAAACCGTCGAGTACGGATCCTGGCTTATTACAGGCCAAAATTTGACCCATGTTTCAATTCTGCCATTCAACATCTCTCTCTCTCTCTCTCTCTCTCTCTCTCTCTCTCTCTCTCTCTCTCTCTCTCTCTCTCAGTGGTAGCCCCCTCCCTCCCCCTCTCTCTCTATCTCTCTCTTTCTTTTTCTCTCTCACTCTCTGTCTCTCTCTCTCTCACTCATATCAACAAATGGAATAAAACTTTGTCTCTGTCTCTCTCTCTGGTAATCCCCCCCGCCCCCTCTCTCTCTATTTCTCTTTCTTTCTCTCTCTCATACTCATAATAATAAATGGAAAATCTCTCTCTCTCTCTCTCTCTCTCTCTCTCTCTCTCTCTCTCTCTCTCTCCCCCCCTCTCTCTCGCATGCGTGCACGCGCGCGTTCCCCGCGCCCACGCGACAGACAATACAATATTTTTGTCGCCACATAATATTTTTTCTTTTTTTGGGGGGGGCTTCAAGTTTTTTTGAGACCGCTTCGGGTTTATGGGCCGTCCAAATTAGAGTCTATCCTACCCCATTTAGGGCCTCGTCCGACAACACTTGGATAAGCCCAACCAATTCAGTTACCTCTAGAATATGGAAAGGATGGTCTTTTAAGGCTTTTCTATTGTCATAATCATGGAGGCCGGCGTTCGGGACGAGCCGAATGCCCGAACGACGGGACACCTTGGGGATGCGTTCGGTCGTCCGGGCCAAACGTGGACAAAAAAAAAAATTGTTTACCGCATGGGTGCGGGGAACGCAGCCCTAAGGTAACCAAAGCAATGAGACTAAAAGAGCACGCAAAAGGTAGATAGATAGATAGATAGATAGATAGATAGATAGATAGAGATAGATAGATAGATAGATAGAGAGAGAGAGAGAGAGAGAGAGAGAGAGAGAGAGAGAGANTAGAGATAGATAGATAGATAGATAGAGAGAGAGAGAGAGAGAGAGAGAGAGAGAGAGAGAGAGAGAGAGAGAGAGAGAGAGAGAGAGAGAGAGAGACAGAGAGAGAGAGAGAGCGATACTGAATTGAAAATGAAAATATGGGTCAAATTGTAGCCACGATAAATTTCACAGTTGGAATATATTTTTTTAAAATTTATTAAGCATTTTTCCTGAAAAGATCACAATAAAGTCTACGAGTACTCCAATTTTCAGGCTTTTTCACGCATTCTTCTGAGCGAGAAAACTCACCGAGTTTGGAGTACTTTTCAGTTGGCGCACACATGGATGAATGGCAAAAATGGAAGATGTGTCGAATCGGTTTGACGATTATTTTGCAATTTAAATAATTTTTTGAAAATATTTTATTTTTTTTCCTAGAAAGAACATGACCTTATCTATGGATTTTCAAAATTTCAAATTTTTTTATGCGTTCCTCCGAGCACACAAAATCACCAAAGTTGCCTCTTGCAAAATGCCTGTTTCGTTGCGCCTGACCTCCCTGTTTTAAGAAGACAGACCTCAACACCTGAGCCTGAGGGCCCTTCTGCAGTTCACTTGCCCTCACTCCTTTTTGGACTCCGCTTCCACCTGTCAGTGAGGACCGGTCCAACGCACCCCACTTCCTTTTGGGGTCTGCTTCCACCCGAGGTCCGGTCCTTCCTTTTTCCAAAAGTCCCGATTCTACCAGAGGTAGGTGTAGGTAGTTCGCAATTTTACCAAGGACAGGTCCCCCAATTTGTTTTGCCCCCTAAGAACCCACTTTGCATCCTGGTCGCCCGCCACAAAAAATGAGATACCTTGACACAGACGTCGAAGCCCACTATACCGCAACCTTAGGCTGTGAATAAAAAAATAAAAAATAAAAAATAAAAGAAATCTGAAAAAACATACGTTACGTAAAAAAAAAAACTAAACAACATTTGTCTGGGGCCTTGTCCCACCTGCTCCGTTGAGCTTGGTCTGCGTGGGGTTTTCAAACCGGGGTGACGCCGTGCGACGCTGGAGATGTGATCTGTTCCGAAAATCGCACGACTGATTTTAGTTTTCTTGCTTTTCCCTATGAAAAGATATATTTTCGTTTCATAATAATCAAGAAAAAAACGAATTTCTTGATTATAACGCCCCCTACCCCTCCCCGTTTACGTCGATCTAGCTGAGACGAAAAAAGGAGACAGTTAGCTCAAAGGTGCACACACTACTTTCTTGTTGTTTTTTTCTAGGGTCGTCATTATTGTCAGTGTCATACCGTTTCTTTCTTCCGTTAAATACGGGATGGCGGCTATGCCTAGAGGTAACACACTTAGTTGTGCTGGATCAGGTCGCCTACTGTACGGAATTGTGATCCTGTCCACTTTCATGTGCATCGGTAGCCTTAGTGATATCACATCTGCATGCCCCACCCAATGCAAGTGGGTGCCTTGCTGTGCAAACGACTTCGAGGAGGGGAACGCTCAACCTTGCGGGGCAGTGGTGCCCGCATAACGCGGAATTTGTATGTCAGAGTGCAAGAACATTCCTCTGCACGCTTGAATGTCATCATGACTCGACGCATGAAAAATTGAAAAGAAATCCGAAGAAATGCACGGATCCTTAATAATAAATACATTATCTTATTTCTTTCGAATTAAAAAATGCGTTTTTTCGTGTTACACCATTGAGTTGGCTCAACTCAATGGTGTTGGTGGGACAAGGCCCCTGAGCACTACATCTAAATTTCTTACCAAATTTGAAATAAAACAAAATAAAAAAATAAATAGTAATTAAAAAAAAATAAAAAATAAAAACAGAAACTAAAGAATTCAAATTATTCGTTATTTTTTGGCGCAGCTAGATGCCTTGCAACTTTACATATGTGTACTTTACATAATACAAAACTCGTGCTCGGTGGTCGAACCTGAAGCGGTTCGGCCCCCACAAAAAAACTATTTTAAGGCCTAAAAATGATTTTTTTTGTTAAATGTTTTTTTGTAAGTTATGTAGGATATGCGCTACACACATAAAAAATTTCAAGGCATTTTGCCAAGCCAAACAAAAATGAACAATCGTCAAAGATGGCGGTGTTAAAACATACTCGGCGAGGGCCCCCGAATGTTCGGCCTGGTAACCATGGTCATAATAGTATTACGAGGAACCCCATAACAGCCACATCCGTGCTCAAACCTCCAACGAGGGAGCATGTGGGAGCTTCACCCACCAGCAGGTGGGCGATTCCGGCCAGGGGTCATCCGGTAGCATTAGGACCGAGCTTTTTTGATGGGTCAGTCACTATGCCTCCCCTACGGTCCCCTCCCCCTATGCGCATCAGCAGTCTTTGCTCAAATGCCACTCGGGGGGACCAACGACAAATCTCTAGGTGGCGGGCGCCAAGCTTGCTCAGGAAGGTACACGAGGCCAATGGGGATTGAACCCAAGATCTCTTGAATGCCACTTGCGTCCCTTCGTGTGGGCGCCTACCGGTTTGTAAAAAATCATTTGGATCCTATGAGCTCGACGGGGAAGGAACTTCTCCATGAATGTTGTCGAGCTGCACTTAGTCCCAACGAGGTTTAAGGACATCGAAAGGCCAACAGCAGTGGACAGACAACAGGATAATAATAATAATAATAAAAAATCAATTTTGCACATCCTTCGACTTTCAGGGGGGGGGGAAAGGGGTCAACCTCTTTTGGAAATTCAATCCCAAAACTCGCTCTCGTGCTACCACGAAGGAGGACCAAAGAAGAAACAACCTAATTATTTTTAAGGTCTGCTCGAAAGTACAAGTCTGATCCGACAGTTTGCACTGTCAGGGGTGCATTTGCGTTTTATACCCCTGAGACTTTCAATGTCATTGAAATTTCAACATAGGTGGTCATTAGGGAGAGCAGGCATTTCGAGGTTTCGGAGAAAAAATGTGGAAGACAACAGTTTATGCCCTTTGTATTGGCCACCTCATCCGATAGTTTAAGGTGAACCTAGATATTGGTCAACAGAAAAATTGTGGCAAATTTTGTGACAGGATGATCACATGTGGACCCCATTTTTAAACCGTTGGAACTGTGTTAATAAACTGTTTGGCGGGGGGGGGGTGTCATGTGTTCCACCAGAAGTGAAGGAATTCAACGCTGACCAAACATATCATAAACAAAATATAGTGTGTCCAATTGTTGGTCCATTTGTTGAAAAGTTGTTGAAAACTTGTTTACCAATTGTTGAACATTGCATTTTTTGTTGGGGAAAAAAATCGAAATTTGAGCTCGTGTCGTACACTTTTGCGGCTTCTTTCCATCTGAGTGTTTGTTTGTGTTTGTGACTGATGAGAGTGTGTGTTTGTGACCACTGTCTTTCGACAATATGAGGATCCGGGTAACATTTTCCTCATTATGGCAGGTAGGGTTTCATCACACTTATACGGAGTAAAGATAAAAACTCGACATTTTCCTCAAATATCCTGACCTTGCCGTCAGAGGGAGGCTACAACGCAGTACAGGAATCACAGAACGGAGGTTAACTTATCCACCTCTTTCTCCTACTGCACGATACACTATGCTCTTTCACATTTGTCAATCTTTGAGTCTTCCAGTACTCCTGACATGCAATACACACTGAATGAAGAAAATGTGTGAGAGAGAGAGAGAGAGAGAGAGAGAGAGAGAGAGAGAGAGAGAGAGCGTGAAAAATATGGTGGGGGGCAATGCTACAAGCACGGTTCACTACTGCGTGACACAGTTTCTCCAACATGGCAGTCAGAGAGAGAGAAAGTGACACGCAGTGGCCAACCTTTCTTTTTGAGTCTTCTGGATTGCGGTATTTTATTGTACGGATGGACGCATGAGGGAGCCTCAATCATATGCTGAGCTGCCTTGCTACAAGCAGGGTTCACTACTGCGTGACACAATTTCTCCAACATGTCAGTCCGAGACAGAGAATGACACGCAGTAGTCAACCTTCCTTTTTTCCTCTTCGAATGGATGACGGTATTTTATTCCACGGATGGACGCATGCCGGATCCTCAATCATACATTGAGCTGCCCTGCTACAGGCACGGTTCACTACTGCGTGACACAAATTCGCCAACATGTCATGCCGAGAGAGAGAGTGACACGCACTAGCCAACCTTGCATTGACGACAACCAATAACATTTGCAGGCTGTGGGTGATGTTTGTCAACCACATCTTCTCATGTTTTTAGTATGGGTAGTTGTATTTACAGTCACTGAGGCAAGTCATAGATTGCAAAATCCTTGTCTTCTCATTGGTTTCCTATTTTCCTCTGCAAACTGTGACGTCTTCATACATCATGGTATTACACATTACATAGTTGCTCACGCTTGAATAAAACAATGATGAGCATTACAAGGGATTGTACAATGTTGTATCATAAATAACAGAGCATATATTGTACAGTGATTGTTTGAGTGTCGTAGTTTACAGTCATCATCTCCGGGTTTTTTTTTTTTTTTTTTTTTTTTTTTTTTTTTTTTTTTTTTTTTTTTTTTTTTTATCTCTCTCTCTCTCTCTCTCTCTCTCTCTCTCTCTTTTTTTTCCTCTCTCTCTTTGAAGCGTGCAATGACAGTGACCTCTTGCAACTCTTGCTGGCAGATTTCGCTATGAACCTTCTGATTCACACGAATGTGTTCCCCTTCCCTCCCCCGCCCACTGTTTAAGGTCTGACACACAAACTTTCTTTATCCCTCTCCCCGTCTCTGCTTCTCTCACACGGTGGTGCAATGAACTCTAAAACGAAATCGTCATCTGTTATCGTTATGTTATGTGGTCCGCTCCTGTGGACAAAGGGCAGACCAACTCGAAATAATGCAATGACCTTCTCAGAAACAGATGCAGCGTGGTCCAACTTGAAAATCGAAAAGCTCATGACTCTGTCGCGGTTGCGGACAAATGATGCGATGTCCTGCTTTATACATGCCAATTTTTGTATCTGGTCAGCCGCTGTACTGGTCTTTGATGTCTGTCCGATTTGACATTCCAGAACCATTTCTGCAAAAGCCAGTAGTAATGGCAGGTGACTTCAATGTTGTTCTAGATAGATGGCTTGATGGCTGAAAAATTCTCTCTTCGTGTCCTCCTTATATAGAAGAATATGAAAATATTATGCACTCATTGTGTGAGAATGAACACCTTTTTGACTTTTATCGAATGATTTTTTCCCGATAAAGGTTGTTCATTTGTATACATAACAGTGGTAAATCGACTTCAATCAAGATCTAAAATAAATTTTATTTTAATGCTAGAAAATTTTGATAGAGCTCTTGTATGAGCAACTATTTTTCCTTAGAGTTCATGATTAGGTGTTGATCATAAAATGTGTGTAGTGCTTCTTTGCTTCAGAAAGAAACTGGACCAAGGGAGCGGTTTTTATAAACTTAATATATTTTTTTTATCTCATAGTCAATTTAGAAAATATTTAAATGATGAGCGAGAATATTGACAATCAACAAAAGATAAACATGATTCTTACGTCTCTTGGTTTAATAATGGTTTGACTTTCATTGTCTAAAAGTGTAATAAATATTTAAAATTACAAGCAAAAAATAAATATTTATAAGAAATGTATTTTGAAGAACAAATTCTAAAATAAGAATCTCAAGAATAGTCAAGTGAGTCAACTCAAAACATTGACATTCAACAATTTAAGAACCAATTTTTGTCTTTTGCACAACATCGTTGACAAGGTCAATTAATCAGAGACAAACTCTCAAAATTGAGTTATGAGGGACAAATGGATACATAAGTTTTTGTAATGACTCGGTCACGAGCCAAGCGCTCTATCATAGATGGTCTGTTCGATTCTGAAATTTCTAGAGACCTCACTGTGTCTGAAACCTCGACTATTAGACTAAGTTTGAAAATAACCTATAATTTCTTCAAAAAAATATATTTTTTCTTCCAAAGACCCAACCTATTTTCAGAAGATGATCAAACCATTCAACTCGTCATCGAACCACTGTACCAATCTATTAATGATGAACCACGTGACATTTTGGAAAAACCCTTATACAAATTGAGGAGGATAAAATTCCTAGGGTGGATGGTCTCCCTAAATAATTTTGAGAAACTATATGGTCATCTTTTATATCCGACTTAATAAAATATTTTCAGGAGGTTTGAGAGTCAGGTATGATGGGAGACATAGTGAGTCAGGGAATACTTTACCTTGCTTTAGAAGAAATGAGACAAGACAAACATAATGAATTATAAACCAATAACATTGTTAATTATTGTTTACAAATTATTGACAAAAACACTTGCAAAGCGGATGATTCCTGTTGTGGCAAACATAATTCACCCCTCACAAACAATGTTTATAAATGGTCGGAATATACAATTTAACATTCTTCTAATCAATAAGATGATGAAACTCTCACGTCAATCTAAACAAATACGACCTTTGTTTTCATAGACTTTGAAAAAACCTATGACCATGTGGATTAACAATTCCTAGACGCATGTTTGAAAAAAAAATGAATTTTCATCCTTATATGAGAAAATGGGTTAAAATTTTACATATAAATGCGATAACACAAATTATTGTTAATAGTTTGCTGTCTCCGGAAATCCATCTTCAGAGATCAGTAAGACAAGGAGACCCGTTGACCCGTATTCTGTTTATAATTGTAATGGAACCCTTGGAGGTCAATCTTATAGTTAATCACAATATTAAACGTCTACATATCTTAGGTATACATAAAGAGGCGATACCTATAACTTTCATGTTTGTGGATGATCTGACCGTCATGATGGAAGCCTCAACTGCAAATATGGAAGAAATCAATAATATGTTGGACAAATTCTTTGCCGTCTCGAGCGTGGTAATTAATTGGGGAAATAAAACTCAAGGATGGTGGATATACTCCGATGTAGATCATCCACCTGAATCCCCTAGGGTACAATGGTTGCCTTTGGAAGCCCCACTTAGGATCCTGGGGTCGTCTCTCTCTACTTTTGGAAAACCTAATTCAAATGTTGAGTGAATTTCAAAACTGGCCATAGAAAAAATGAATCAATGGAAGGGCCAACACACCTCTATTTTTGGTCGGTCAATGGTAATACATAATGTAGTGTTGGCCTCAATATGGTACAAATTGGCACTATGGGCAAATAGTAAGTCACACACTAAACTTCTTCAAAAACAACTGTCGACATTTCTTTGGAGAGGTAATCATGAACAAGTAAGGGTAATCCCTCGAGTGACAAAAAATACTCTGATTCAACCTAAGTCCAGGGAGGGTTTTAGAATTATAGACCCAACACTTAGGCTACCAGCCGGGCCGCCCGAGTCGTTCTATTTTCCCGGGCGGCCTGACCGTGCAAGGACCAGGGAAGGTCCAAAAAGAAAAAAAAAAAAAAAAAAAAAAAGTTATACAGAAAAAAAAAATAAATAATTTTTGCCTCAGCGTTACCTCAAAATTATTTACCAAATTTGAAACAAAAAATCAAATTAAAAACTAGGCTACCAGTCTGGCCGCCCGGGTCACACTATTTTCCCGGGCGGTCCGGCCGTGCAAGGACTACGGAAGGTCTCAAAAAAAAAAAAAAAAAAAAAATCATTCAAAAAATATGAAAACAAACTATGTTATGCAGAAAAGTAATCTGAACAACTTTTGCCTCAAGGTCACATCGAAATTATTTACCAAGTTTAAATTAAAATTTTAGATTACAAAAAATACTAGGCTACTAGCCGGGCCGCCCGGGTCGCGGGTGGCCAGCCCGTGCAAGGACCAATGAAGGTCCCAGCAAAAAAAAAAAAAAAAAAAAATCCAAAAAATCCGAAAAAAAACTATGATATGCAGAAAAATACACTGAACAACTTTTGCATGAGAGTCACATCAAGATTCTTTACCAAATTTAAAATAAAAATTAAAATTTAAAAATATTTTTATTACATTTTTTTTTTTAATTTTTTTGGCCCGGCCGGACAAATGACCCCGGACCACTCTGATAGCCTAGGAAAACAAAAAATATACATATTTTTATTTTTTTATTTTTTTTTGGCCCAGCCGGGCAAGTGGACCCGGACCACTCTGGTAGCCTAGATTAAAAATTAATTTTTATTTTTTTATTTTTTATTAATTTTTGGCCCGACCGGGCAAGTGGACCCATACCACTCTAGTAGCTTAGCGCAACATTACAATATCAAGCTTTTTGCTTGCAATGGATGATAGATCTTATTCTTGACAATAATCAACCTTGACAACCTTTGACATTAGAACAAATAAGAAGACTAGCGCCGTTAGCCCTTTTTGGGGTCCGCCCCCTCACTTGGGTAGAGGGTAGTATCTAGAACACCCCCCGACCAAGTTCCCATTCAAGGTTAAATGAGGAGAGAGGTGCAACTCGAGTTGATCTTCTTTTATACAACCTATGAGTTTCTCAACTGAAACTTTTGCGCAAACTACCCTTACCAAATAAACTTGTTCCTCTACATTTTGAATAAATCTTGAGGCAACCTTTATATGAGAATAGATGGATAACATATGTTAATGGTTGTGTTACAATAACTCTCAACCTCCCTGGTCGCAGTGGGTGAAAAACAAAGTAGTTCGGGTCAAAAACATATGAGACCTATAAAAAAAAAGGGTCGCATTACAACGACACAACTTAGGAGGACAATTCCATATACTCACAGACTCACCCAAAATTTGGACCAGATCATCTGCTCCATTCCATTAGAATGGGTTAGAGAGTTAAAGAAAAGGGTAAGGTTTCAAAAAGAAGACTGATTAATTATCCCGGATGATCTATAATGATGGTAGTCGGATAGTGCATCAGATAGAAGAAGAAACTTTTAACAGAAAAATTCCCACAAGAAATGAAAGTTGAAAAAATATTATATTAAAAAAATAGTCCTTCACATTTAAAAAATTATCATTCCAATGTTCGTTCAATTCTTAAAATTTCCTGTTTTATTTGATAATTTCTCGTTAAAAAATAAGTTTTTAATTCCAACTATATCTATTTGTCGAAGATGAAATCAAAATCTGAACGAGTTTTTGAAAAATCTTAATGAAACTTTCATTCTACTAGAACAAATATCTTCTAAATAAGATTGGATTTACATATACATAACTGGAAATTCTTATATAGAATGACAGTCTTATTAAAATATTTCATGAACTCATCCAAACTTTCATTTTCTCTCTAGCATGCAGTTGAAATAATAATGGATACCCCATTCTCGGAAGGAAAGTTTTCAAGTAGAACTGAAAATTTTAAAAGAGGAATGCCATTTTTTAAGATGGAATGAAAATTTAAAATTTAGAATGTAATTTATTATAGAATGATTATTTAATTCAGGGGAATTTTTCAATTGTTGGTTGCTCTCTTCAAAGTAAGCACGAATCACTTTCTCCTTCCTTCACCGGATAACCAAGTCAAAGTTTCTCCCTTCAAAACAATATTCAGGATTATAGTTTTTTTTTCTCTCTGCAATTAAAGGGTTAAAAGTTTTTCAACCTCAATGCCTAATTTCAGATTTACCCTTAGACCCAGTTGAATGGGTATGGAAGATTGGTAAAAAGGATAAGCCACACACTTTACAATCCCTTTCATTCAAAGCAGCGTATTATTTACTGAGACCAATAGTGGACGTTTCATCCATAATAAGGGATCAGTATGTGGGATATTTGCATATCATGTGCAAAAAATCCAACATACATATATTTTTAATAAGTTAATCAACAAAGTTTTCCTTCGTACAATGACAAATAATCCATAGATTTCTGCCCACTAATGATTGGTTGATAGACCATACCACCTTAGAACAACGGGGTCTGATAGTTTCATGGTTTATATCATGTTTATCTGTCTTTCCTAGTAAGAAGATCATAGAGACTATTGAGCACATGTTCTTACAATGTCCGGACACAGTTCTGCTATGGAGGAGATGAGACTGTGTGTGGAGAGGTTTAACACGTATTGACTGGCAATGAGACTGGAGAGTTATCATTTTGGAACATTGGGAGCCAAATGGTATACAACTTTTAAAATTCCACAGGTTCATGAATTTTTTTCAAATTGGTCGAAAAACTATCCTGTACGTACTTTAATACAAAATGTGTGTCAACGAAAAGGAAAATGTGAAGTTGGAAGGAGCGAAAACTTCAAAGCTGATAGTCCAATTTGTACATACGGAAATACGGTGTCGAGCGCATCGGTCCGGCATCGCACGTGGCAGCGCGGGACCCTCTCGGCCGCGTCACGCAGGAGTTGGACCAACCTCGTCACGGACACACAAATGGAGCTTCCTTATGCCGCTCCGGCCGAGTGTGCCAGCCATACCTCTCGCGAGCCCCTACGACAGGATAGGGCCTACGCGAGACACAACTTACCTCCACCTTACGAAAGCTGTCACCTCCCTTCGGTGGACGTATCCCCGCTGAGCTACCAGTCCACAATACGAAAGCTACTTAGTTGCAATCGCAGAGGTGGACCAGCCGAGGGCGTTTCTCGTTCGCTGTAGCATAGGGAGTACGTGCGGTAATACGCCTATCGGACCCACACGCGAACCGACATCTTGGGGGGGCTGAGGTCCCAAGCGCAACTCGTCGTCAGTCGACTAGGACGTATCCCACACACCACGCGCACACCACTCTACGAACGCAAAAAAATAAGACACACACACACACACATACAACACAACACAACACAAACAACGCGACAACGCTCCTAGCCCCTCGGTAGCCAACCCATAACTTTTCGATGCGGAAATCAACTGGGCGTCGCGCACGAGACTTAGTATAAAACCGCGCGGATGCAGGGCCTACTCATATCGACTAGCAATGCAAACGTACGCAAGTAGTCACGATGATGGCGTACCATGTAGTACCCATGAACGCGCGACCCCCGTTAATCTCGAGGGTCGCGTTCGACACTCAAGTGTCGGCTGACACGCGCCTTGAGGGCTAATCTCTTGATGCTAGACAACCGCCATGCGCGGTTGAACACCACACACCCTCTTCTGCACTATGTGCACTGTGGGTGGTACACAGGTCCACGCCTGTGGTGGCAGTCGTTTCTCGCAGCCCTGGAGATGAGTCCTACTCTAGGCCTGGGCGGAAGTCAAGGGGTTTGACTTTGACGGCTGTCACGGACTATAACGTCCAACCATAAAAATCTCTAAAGAGCAAAAAATGAAGGATGGGCCGGAGGTCCCCATATTCCAAAAGAAAGCATGATCTTGGGGTACCCCTCCTCCTTTCGGGTGGTGCCTGCGGCCTGTAATAATCCCAAGCGTTCGTGTATATGTGCGAGGCCCTTCGATCCCATAACCTTTAGACGCTAGGGCGGCGAAATGCCGCGCGCAGGGCTTCAATATAAAGTCACGCGGTCACAGGCCAGTCCTATACCCACCGACGATGCTAGTCATACGTGGTGATCGCGATTCTGGCCTCGCGATATTGAATGGCTGAAGGAATATATCGCGAGGGACCACCCCTCACGATATTGAACAGCTGAAGGACATGCCGTTCGGCCCTCGCGGCATTTCCGCCTTCAGGGTTGGGTGTCTTGACGGCCAATGCAGATAGGCTCAGTACAAGGGGAGGTTCCTCCACGACAGAGCCTAGGGTTGGGGATGTCATGAACAAGGACCTTGAATCTCGGCCCAGGACCAACGTCCGACTAAGAAGCCCCCAAGAAGTTAATAAGAAAAAGGGGAGGTTATTCAATGTGCCTCTAAGTCCTAGCCTCTGAGCAGGCTTTTAAGATGAGGTCCTTTAGACCTTGCGGACACCCACCATAGGTACATCCAAACATACACGCATAAGGGAGGTAGAGTTGCGACTATCACTTCTCACAGGCACAGTGAGGCTCCTTACAACCATATGTATATATATGGGATCGCAGATAATCCAAATCCAAAATCCGAGCCACATGACATATCTGCAATCATATCCAGAATCGAACGCCAAACACGCACTACACGGAGTCAACCCCAACCAATCTCCGCACTCATACCCCTTGCTTTAGCCATGCAAGCCCCAATCTCCTGTCCAACCAACCATAATTAAATACTCAATACCTTTGTCAAATGGCCATTTAATAAAAGTCCGGGTAAAACCCTTACCAAACAATAAAGTCACCAGGGCTAAAACCTTTTAGGCTGGGTATGGAGAGTGAGTTGGAATTGAGTCGTAGATCGACGAATCGGCAACCGACCTGTTATCAGTGATAACTGAAGAGGATCCTCCCGGGACCAAGTTGAATCTAATCCAGATCTCGAATCAAATTGATTAAAATGGTCTGTAACACACGATAGGTCAATGCCCACCGCTAAATTTATAAGTTTATGGGAAATAACCTCTATATCACGATCTCATTCAAATCATCCTAATTAACTAAGCCTAGGCCTACCCTTAACAGTGCCCAAAGCAAAGATAGACCTTGACAGAGTCTCCCGTATACAGGGTGAATTGCTAAAATCGCCACCTGTCAGACTATAATCTATCTCCTTTAAACTAAGAAAATTTCGGCAACGCTTCCCATAGAAAAAATGCGTTTTCAGAATTTGTATCAGCCCAAATATGAAAACAGAATTAACCTTCGACCTCCCAGAGTCCAATTTTTGTTTAACTCTCTGAATTAGCAAAAATTTGGGCAGCAATCCCTTTAGAAAGGGAGACTTCTCTGATTTTTACTAAGCCATATACGAACCTTCGACAAGTTGAACTTTGAAAAGTCAAAATTTTGGCTAATTCCTTGGATTTGCGAAAATTTCGGCAGCGCTCCCCGTAGAGAAAGTCACTTACCAAAATTTATGCAAGCCCAAGTATAACAAACGATCTCAGAAAATGCGAGAATCGATCTAAGTAAAATAAGGTTCCCTAAGAAAATGCAGGAATTTAGACTAACTCCTATCCCTCTAGCACGTGACGAGCCTCTAAAGCAACTACCTGTCAACCTGAAACTCAGACCAAGTAGTGATCTCATTCAACCACATGCAATATCAACCACAAAGGTAAGTACTCTCACCAACCCTAAGTCAACTTAGCAAACAATAGTTCGTAGTCTTTCAATGATTTAACCCTTTATACCCAGCCTACATTGGGCATAAAGTCAGGCCATCCAATCTTATAGAACATGTCTGACTCAGCCATCAAATATACACGAACAGGTTGCACAACTACTTTTCTCTTCCTTTGGGCATATGACTAAGCCATTCATCTTAGAAACAATGCTTCGTTGCCCTGACCTGTTTAATACCCAAGTTATATATATATCTCTGAACTTAGTTTTCAAAGGGGTGTAGGACTGAGCCATTCATCTTAGAAACAATGCTCAGCTGACCCATGTTACCCTCAACTTTACTCTTAATTATACTCTCTTCAGCTTATGATAAGCTATAGTCAGACCATCCAATCTTATGGAACCCGTGCCTGACTAGCCTGTTCATAGATAGAATAGTATAAGGTATAACCAAATTATAACCTTTTGGGTTATAACATGTGCGAGGCATTGGGCCAGACCATCCAATCTTATGGAACATGTCTAGTTCTCCCCCAGGTTCATTTATCTCTGAACCATCTGTGTGCTGCATGAGTCCAAAGCCATCCAATCTTATGGAACATGCTTTGTCCTTAGCCAAAGTTACCCCCTCAGAACGAAACAGGAAGAGGCTGAGCCGTCCAATCTTATGGACTTGCTCAGACCTCCTCGATCAGAAACTAATGAAACAGAATAAACCCCAACTAAACACGGCAACCAGGCCGTCTAATCTTATGGACCAGGCTTGGCTCCTGAAAGTCAACCACAGTCAAACCCTCACAAATCAGAGCAATCAGACCATCTAATCTTATGGAACTTGTCTGATTCTCAATGCAGTTCAAAAAATAAAACACAGCAGTCAGGCCATCCAATCTTATGAAACATGCCTGACCCCACAGAACCCTTTCAATCTCAAGCAAACCTGCCTTCCTCCCACCCTTCCCTCCGATGCACCCCTTTGTTACAATCTGCTTTCCGTTAAGCAAAGACACTGAAATTGCCATTACACGTACGTTCCTTTACTTAGTCTGGGTTATGTCCTGACAATCAAACCCAACGTCAAATACAGGATGCACGCAATACACTCAGTCAGATGCATAGCAATATGTATAGATAGGGGTTATAACTGGGTTCATAAAGGGAGGGTAATGATTACCTTTCAATTCCCTGCCTCCAGAACCCCTCTTAAGTTCCGGCAGGGCTCCCGCAATCGGTGGGGCGAACCTCTTACAAGACCTTGGCGCGGATTACGGGTTGCAATCCCGCCTGCCGCTTTCCTCTCAGCACCAAATAGATTAGACTTAGAGTAAGAAGGGGAGAAGCAGAAAGGCTTAGTCTCTCAGATCCAAGGAGGGTGCACTCAGACTCGCAGGAGAGGGCCTTGTTGCCTTGACGCGCCAGAGGACCCCTCAATGGCGGCCAGGTCACCCAGCAGCTTGATCAATGCCGAAGTCAACGCTGCCAACGCTAGCTCTCTGACGAATCTTCAATTCGCAGCAATACCTCCCCTCCTCAAGCTTGACCGTGCCACCCGCCCCACTACCTTAATCTTAGTCAGCGCCGCTGCCGCACTGTAACACCCACCTCCCTCGCTCTTTACCAGAATACACTGCCCCACCCCAAGAGGCCGTGCCCCCATGTGGCGCACCTTACGCCTTGATTCAAATGCCAACTGGATGCAGCTACCTCAGTTGAGAACTCCGTGCTCAGCAAGATCCCAGCGCTGCCCAACTGACACCCAGTATCCGCAACAAGACACACGACGCGTACTGCAGATCCTCGTCGAGATACAACAAGCTGTACCCAGAAGCCAATGAGTTATACACAGCGAGGGTCAGCAACGGCTTGTGCCAGTCTGCAGTGGCCGCCCACAATGGCTGCCCGATGGTATAGCAACAACCTCAGCCAACGCCACAAGCAGGGTGCACTCGCTCCAAGTCGCCCCAAAAGGAAAGGCCCCGCACTGGAAAGAGGCACACGGAGGCCCCCCCCCTCTGTGAGATCGCTTCAGCAAGTGTGTTCACCCTTGTGGCCACATGTACGCCATCGCCAGGTACGCACTACAGCCCGACTTCATAGGCATGCTCCTCTGCACACCAGTGAAGCGGGGAACACTGCTCCCACAACCCAGACGAGCCAGGCGAGCTTACCTTTAACGCAGGACGACCAGGTACGCCCTCTCTCGCTTCCTCCTCCGCTGTTTTGATCACATCCTTCCGAGCACCCAGAGCCCGATCGTCGCGACGGACGAGGTGTTCGCCACCGCAGTAGGTAAGCCTTCAACCCCTCGTGTCGGACCCCACTGTCCCACCGGGAGGGCGAGCAAAACCGAATGCACCTTCAACTAGGACATGGCTAGGTGCATCGACACCTAAACGCCCCGCTCTCCCGTTACAGTTCTTGCCGCCTGCATGCAAAGTCTGCCCACCAATCTAAAAATCTGAGTTTAGCGTCGGACTCGCCGTTCTTCGAACCCCCGCGATACCCCTCCCCCCTTTCTCGTTTCCCTCTCGGTGCATCCGCCTCCTCCGCCACCCACCGCACGATCCCCCTCTTTACTAACTCTAATTCTAGTCCCCTACTCCCAAAACCAACCACGACATCACCCTCGGCCTATTGAAAAGACTCAGTATTGGATCTTAAATCGCGGGGATCGGTCGTGAAACGACCGAGCTATGTTGACTTCTCCTCTCCACCTTCCCTTCCCGCCATAGCTCCGGCGCAGTCCCTTCTCTCTACTTCTCCTATCCTACTAACCTATCACTAGAACTAACATCGGATTCAGACTCGCCCGGGGCTAGAACCCCAAGCTCACTTCTTCCCTCGCCTCAATTCACTACGTAACAGGGAAGGTCTCCACTCCCCTTTCTCTCCACCGCCTTTCCATAGCTCCACCACACTCCTCACACCTCGCACGTACCTAGCCCCCTTTCCCGTCCAAATCCACTCCGTCGCCTTCGACACCCTGTCGGCCTCATCCCCGACTACCCGATTCGGCAGCGCCTAATGCAACAGTCTGCCCGACGGCTTCACCTCTCCTCCCTGTTGTCGCCAACAACTTCCCGATACCGTACAGCCTGGCAGCGCCCGATTCCAAAAAAATTTCTCAACTGACGGGCCATCCTTACTTATGAGGCCCGCCCGTCCGCCCGGGCTATACTACTCCCCCTACATCGCCCGACTTCCCGCCAAGCGTCCCAACGATTCGGCTGGGGCGGTGCCCCGTGGCGGTACCAAAGGCCGCCCGACCTCCTCGACTTCGCCCTGCTAGTGGGTGAGGGATGGGGCGGACACCGCCCCCTTTTGCACGCACCTTTCCCAATCTGCGTCCGGGTTCATTCCCGGTATCTTTCACCTTGCCCCCGTCAGCCTGTACGCACCCGGCGCGATCTGCGTCTGGGTTCGTCCAGGGCCTTCGCACACCTTCCTTACATAGCGACAACGCAGATCTTCCGGTATCGTCCCAGTTTTCAACGGATGCCCCGAAGGACCTCGCTCCGGCCGGCGCGGCCCGGCCTCCCAATCAGCTGATGGGCGTACCACTGGGCCAGACCCTCGGGCCCGAGCAGCCGCCATAGCGTCACGCTCCTCAACAGAACGAGACCTGTGGATGATAAATAAATAAAAAAAGAAACAAAAACAGTATAAAATAAATGTAACATATAAAAAAAATTCCTAACAAGGGAAGGGGACTGCTGGTACCCTACTACCCCGTAGGTCGGGTCCATTGCCGTGCCAAAACCAAAAAGGGATAGCCCCACCGAGCCCTCAACCCCCTCAGTTTCCCCCATAGCTCTCCGCCGCCGCTGCGTTGATGCCCAGCGGGCTTGATCCCTGAACCTCTGCAACAATAATCTGACACCGTAACCTATAGGGCTATGCCCCATCTTGGAACAACCAGGCGCGGATTCCGATATAAAGTGGTGCCGCGCGATACCTAGGTCTGGGAAGAATGACCTAGGCCCCTTTTTCCTACCTACAACCAGCGTGCCAACGCTAGGCACCCACCCCTGCTTACTTAGACCGCGCCGCAGCCGCCCCGTGCGCCACCCTGTATGCCAACCCTTCCATCGGTCGCGCGCGCCAACCAAGACGAACCTCTATTCCTTAACTAGGTCCGTAACACGGTTCGGGTTGGTCGACTAGACCGGCCGCCTACTCAATCAGAAAAATCACACGCGCGCCTTAAAACTGCGCGCCCACATATCTCCTAACTATGCCAAGGCGGCTGCCGGACGAGGCTGTACCTCGCACGACTTATTTCGACCAAACCCATTTTTTCTGTCATCTGCAAAAACCAGGGCGGATACCCTTGTAAGGGTATCCGCGCCGACAACCTACCTGACTATATGAAGCGACGTCCCCGTCGCTACGCCAAATCAGAAAGCTATAGATTCATCCGTACCCCAAATGCTGACGAGAATGGAACCAATCCGATTAGCCGACAGACTCAGGGTTGAGACCTCCAACAATCTGTGCCGACATAACTATATGCCGCCAGGGTTTCCATTGTCCTGACGCTAGGACGCCGGTGTATTATGCATCAATACTACAACATAAGTTTCAAAGGCCACCTCAAACCGCCCTCTCCTCTTTGTCCTAGACAAACGCCGACTTCTCGTTGGGTGTCCCTGTTAGACTCTTTCTCGTAAGCAGAGTCATACCCAGGGACGTGGGCCTTAAACGAGACCTCAGAAGACACTCTCGCCTTCCTCATGAAAATTCTCACAATCGAGTATATATATATACGTATACGTAAATCTCCTCTCAGCCTCTTCTGCAGCCTAGTACAGAAAGGTTAAGTCTTCGTCCTTGCCCACCATAGCCTGGTCGATCGAGCCAGGTCTACGACCTATCGCATTGTTAGCTTAGCGACAGTACCCTTCGTTGGTTACTCAACGATAGGTCCTCTCCTGATAAGCATTCAATCACGACGACCAAACAACTCGACTCGTATCCCCCGCCATTCCACCAGAGAATTTTCTCTGAGGCGTGCATAACCCCTTAAACTCTTCCCTTGTTGGTAGGCGTGGGCCCACAACCAGGTTGTGCTGGCTTGCAGTCATCCAATAGGGGTTGCGCCCTAGAGGTGCTAACCTTTACCATTTAGCTTGGTATTCCCCAATATGCCTTGGGATTAGCACAAGTGTCTAGACGGTGCGTCGCAAAACAGACCACGGGCCCACTGCGGGACTACGCAGGGGTCTGTCTCACTTCTCAAGGTATTTACCAGCCCCCTATGGGACAACATAGAAGGCACGGCCCCTTCTTACACTCACAAACGAATTCACCGCTAGTCTCACACGAGGCCGTGGCCTACTGACTTGATCAGAGACAGCAGACCGCACATCCTATGACATCTCAATGCACTAACTTGTGACCTTCCCAGTTCCACCAATGACCCAATTCGTAATTTGGGTTCCTCTCGTCATTCTTTATCAGTTCAAACACTGCTTTCCATGCCTGTAAATCTATTGACCCCCTTTCACACGAAGGAGGTTTCTCTTAACAGGTCTCCCAACCACTCCTCTCTTTACAGGATGGGCTATCACGTGACCTGGGTTTTATACTTTCGATAAACAACATTCCCACCTTCCCTAATCTGAAGGGGTCTCAACCATAGAACAACTCAACTGAGGGCCTACTTAAGGGTCCTCTTCTCAACTCAGACATGGAAAAAACTCGAACCGAGGGACCAACTTATGGGTCCCCTTCACAACTCGGCCATAAACATTCGGCATGGTAAGCATTCGAGCCTTATAGGCCCGCAAGACCCCTTAGGGCCCTTACACATCTGTCACAAAACAACCGCACTGCCTCCTCTTATACTCGGCTTGTTCACCTGCCCAAAGGCAGATCGCACGAGTATACCGGGGAATAGACGGTATCACATTCACTCAATACAGAATACATGAGATGTATCCCATACATCTCTCACACAAAGCCATCATACATTGGGATAAAGCCACGCATGTGAGAGTGATCGTGATTGCCACAAGAGTAAAGTCCACAGAGTCAGGGATCGAAGATGTATTCGAGAACAAAATATCTCCCTTAAGTCTCAATACAAGCACTCAACTCAAACCCTCAATGCACAACTTGTAGGGTATACTGGGAATAGAATGTCTGCCTCGAGATCAACCCAACACTCAGTTCACTGTTCCACTCTACAGCGTAAACTCATGCCCCAAGTGTTACGGGCTCTCAGGATCCACTCAAAAATATAAACAAGGTTTTTAAACCTCCAGAACTAAAGCACAAGTCGCATAGTTACAGGTATCGCACAACCAAATCTCATCTCCTACATCGTATCATACACACCCAAAAGCTCAAAACCCGATCAAGCACTGTCACCTATGTATGCACAACTAGACAAGACTCTCTCGGTGGACTCAAGCACACACACCTCTAGACTCCACTCGACTGACTCGAAGTATACACATCCTTAGCCCGTCCTCTGCATGCAGAGGGACCCTAGTCCTACTGTCATATAGGCGGGCCAGTCCCTACTCACTCATGACCTCCTGGTTCTGCCTATACAGTTGTGCCCTACCTCCATCTGGAGCTCGCTCCACCACTCGCCCCTATCTATCATACATTCTTCCACCACTCTCTGTCACTTTCCCAGCTGCCTTGTCCCTAAGGAACTTCGGACACTCAAGGGCTCTGTGAACGCCATGCTTGCAGAAGCACTGGTCATCCGACCTCCTCTGACACCTCCTCTTTTTCTTTTGGGACTCTGGCAGCGATGGCATCTCACTGGCCTCCCTGCTCACCTCATGGCTCTAGGGCATATTCCATGATTCCGCCGGCCTCGCCTCCAACACCGGGGTACTCGGCCCCGCTCGCACCTTGCCTCCCTCAGGCCGGTACGCCGGAGTGTCCAATCTCTGTGGCCTACTCTCGCGGGCCCCCCCCCATCACAGTCGTCCCCTCGTCCCTATGCGGGTCTGAAGGCTGGGGAGTCACGGTAGCCACTGGCTCGCTCATAACCTCCTACTGCTGCTCTGAGATGCGCTCTCTTGAGTCGGCTCCAGTGGCCCAGGAGCCTAACTGTGTCCTCAACTCCCCCATCTCTGACACACGCTCCGGGGTCTTGTGTCTATGAGGCCCCCTCTGACGGCATGTCCAACTCCATGGCTGCCACTAACTCATCCATACGAGATGCCTCCTCCTCCATCGCCTCAGGCTCAGTGGACGCTGCTGCCCCCGTAAGGGTGCCCCCCTGCACCTCCAAAAGGATCGTAGGGGACTCCTCTGTGGGGCCCCCTTCTGCCAGTGGGGATTGAGATCTTTGTGCTGGCTCCTCTGTAGGGGTCTCAACCGCCATAGGGGTCGCCTGCTGCGAGGCTAGCTCGGTTGGGGTTCTGAAGCTGAAACTCCCCCCTTCGGCCTTTCGCCTTGCTTCTGCTTCCGCTGGGTCCAGAAATACCTTCTTCATTCCCTCTTGCTGGGATGGCTCCGCCGTCCCTCCCTGGCCGAAGAGTCCCTGTACTTACTTTCCCTGGATACCATACTGGCTCTGCTCTGTCCAGTCGACCACCTTGGTGGCCGAGAGCCTCTCCACGATCGCTGCCATGTCATGGAGCCTCTTCTCCCATTCTGCCTCCTTGGCTTCCATACGGGATCTTCATGCTTGGTTCTCTGCCCTCTCCTCCGCCAGATGGGTAGACAGCTGCTCTACCTCCATCCTCGAGGCCGCCAACTCATCACTGAGCATGGAGTACCATTGGAAGGATGTGATCGCCACCTCGCGTATTCTCCTGTCTGTGCGCTCGATCGCCATCCTAGTGGCTGAAAATCCCAGGTCCCCAGTCTCTCGCGTCTCATCCGCTCTCTCGTCCTCCTGCCCCGCCTCTTGCGATCTCAAACGGGCAGCATCCCTCTTACCCTCATAACTGGCCCAAGTCTCATCAATCCTCTGCTCGCTCGTCAGGGGGTCGATTGGTGGCTTCGACGCTTCCCCTGCGGCCTCCAACCTAACCTTCTCCTCGTATATCTCCTCGAGACGCACCTGCACTCTTGCAAACTTTTCCTCCGCAGTCTCCCTTGGTGACCTCCCCACTTGCGTCCCGTGGGCCTCCCGTAGTGGAACTCCTGCATTCACCCCCTCCTCTGCGTGCGGCAACTCTGGCGGTGGCTCCTCGGATGTCGGCATCTCGGTGTCCGGAGGCTCAGCTACATGCTCAGCTAGCTGCGGTGCCACAGTAGTGGATGTCCTCGCCCTTTTGCTCTCCTCTCGCCCCTCTGGCTCTGCTTGCGCCGGAGGCGGCGTAATAACTTCCAGCGATGGTACTGGAACTTCCTCGCTATCTGGCTCGGTAACTCCCTCAGGCCAGTACCGCGCTACCTGCTCTGGGATCGAGGTAGGAGGAGGGGTATCGTCCCCAACAGTAATAACCCCCTCAGTCCGCGGCTCCTCTGGCCTATGCGGCCCAACTTCCGGCTCCGGCTCAGGCGACTCTTCTGCTGGCTCATATCGTGCGGGCTCGCCTGGGTCTGCCCCCAATTGCGAAGTCCTCCACTGGGACGCATCGAGGTTGGCTTCCAGGCTATCGAGTGGCATCCTCAACGGTACAGTCTCCCTCTCCTCTGGCAGCGTTGGCGACGGGCCCCGTAGGTCACTGCCCGTGATCCGGCGAAATTCCACCTGTTCAAGTTCGTGGGTAAGGGGTAGCTCCGCTACCTGAGCCGGCCCCGTGACCTGAATTGGCTCCATCATCTGGGCGGGTTCCGCTGGCCCCTCTTGCTGCGCCAAGGCCTTCCGGCCTCCCCTAGTCGTAGTAGCCCCTCTTGCCTCCGGATCCCATGGCCTCTTACTCCTCTGTCGTCTCTCCACCCTGGGCTCTGGTCTCTCGGGCTCCAGTCATCGAAATGCCTGTCTCAGCTGCGCCTAGCAGTCCTCCCAATCATGCACCCTATCCCGAATCTGCCTTACCAATGGCCTCTCCGCCCTCCGTGTCCAGAGGGGTAATGTCTGCATCCACTCTTCCTATCCGGTCCCCTGATCGTGCATATACTGCTCATAGGCCGGGATGAACTCCTCCGCATTGCCTTCCTCCTATCGAATAGGCAACCCCTCCCGTCCCAACGGGGAAGCCCTCAGCCTCTGCATCCTCGCCTCCACATCCTCGCCTCCACATCCTCGCCTCCACATCCTGCCAGGTCAAAGCCTCCTCCCGAATATGTGTGATAGGCTCCTCAAAGCGCCCAATCCTCTCCAAGGTGGACCACCCCTCCCGTGCCGCATGAGCCTGGTAGGCATCCAGAAAGAGCTCTATGTTATCATCATCGAAGATAGGCGTGGACTCTTTCCCAATTGGTCTGCGTGAGTCATCCCCTCCTGATGCTCCCAGAGGCCTCTGTCGTGGCCGCGCGCTCCTCTCGCCCCTCTGCATGACTGTCTTTGAAAAGCAGACCTGCACATCAGGCGAGAGAAGCAAGCAGACACACAACAAGGTTAGCCATCAGCCCATCAAACTTTATGATAACACACATGCCCTTTCCTACTCCCCCGCCTGCCCTGACCATAGCATGCAACACCTCAAGGGCTAATCACTCTGAAGAATGTAGAGTTCTTTACCTATTCCCTGGCCACGAACTTCTTGAGCCTGGTTCCTGATACCCAATCCTGCCATCCTGTCTCATCCAACTCCTCGATCTGGTAGGCTCAAAATTCGCCACATCGCAGGATTTTATAGGGGCCCATCCATCTCTTGTCGAGCTTCCTCGACCATTGTTTCTCCAGGGAGGAGTCGTATAGTAATACGACGTCCCCTACTGCCAACGACTCCTTCCTTACTCGTGCCATCTGGTTCCATCTCATCTTGTCCTCCATGCTACTCCTCTCTACCTGACCAGCGGCCTCTCGCAACCTTTCCTCGTCAACTCCTACTTGCCGCGTCCGAATATCGAGCAACTCTTCAAAGAACAAGTTCACTTCCAAGTCCTGGCGCCTCTCTCGTCTTCATAAAGCTTTCTATGGGAAAGGTGGTATGCCTCCCATACCATAGCATGGCTGGCGCGTACTTGGTAGTCCTCTTTACTGTAACGTTTTCTATGAAGAAAGCCGCTCGCAGGAACTTCGGCCACTGACTAGGCTTGCCCTCCGTCCACTTAGCCAAGAGGTTCGTGATGGTACTGTGCTCCCTCTCCACAGGTGCGTTTGCTTGAGGATGCGCGACCGTAGTATAGTTAGCCACTACGCCATACCCCGCAAGCAAGGTCCGCACCTCATTGCAGGTGAATTCCGATCCTCGGTCCATCACGAACTCTTTGACAAAGGGATAACGCAGGTAATACTCTTCGATGCAATTTGCCAAAACTGGGTCAGTCTCTGTCCAGATAGCCCGACCGTCCACAAACCTAGTAAGGTTGTTCCGTGCATCGAAGATGTAATTACACCCACTCTCCCCAGCTGGCATGAACAACAGGTCCAGGTGTATGACCGCCCCCACTTCCCTCTCCAACCTTGGGTGCAGGGGCTCTCCCGACTTTTGCGTTGACCTCTTCTGGCAAGGTACAGAAGACTGACAATACTTGATGACCATTGTCAGCATCTCATCCTAATGGTAAAGCTCGCTTATCTTCGCGCATGTGGCACCTATCCCTCTGTGCCCCCCTGCTATACCATCATGTAGGGCTGCTATAATATCGGTCTGCCGGTTCCTCCCACACACAATCCTTTTGGGATTTCGGACCTGCCGCTTTATAAACAGATGACCATCTCTTACCACGTAGAGGTGCCTCATCTTCTGCGCTTTGGCACTTGCGTCTTTATCCCTCATCTCACATGATAGGAGCAGCCCCAACTCCCGGTAGATTCCATCATACTCCTCCGCCCGAAATGCCTCCTTGATCTCCCCCTCTTCGAACTCATCGTCTTGGCTTTGAGGAACAAAAATTTCGTCCTCAGGACTGAACGAGCCCCTCCGGTCGAAGTCTCATTGCAGGAGCGTATTAGTGAGCAGATACATCTCTCCCATTAGCTGTTCATGCTCCTCTATCTGAGTGGGGCCTTCCTCTATTGTTCTCACTTCCTCCACCAGACTGTGTGTACCTGCCAATGCCAACTTCATCATCCAACCGACATCCTTGCTTCCCCACGGGTCCTCCTCCTGGAAGGGCTTGAGGACTAACTCCTCCTTTTGCCCGTACCCCTTTGACGCTAGCCATATGGGGTGACTGACGCAGCTGGGCACTCGCAGGGACCATTCGTTTATGTGAATGCGGACGTCCTCCTCTTGATCCAAAAACCCATCAACTGGCGGGGTGTCTTCTATCTATTCCTAGTCCGATCTGTCCCAGTTGATGCGGCTTAACCCATCTGCCCTATTCTTGTTCCCTGGGATCCTTTCCAACGCGAAATTAAACATCCAAATGTAGGTCAACCATATCGCGACGGTTGGGTCAGATGGAGTATAATTCTTCAGGGAACATGCAAGTGCAGTAGGGTCCACCCTCAAAATGAGCCTCCAGCCGAAAATAAAGTTCCGGAAGGTCCTTAGGCAATGAAGTATCGCTAGCGTTTCCTTCTTTAACTGAGAGTAGTTCCTCTCAGTTGTATTGAGGATACGACTTTCAAACCTTAGCGGTCTCTCCTTCCCTTCAGTATCTGCCTGAATTAGGACTCCTCCCAAGGCAGTTGGTCCAACGTCCGTCTCGATACCGAATGGTCTTTCCTCTGTGGCTTCATAGTCCGGCGCTCCTAATACCAAACCCCCTTCCTTAAATTCTTCCTTCATTCTGCCGACCGCCTCTTCCTGGTCTTCGCCCCAGACCCACTCCTGGTCCTGACGCACCAACTTCCTTAAATGCTCCGTCTTTGTGGCAAAATCCTTCACGAAGCTCCTCCAAAATCCGCACGTCCCAAGGAAACTCCTCACATCTGTTATCGAGTGGAAGGGTACTGACCACTCAATGATCTTGTCTGTTTTCTTTACATCAGGTCTTCGCTCACTTTCATTACAGACAAAACCTTAAATCGTGGCCTCCCTCATAAAATGCTTCGACTTGGGGCCGCTTGCCGTCAGGTTGTGCTCCTCCAATAAACTCAGAACCTGATCGATGTCCTAGACATGCTTCCAGACGAAGCGCCTCACTCCAGGCATCACTTCGTCTTCCTCCTTCTCCTTTGGACCTTTGACCGCCAGGTCATCGATATAGGGCTGGGTGATGTGTGGACTAACCGTCTGCATGACTCTAATCATGTGCCTTTGCACCATGGCCACCACATTCGTCCAACCTTGAGGGGCTACATTTATATGAATCAGCCCTCTGGGTGTGTGCATTGCCGTTACAGGTCTGTCTGGCGGGTATACATGGAATTGGTCGTACCCAGAGTAAAGGTCTATAAGCGAGATTATAGGCCTCCCCGTGCACGACTCTGACAGCGCGTCCGCGTTCCGCAACCCTCCCTCATCCCCCACCGTCACCGCATTTAGTCGCTGCAAGTCTTGCACCCACCTTAGCGTCCTGTTTGGTTTGATAAAACAAAACCAAGGGGAGGCATACGGCCCACTTGAGTAGTCAGCCACGTGCGTCCGCATCTTGTCGTCCAGGTAGTCCACCACCTTCTTCTCCTCATCCGGATTTGGATACCGTGCGCCCCTTAGATTCCATGGCTCGTGTAGAATGATGTGGATTCGTATCATTGGAATCTTATCCACATCCAGCCTCCCACGCTCGTCGTCATCAAATGCATACGCGCGATGTCTCTTCTTCATCACCGCCACCATCAGGGTCCTCTCCTGTGGTGACAGGAAGCCAGGTTCACCAATTATCAGCTCCCCCTCATTCTCATTGTTGATACGGCACGGCCCGGTCTAGGGGCCGTACCCTGAAGGACTTTCGAGCCTCGGTCGACCCCACTGCGGGTCCCATTTGGCTCGACCCGTCCACGCTCACGCTCAGGGCGCGGGTCGTTCGTCCCAGGGGCACCCCCACATAGTGCTATGAAATGGATGGGGGTGAGCCTTTTTGCGAGAGGGCTTTACATTGGGGGATGTAGCTCCGCTCTCGCATCAAGATGGTAGCTCTTTGGACATTCGTGGCGTTTTCTCGATTCGGTTAAGTCGGACCAGGCAATTGCTCCTTCCAATACACAAGCAGTCCAGGGAGTTCATTGAGAGTTTGTCTTCTTACCGTGCGCAGGCCAAGCGTCATCCATTGGGCCACGCACCTTTTCACTAAGCCTATCGGCTCGGGACAGCCTCAGCATCATCCTTGGGGTAAGGCGGCGTCGCCCGGACCCCTAACCGCTATATTTTTTTTGCGAGAGCCACGAGCATCGCATCACCTATCCAAGACCGCTTTTAGTCTTTTCAGGGGTCGCATTGCACATGTGAGAGACATTCCATGCAACCTCCATACAAGCCAAGTCCATGCATCAACCATCCACCCAAGCGCCCGACCTCAACTCATCCCGCATCCATGGCTTAAGCCGGACCCAAGTCTTTTCCTTAGCCAATCTCCCACCCTAGTCCTCATCCGCGGGTCCAGCCCCGTCCAAGTCGTCTCTAGCTACTCACCTGTGCAAGACCACACAAGACAAATGACCAAGCACAATCCCCATTGGGGTCAACACATCGCCCCTTCCCGCAATCCTAAGTTGCCCTTGTCTTTCAATTCCCCTTATGAGTTCCCTTCCCTTTCACATAGGCAAGCCATGCGATCGTCTCAGTCATGCATTCCAGGAGGATGGTTGAATCAAACTGACCTTGTCCAAAATCAGCACTCCTTTTCGCTTTCGCAAATGCTCTCAATAGTCCCGTATCCTTCCCTTCTTGGTGGCACAAGGGAACGACAACCCTTCCCTTGCCCCCGCTTTCCACCAAGTGAGGACTAAGTTCTTTTTCGTTCGTTCCCTAGCAATGTAACAGGTAAGGGTAGAGGTTAGACGCATGCCATGGAGGGGGAAGGGGTGACGAAAGGGTTAGGGGCTGAAAAGTTTTTAAGGAATGGAGGAAGACGGAGGGAGAGGGAGAGGAAAAGAGAGAGAAAGAGGGGGAGAGGGAGAGAGAGAAAAAAAAGGAGAGAGAGAGAGAGAGAGAGAGAGAGAGAGAGAGAGAGAGAGAGAGAGAGAGAGAGAGAGAGAGAGAGAGAGAGAGAGAGAGAGA
>BFEA01000055.1:1467916-1506284 GCA_003427395.1 Chara braunii
CCAATCAATCAATCAATCAGTCAATCAATCAATCAATCAATCAATTAATCAATCAATCAATCAATCAATCAAAAAAAAAAAATCAATCCATTAATCAACCAACCAATCAATCAATCAATCAATCAATCATCAACCAATCAATCAATCAATCATTCAACCAATCATTAATCAATCAATCAATCAACCAATCAATCAATCTATCAATCAATCATTAAGAAAAACAATCAATAAATGAATATTTATTTTTTTTGCTACCTATCAAAATCGACCCCCCCAAATTTTTTATTTTTTTATTTTTTTTAATGCAGGCCCATAATGGCCGACATGCGCAGGCTGAGCGCGCGCTCGGATCGCGAGGGCGCGCGCCCACCTGCGCGCAAACTCGGCCGCGCGGCCTAGGCCGCGGACCTGCGGCCTAGGATCCGGGCCGCGGACCCGCGGCCTAGGATCCGGGCCGCGGACTCGGATCCTGTGGCCGCGGCCGAGGGTGCCACGTAGTTACTGGGTACAACAGGGGGAAAAGATGGACTGCACAACGTACCGGGGACTGCAGCACTTATACATACACACACCGAATGTTACTGGGTACAACAGGGGGTAAAGATGGACTGCACAAGCTACCGAGGACCGCAACACTCACACATACACACACCGAATGTCACTGGGTACAGCAGGGGGTAAAGATGGACTGCACAAGTTACTGGGGACTGTAGCACTCACACATACACACACCAAATGTTACTGGGTACAGGAGGGGGTAAAGATGGACTGCACAAGTTACCGGGCACTGCAGCACTCACACATACACACGCCGAATGTTACTGGGTACAGCAAGGGGTAAAGATGGACTGCACAAGTTACCGGGGACTGCAACACTCACACATACACACACCGAATGTTACCGGGTACAGCAGGGGTTAAAGATGGACTGCACAAGTTACCGGGGACTACAACACTCACACATACACACGCCGAATGTTACTGGGTACAGCAAGGGGTGAAGATGGACTGCACAAGTTACTAGGGACTGCAGCACTCATACATACACACACCGAATGTTACCGGGTACAGCAGGGGGTAAAGATAGACTGCACAACTTTTGAGAGGGCCCTAATCCAACGAAAAGTTCACCGAACTATTATAAGGTGAATCACAACTTTACCCAAGCACCCAAATCAGAGACAATACAAGATTTGAAGCATCTACCCAAGGGGAAACATCAACGAACTATCACAAGGTGAATCGCAACTTACCCAAGCACCCAAATCAGTGAAGGCTCAAGATTTGAAGCATCTATGAAGGGGAAACATCACCGAACTATCACAAGGTGAATCACAACTTACCCAAGCACCCAAGTCAGTGAAAACCCAAGATTTGAAGTATCAGCACAAGGGGAAAGTTCACCAAACTATCATAAGATGAATCGCAACTTACCCAAGCGCCCAACTCAGTGAAAACTCATGATTTGAAGCATCAACTCAAGGGGAAAGTTCACCGAAGTGTCACAAGATGAATCGCAACTTACCCAAGTACTCAAATCAGTGAAAACAGAAGATTTGAAGCATCAACACAAGGGGAAAGTTCACCGAACTATCACAAGATGAATCGTAACTTACCCAAGCACCCAACTCGGTGAAAACTCAAGATTTGAAGCATCCACTCAAGGGAAAAGTTCACCCAACTGTCACAAGATGAATCGCCACTTACCCAAGTACTCAAATCAGTGAACACTCAAGATTTAAAGCATCAACACAAGGGAAAAGTTCACCGAATTATCACAAGATGAATCACAACTTACCCAAGCACCCAACTCAGTGAAAACTCAAGATTTTAAGCATCAACTCAAGGGGAAATTTCACCGAACTATCACAAGATGAATCGCAACTTATCCAAACCCCCAAATTAGTGAAAACACAAGCTTTGAAGTAATCTATGAAGAGGAAACATCAGCGAACTATCAGAAGGTGAATCGCAACTTATCCAAGCCCCCAAATCAGTGAAAACCCAAGCTTTGAAGCAATCTATGAAGAGGAAACATCACCGAACTATCACAAGGTGATTCGCAACTTGCCCAAGCCTCCAANGTGATTCGCAACTTGCCCAAGCCTCCAAATCAGTGAAAACCCAAGCTTTGAAGCAATCTATGAAGAGGAAACATCACCGAACTATCACAAGGTGAATCGCAACTTACGCAGGCCCCCAAATCAGTGAAAACTCAAGATTTGAAGCAATCTATGAAGGGGAAACATCACCGAACTATCACAAGGTGAATCGCAACTTACCCTGGCCCGCAAATCAGTGAAAACTCAAGATTTGAAGCAATCTGTGAAGGGGAAACATCACCGAACTATCACAAGGTGAATCGCAACTTATCCAAGCCCCCAAATCAGTGAAAACCCAAACTTTGAAGCAATCTATGAAGAGGAAACATCACCGAACTATCACAAGGTGAATTGCAACTTGCCCAAGTCCCGAAATCAGTGAAAACTCAAGATTTGAAGCAATCTATGAAGAGGAAACATCACCGAACTATCACAAGGTGAATCGCAACTTACCCATGGCCCCAAATCAGTGAAAACTCAAGATTTGAGGCAATCTATGAAGGGGAAACATCACCGAACTATCACAAGGTGAATCGCAACTTATCCAAACCCCCAAATCAGTGAAAACCCAATCTTTGAAGCAATCTATGAAGAGGAAACATCACCAAACTATTGCAAGGTGAATCGCAACTTTTCCAAGCACCAAACTTAGAGAAAACTTAAGATTTGAAGCAATTTATGACGAGGAAACATCACCGAACTATCACAAGGTGAATCGCAACTTGCCCAAACCCCCAAATCAGTGAAAACACAAGCTTTGAAGCATCAACACAAGGGGAAACATCACCGAACTATCACAAGGTGAAGCGCAACACCCCCAAGCACCCAAATCAACAAAATGACAAGTTTGACATCATTTACCCTACGAGAAACATCACCGAACTATCACAAGAGGAAGCGCAACACACCCAGGTACCCAAATCAACAAAATGACAAGTTTGACATCATCTACACTAAGGGAAACATCACCGGACTATCTCAAGATGCAGCGCAACACCCCCAAGCACCCAAATGACAAGTTTGACATCATCTACACTAGGGGAAACATCACCGAACTATCAAAAGATGAAGCGCAATACACCCAGGCACCCAAATCAGCAAAAATCACAGTTTTGACAATAGGAGGAGGGGGCGAAGGAGAGAGAAAAGAAAAGGGAAGGAGAAGAGGAAGAAGAAGAAGAAGGAGAAGAAAAAGAAGAGGAAAAAAGAAGAAGGAGAAAAGAAGAAGACGAAGAAGAAGAAGAAGAAGAAGAAGAAGAATTAGAAGAAGAAGTAGAAGAAGGAGGAGGAGGTCCCCCTCCTCTTTCACTCACTTCTCGCTGGTCTCTAGGCAGTGGAGTCCCAATGTTCGGTTCTAGCCTCCTGAGTATGGTTTTTCCTTCCTGTAAGCACTCCCCTCCTTCCCTCACACCTCTCCTCCAGATATGGCAGGCTCCTACCTCTAACGATGTGGAGTCCTTCCCTCTAGAAGGGCTAAGGGGACCCCCTTCAACCTTTCCTCCTACTTCACAGCCTGAGGGCTATGGCGGAACTCCTCCCTTGCTTTTCTCTAGCCTCTAGACCTCCTCCCTCAGCCCTATCACCATAGTCAGACTCCAGGCTAGCTCCGACTCTCACTCCCTTGCCTCTCTTCCACTTGGACTCTCTCCTAGACTCATTTGGGCATCATGGGCACCTCTCATGCTCAAATGAGAGTGGCGGCCTGCACCTCCAGCTTATGTAGGCTGGAATAGGTGCACCGCCCAACCTCTAAGCCTCTCCAAGTGCCTCTAGGTGGACAGAGGTGCCCCCCAAATTTCCGGTTTTGGCCTATCTGGAGGTACCTGAGTCTCATTTGGGCCAGGTACGTGCAATCCGAGAGGTTGGTACCCTCTCGGACTACCCCTTGGCCTACCCCGGCCTCTTTTTACTTCAAAAAGTGCTGCTTTTTAGGGTACCCTTACCCAAAATGCAACCTTTACTGAAAATTGAGGGCCTAGAGACCCATTTTTTGCCTTTTTTATAGTCTAGGTCTCTTGTAAGTAGGCCGTTACATTTTCCCAAATGGCGGCACAAATCTCAGCCTTGGATTTGCCTGAGATCCATGGTTTTCATCATTCCAAGCTACCCCCAAGCCCCCCTTGCTCCAAATTTGAATCTTTTACTTCATCTTTCCATTTTTTGATGTACCCGGCCCATACCTTGGGCCAGATTCGCAGTTTTGTCTTGTTCCTCTCTTTGTTTTCCCTCCATTTTACTGCCAACTCATTCCGGAGCTAGCCGTTTTGTGTTAGCCCACAAAAAACGGTTAGATTCCCTCCTCCGCAGGATCAGATTCAGATCTAGGGCCCAAAAATGAGCCGGCCAACTCACATCAGCATTTTCCCTTATTTTTGCTGCTTAAATTCAGATATTGCAGAGATAATGCCCCAAGGACCTTATCTCTGCAATCTGGACTGCCCTCCCAAGATCTAGGAGGGATGAGATCATCATTGAGACCTGTTAGTCCCTACCGCTGCAGTCCCAACCTGGCGGCAATTTTTCCTCCACTCATTCCTCCTCCTTTGTCTCATTCTCCCCCTTTTTCTCCCCTTTTTCTCTCCTTCCTCCCTTATTTCTATTGGGCCAAGTGTCCAACAGCTGTTTCTCCTCTTTCTAGCTGTTGGACCCTACCCAAGGTCTGATTTTGAAGCCGGCATATGGTCGTTACACCTCGGACTGCAGTAGTGGCACCCCCGGGGTCCAAGGAGGCTTCTTTTTGCTGCCGCCACTTCCAGTTTGAAACCCCCTTGCTCCGATTTTCTCCAGCCAGCCTTCTCTCCACGTGGAGCCTTCGGAACTTCGTTTTTCTTGGCCTGGCTGGTCCGGAATAACCCGGATTACTGGTCGGCCTCCTCTACCTCTATCCCCCCCCTCTTTTCCCCTCGGCACCTCCTGCCGGCGCTTGCCGCGACGGTGCTTAGCGTTTCCATCCGAACCCCCTGGCCCGGACGGTCCCGTCCACCTGATATTATGTTATTTTATTTTTGTTGTTGTTATATTTGATCCACGGTCCCCTTGGATCGTCCCAGGTGTCCTCCGTCTTTCCCGTCTCACGCCCGTCTCCTCCGTTCCGTTGACAACTTCCATCAGCGCCCGACTTCTCCTCTTTTTCTTATCGTTCCTAGCCCCTCCCCTTTTTCCGGCGTCATCCAGATTGACGACCCGCTCTCGCGCGCCCTCCTCCTTGGGCTGGTCACTGATTATTCCGCCGATGGCTTCGACCTTCAGCCCCCGCTGGCGGCTCCCGACATTTTATTCCGTCGATACTGTGTTGCTAGTGGTTCCGCTGGTGCCGCCATTTTGTCTGGGCCCCCGCGGTCCCTGGCACTCCGGTCCGCCTGCATTACGTCTTTCCCTTGATCTCACGTGGTTCCCGGTATTTTGCCCTGCCGACACCACGCCGTCCACTGGTCCCGCGTGGTCCCCGGCACTTTGTCCTGCTGGTACCGCCCCGTCCTTCGATCCCATGTGGTCCTCGACACTCCTGCCCCACCTGTACCACGTCTTTCCTAGGTGATCCTGACGTCCTTCCGCCTTACAGCGACCTCCGCCCCCTACTCCTATTGCGTCCCGCATGCTATTCCGTTTCGAGTACCGGCTCCCACCTACCCTGCGGTCTTCCTGGCCCTCCTGCCGCCGCGTCACATGAGCGCCTTGCGCCTTGTCCCTTCCCGCTTCCTTCCTTCCCTTGCTGCGCACCTCCTATGCTACTATCGACTTCCTGGCGGCCCTTCTCTGTCCTTGGGGACAGAGTCGCCCCTGCTGTTCTCTCAGTCCTTTTGCCGTTTCCTGCTTAGACAACCTCTTTCTAGTTTGGTGGCCCCGACGACTCTGGGCAGCCTCTAGCTTCCTACTGTCCGTGCCAATGCTTCCGCTCTTTCTAGCATTCCTGCCTCCGATTTTCTCTATCGTGCACAAATTGGTCATATACAGTTTCTCGAGTGACGGGAAATCATTCGGGACTCACCAGTCCCAACATATTCCCCCCACTCATTTGCGATGTCCTCATCGCGCACCAATCCATGGTCAGTAGGAATTTTGGAGTGATAGACAGATAGGGAAGAGGAGTGGGGTGGGATTAATAGTTAGTTCGCTAGGGTTCTTTTTGTCTTTCCCACTCTTTTCTCGGGTCCTTTTTGAAGTTTCCGCTCCTTGGGGCAGGGGAGGGTATGGAGGGGTCAAGGTTTTGTTTCGGGTTCCCTTTGGATTGCGAATCGTCCCCAAGCTCAATAATGTCTTTGTAACGAGTGCGTAACACTCTCTGTGCATCAACGGCCGTCTCACAACTGTATCTCTTTCTCACTAGAACTCTCAAATACCCAAGAGCTTCCCAACAACCTCCCGTATCGTTCCACAAGAGAGAGGACGACGCGCCCGTCACCCTCTCCCGGGACAGGGAAAAAAGAGAGATTTTGACGACGAATGTCACAAGGATCATTTGCCATGGCTTCCTCCAGGTGCGTGCTAGCAACACGTCAAGGGGCTTAAGTAGCTTGATGTCTCTTTCCCTCGTCAAGTTGACTTGCATCACCCCTTGGAGGGGTCTGGCCACAGACATGCCCTGCAGCAAGTTTTCATTGTACGTTATTTCTCGCTCTTGACAATGTCTTGAAGGCTGCATTCGTAATCTCAAATTTATCTTCCCATTTCATTGAGAGACCATTCTTAAACAGAAATCATTTTGGTTTCGTCTCATTCATTACTCTTAGGGCATCCACACATTTTCAGTACAATTTTTCCTCTCCCCGAAGCTCAATCATAGCCAAGTCCACATGCATTCTTCCGGGGTCATTCCTCCCGGCCTTTCTCAGGTCCTGCTAATTCCACATGCATATCGTCCTCTGCCCTTTCTTGCCTTTTACTTAATTGACTTTTCATGTGCAATGCTTGGTTCACCCCTTAGCCACTTCCCATCTTTTCAAACTTATACAAACCGATTACACAGTCAGCTCTTAGTCTGCCAGTTCCTGTTCATACCATGTCGCTTGCTCAAGTCCTTTCTGCGTTGGTGTCTTGCCAGACCTCCTTTTCTCGGGCCTATACAAAGTCAATTACAATCTTTTTTTGTCCTGGCCATCTTGACAGACCCCTTTTTCCCATGCCCATGCAAAATCAATTACCAATCTTATTTTCATGCGTATTCATTGGTAGATGGCACACCTTCCCCCCACTCAAAACGCGATGTCCCCATCACGCGACTGGTTCTCACTCGGAGGCACAAAACCTTTGACCCACCAACCGCAAGTCAAGGACACAAGCCCAACCGCTTCACAAAAGGAAGAGTGATCAGTTCCTCCCCAGCGGGCGACGCCTCATCCTTCTACTCGGTCCGACCTTTTCCTCTCTTACGTGGCGAGCACCAATACTAAGGTTCCTCCTTGCGTCTGTCAGGTAGGTCCAATCCAAGCCTGCCAGGGCCTCGTCTAGCCGTACGAGCGTTCCTCGCGAATCGTTCCTCCCGAGTGGTGATTTTCTAGATTCCGGCCTCTTCCTTTCAAGAGAGTTGGGACTCTCGATCAGTTCGCGAGTGCAGTTACGAAGACCTCGCAATTAGTCCCGAAATAGTTGTAATGTTCCGGCAGGGCAGTGTCAATGCCCCGTGGTGGTGGCGGACTCCACCCGGTACCTCGCCCAACCTCTCCCCTTGGACAGTGCCGCCCAACTTAGTGCGGGCAGCCGTGGTCCGACCCAAACGGCCATGCCACCCCTCTATGACGTGGCGTGTGGTTGGAGAGTAACAAAATAGACTAAATGAGAATGACTTCCCTGCTCATTTGGCTCTCTTGCCCTTTGACGTTTAGGCATTCAACAGGAGACGCAGTTGGAACTCCCCGACTAGAGCTCATTGTCTGAGGTGGTTCCGGACGTCCCGCACTGATCCAAGCGGTAGGTGCCTTAGTCCTTTAACCCTCATCCTCTTACAAGAGGAACAGGTCGCGCTGAGACTTTTTCCCTCAAGGAGATAGAGGTCTTTGGGGTCGCGGTGCATGCACCACTATCCCCCTCTTGCTAAGGTCAAATACTAGAAGAAAAAGAAGTCCATTTCAATGCTATTTCCAAATGCATTTCAAGTTGCCTAGGGTCCCCTATTTATGCAATGCAATTTTCAATTTTCAATTCAATTCCAATGCTCCATCTCATTCCCATACTCAATCTCATTCCCATGCTCAACCCAATTCCAAGGCTCAATCCAATTCCTATGCTCAATCCAATATCCCTTCCAAGGCTGAGTCCCATATCCTTTTCAAGGCTGAGTTCTTTCAGTCTCTTTTCCAAATCTCAACTGTTCCAATCTCTTTTCCAAAGCTCCGCTCTTCCAATTCCGTACATCACAAAGAATGACCTTTGTCAGGGTCCATTCCGAACAACCTGGTTAGGGTCGTTCTTTCCAATTCCAAGTCGAACAGCCTGGTTAGGGTCATTTTTATCCATTGCAATCGGACAGCCTGGTTAGGACCATCCTTATCCATTTCAATTGGATAGCTTGGTTAGGGCCATCCTTATCCATTTCAATTGGACAACTTGGTTAGGGTTATCCTTGTCCATTGCAATGTTAGCGCCCGAGGGGGTGGGCTTCGAGGACACGGATCCTATCTTGTCTCGGGGGTTAGAGGGCGGCCATCGTCTTGGGTTTTTACGCATGCTTCTTCCTTTTCTCATGTCTTTTGTCATTGTTACATCCATCCATACGTCCGACTTAGCGTCTAGTACTCAAGTTGAGGCTCGCGGCCCCAAGCAGCACTAGCGCGCCCAGCCGTTCAACCATTGCAAGGGGTGTTGCATCATTTCAATGTTTCCCTGCCACTTTTCTGACTTCTCATATGCTTCTCAATGCTCTGGGATTGCCTGGGGTAGGTTGGATTAGGCTCCTAGGGGAGAGGGTGCCTCTCTACCTATATGTCCCCTAACCTCTCACAAGAACTCGTGGAGCGATTCATTCAATCATGAATACATAACTCAAAGGAAAGACTTTCGTCATGAATGTTTCTTCCAACGTTCAAGAGTTCACATGCTGCTGCCCATAAAGTCAACCAATCCCCAATCCCTTTCTTACTACCCAAAATCTCATATTTCCCAGACAGAGCGAGTACTTATACAAAGTAGCCATGATCACCCACCCTTTACTAGCTCCCTCTATCCAAAAAGTAGTTTCATTGCAGTCCTTACAAGGAAAATAAGGAGACAGAGTTCGAATGAAAAAACAACATTACAAACTCGTCTTCGTCTAGATCCTCGCTGTTTCCCCTCTTTCTTTCCCTTAATCTACCCAGCCATCCAGAATTTTATTCTAAGTGCAAAACCCCTCATGCCTTTCCCTGAAGAAGCAACCATTCGTACGAAGTAGCGCTAACTACCCAGTCCTTAGTCACTTCGAGCTTAGAAAATGCTTTCACAAAAAGAGTTCAAATGCGAAGTCGGAAATGGCAGCTCTGACTATCCAGGGGCCAAACCCTCCCATCTCCTAGCTATTCCTCATTACGACTGCTGTGCCTCTACCGTCCAGGTGGCCTGCGTTGAGCCTCCCTCCTTCCGCGATCCTCCATTTCCTGCTCCATTTGCCTTTTTATTCCTTAAAATTGGAGGAGTGTCCGTTCTGTGAAGAAGGTTGTTGGGGATAAATCCTCTCCCCTGCCCAACTTTTCCCTTGTCTTCATAATCCACTGATATCGCAAGATAGTGCCCCATTGATCAAACCAATCGCTGAACTCAGGTCCGAACTCTTCTATCCATTTTTTCTTTTTCTCACCCGACTGCTCCCCTCTCCCTCGTTCTTTCCTTGTGTGCGTCGTTACCTCATCTTCCTCCTCGTCGCTGGTGAGGTCAGTGAACTCAACGGGCTCATTCTCTCCCGGCCGTTGTCCTTCCTCTGAGTTCCCCTCTTCCTTACTACTAAGATCACTGTCTGAAGGCAGCTCTATTGACTCCCCTTCCTTCAGTGGTGACGGTCCTCTGGTCCCTTGCTTTCTGCCCCCCCTGTTCACAACTAGGTTGTGATCGAACCCCACATACAACTTCCTTTTTCTGGAGCTTGACTCTCCGGCTTGCCTTGACGACTGTCCCTCTTCCGGCTTGTTAATTGCATTGCTGTCATTTTCATTCCCAAACTCCATTTTTTTGTTTTCTTGTTGTCTTCCTTCTTCTAGCCTGACCCTGTTCATACATAACAGTCATGGTACCCCTCATACACACGCATTCCCTTCCACTCCATTTGCGGCTTTGGAGGATTCCCTAGAACTCTTGCTTGCCCCCATATAGTTGGTAACCCCATTATCCCTTAGAACCCTCGACACATTGTCCCAACACATAGGTGCCCCATGTAGGCAGTCCCCAGCATCACCCCAGAAAAAATTATGGTACATTGTCCAGCACATAAATACCTCGTATAGACAGTCCCCAGCGTTACCCCACAAAAACTATAATACACTGTCCCGTGCTCCGAACCCCATGCATACCCAGCCCAGACAGTCTCCCCATGTTCCACAGAAATTCAACTCACACAAACGAACAACCCTTGTGGTCATGATCACTCTCATAGGGAGGCGGTCCAGAGTCATAGCCAGTTGTCTACCTTTCAAGTTGTGACTTCCCCTGTTTCCCTATCCTGAGCCTCTTGTAGCCACTGTTCCACCGGATCCCTGCTAAAAAATCTGACCAGTCTCTGTCCCGGAAATGGTCCTCTTATGCTTGTACCACCAAGATCCTCAAGTTTGAACGTATTCAGTCCCACCCGCTTAGCGATTCAGTAAGGCCCTTTGAATCTCTTTCCCTTGCCCAGACTATGTGCTTTCAAAAACCGAGTTCCTAACTAGCACCTTTTCCCCCACCTGGAGTGACTCCTTCCGAATGTTCTTGACCTGGTCCCATCTTGCCTTATCCCTCATTCGGCTATCCATCACACGATTGACTACTTCCTCAAGTGCCTCCTCATTTCTGGTGACCTGCTGACAACGTGCGACGATTAACTCTTCCGTGCTCAAGTGTGGGTCGTCATCTAGCCTGTTCCAGGTAGGGACCAAGGCTTCTATCGAAAAATCGATCTCCCTTCCATACCAGAGTTCTACTGGAATATATCCCGTTCTTCTTTCTGGAGTCATGTTCTCGGCGAAGATTGCCTGCTTGAGAAACCGTGGCCAACTTCCCAAATTATCTGCTGCCAACTTTGCAATTGTGTTCTTCAAAGTCCGGTGACCCCTTTCTACTGGTGCATTTGCCTAAGGATGGTAGGGCTCGGTGATCTTGATCGGTACGCACAATATCTTGAGCCTGTTCAACACCTCCTGGTTAACGAATTTTGTTCCGCTGTCTGCTATAAACCTGCGCACGAAGGGGTGCCTTAGGTAGAAATCTTCCACCCAGTCGGTCACTGCTTTTCCCGTCTTCTTCTTGAGAGCTACGGCTTCTACATAGCCACTGAGGTTATCTCTTGTATTTAAGATGTATCTAAACCCATCCGTTGATACGGGCATAACTGCAAGGTCGAGGTGAACCAGGTGTCCGGGTCCCAGTACCCGGGTGGGTCTAAGGGACTCGTAAACTCGTACGACGCTCCTTTCTTGACATATCAGACACGTCTGACAGTACGTTGCGACCATGTCTGCTATTCCCGGCCAGAAATAGAGGGGCACAATCTTTGCAAGTGTCCCCTTTGATGACCGGTGACCCCCAGCTAGCCCATCATGCATTGCCTGAATTACGTCCAGCTGCCTAGACCTCCCACAAACGACGTGTCTAGGCATCATCCCTTCCTCTCTCTTGAACAGGTGGTCATTTCGTAGGACATACTTTTCTACTTCCTCCCTTGCCTTGGGACTGACTTCCGTAGGTTATTTGTTCCCTACAAGCAGCAGGCCGATTTCTTTGAAGACGCCCTCGTACATCTGTATGAGGAAGAATTCCTGTTCGTTCTGATCCGTACCCCGCTCCTCCCGAGTGAGATTGACTAGGTACTGACACTCCTTCTGTGCCCAGGTCTTGGCCAATGTCATCACGGCATCTCGTCCCCCTTCCACGACCATCGTCATCAGCTCTTCTCTGACCCCTATTTCTGCTCCCCACGAGTCCTTCTCCTCTTTACGCCCGACCGCGGTGGCTGGTCCTTCCCCGAGTTCTGCAACTACTGGAGGCGCGCCTTTTTCCAAGGCCTGAATCAGCAACTGACCCGTTGTAATTGTTGGATCTGCCATCTCATTATCCACCACAAGGGTCCCTCCTTCATATTCCAGGAAGGTGTCGATTGGTTCCGTGTCCTCTACTCCTTCTGGTGTGATACATACCCTGCTCAGTCCATCTGCCATGTTTCGAAGCCCCACAATCCGCTCGACCTTATAGTCGAATTGCCATATGAAGCCTATCCATCTGCCAACGGTCGGGTCTATAGGCTTGTAGTTCTTTAGGGCCCCGACGACGTTGGTAGGATTGATCCTTAGGATAAATCGCCTTCCGAATATGTATGCTTGGAAGGTCTTAAGACAATGCAGAATCGCTAAGACCTCCTTCTTGAACTGTGAGTATCGCCGTTCTACCGAATTCAGGGTCCTACTTTCAAATCTGATTGGCCTTTCCTTGCCCTCCTTGCTTCTCTGTATCAGTACTCCTCCAACTGTCAGCGGTCCCCCGTCTGTTTCTAAGATGAAAGGCCGTCCTACCTCGTCATTGAAACAGGGTGCTGCTAGAGTGACCTGATCGGATGACAGGATGTCTTTCAGGGTCTGGGCTGCCGCTTCCCTATCCTCGGTCCAGTCCATAGTGCCGCCTTCCCTAATCATTGCGCGGATAGGCTCTGCTATCTTTGCGAATCCTTTGATGAAGATCCTCCAGAACCCAACCACCCCTAGGAAGGCTCGTACTTCCGCCGTGGTGCGCAGGGGTGTCGACCACTGGGAGATCTTATCCGTCTTTGCTGGGTCGGGTCTCCTCCCATACGCTCCACAGCGAAATCGCAGTATGGTTACTTCCGGGACGGCCAGGATGCTCTTGGGACCGCTTGCAGTAATATTGTAAACAAGGAAGCGCTGGAGTAGGTCCTTAATATCTTTCAGGTGGTCCCAAACAAACTTTCGTACGCCCGGCTCAACCTCCGTCTCGTCCTTGTACCTTGCGCCTTTTACGGGATTATCATCTATATACGGTTCACACTTTTCCGGAAACATATCCCCTACGACGGCGAGCATCCTTCTCTGCGCCTCTGCTACCGCATTTGTAAAGCCCATAGGGGTCACTTGTATCTGCATCTGCCCTACGGGGGGTGCATTGTGGTGTACGGTCTATCTCTCGCATCGAGCGGCAACTGATCATATCCTGAGTACAAGTCTACCAGGGAGTAAATACTCCGCCCCGCATGAGATTCTGCCAACAAGTCGGTCTGTGGAAGCGAGCCTTTGTCCCTAATTGTTACCGCATTGAGCTTCTGCAAGTTCTGGATCCACCTGAGCGTCTTATTGGGCTTCCTGAACACGAACCACTTGTTCGCGTAGGGGGATGCGGTGGGTTCAGCAACGAAAGAATCTATCTAGCTCTAAGCAGGTCGGTGACCTCCGCCGCTATCCCAAACTCATAGGCGGGCCCTTTATCATTCCAACACTCATGCTGTACGGTGTGGATCTTGACTGGGGGAACTAGCTTTGCGTCCAATCGCCCTTTCTGATGATCATTGAAAACGAAAGCTAAATGAAACTCCTGGCATGTCTTTCTTATCAACTGAGTTTTTTGCGCTGTTAGAAACCCTTCCACTCCTATTTTCATGGTATCTGCTACCTCATCTGGTATGCGATGCCCTTCCGTTGCGCGTCTCTCCCTTATAACCCATAAGATCTCCTCCTCTTTCTCCATGGCCTCTTCCTTTGATGTTTCTACTAGGATCGAGACCGGCTTGGCCTTCTTTCCTACGGGTTTGTATTTTCGCACACTGCCTTCTGGGATCGTTCTCCTAAAAAATGAACGGTCGGGATTGGCCTTGCTATTTCCATGATACGGGGCTGAATGCTAACTATCTTCTTATTCAGGTAGTAGCCTTTTCGAACCTCATCCTCAAACTTGGCAAGCGTTGCCAGGTCCACCCCCACTTTGTGGTACCTGATTGCCTTAACAAGTTGCAACAGGTCTGGGATTTCGAGCGCTAGCTCGGGGGTCTTGTTACGGCCTTCCTTCGCTTGGGGCTTTGGGCAGGCTGGCCCCAAGTTCAATTTCCTGCTCCTTTTCCGCCACCATAACCCCCAGGGACTCGTCCCCAGGCCTTCTCTTCTTTACGGGCGGACCCATCTTGATCCATTCCTTTTACTAAAAGCCTCCTCGATTATAATTTCTACCCTTGCCCTCATGCCTTTCATTCGTGCGAATGCCCCCTTCCGCACATTTTCTTCGAATGTTGGAGACCAGGTTGCCAATTTGCCCTTCGGAGGGTCTCCTCCGGTCCCAAGAAGTCGGAGGAGTTCCCCGCGACCGGTCACTGGGTCCTCTATGTCTACCATGTATGTATCGTCGTGCAGATGCATTCCTATTATTTCCACATTGGCGCACCACGGTCCCCCGAGGATTACGTCGTGATCCATCTCTTCCATCACGGTCATCTGCTGAAAGGACCAGATGGATACCCGGATTTTCGCCCTGACTGCACATTTGGTGACATACCCTGTGAAAGGAATTTCGCCACCGGCTCCCGGTTACTCCCTGCTACTTCCTTGTTTATCGTGCACCCCGTTACCGTTGCAAAATCTCGTCGTATGAGGGTGATTTCTGCTTCGCCGTGCACTAACGCGTCAGTGTGGTGAGTTCCGATTTGAACTTTAAGTTTCCCAACTGGTAATGCATGAAAGCTAAGCTTTGTCCTGGGTGGCGCCCTCATAACTTCACCAGCTTCACGATCCGGTAGGCTTAGCCGGATGTCCGCAAAGGCTTCCTCCAAATCTCGCAGGCCCCTTGGAATGCTTGGAGACTCCTTGCGGTGCCTCGGCCTCTTCCGTGTCCTGCTCTTGCAGTTCCGGGGCCTCCTCTACCTCTACGCGCTTACGCGTTAGGAACTGCCTGAGTCCTTTAAGCAGCCTCGGGCTGGTTTGCAGCATGGTCTGAAAAGACACCGATACCATGGTACCCAGTAGCTTACTCAAGGTGCCATCCATTTCTGGCGAAGTCAGGATCAGAATTTGATACCTGAACCTCTTTTTTGCCGCCGTAGCGTTGTCTACCGGTTCGTCCTCCCTTGGCTTCCCATAGACCTTCTCTTGTTCCCCGACTTCGGTCTCTTGCTGGCCCGTGCTAGTCCCTGCGAGTTCTTCCATTACTGTATCTTGAATAAGCTTCTTTTCTGCGCCGGCCCGGCGAGTGGTAATATTTACCCTATCTTGGCCATTGCCTTCTATGATAAAATTGGCCTGTGGTCCTCGTCCCCTTGGCTGGTCCCAGACAATCTCGGCTATCGGCTCGGCTTCTACGACAGCTATCTCTAAGTTATTCAGGAGGATGACGGCTCGCCGCATCCCTCCTGGCGAGTTTCAACTGACACGCTCCCCCCTGGGTCCGAGGATCTCGCCTTTGAGGGACCTACTGCACCTCTGCCGCTCGATATCGTGATTGAGTCTCAGACAGGCCCGTACAAAATGCCCGATCATGGTGCAATACTTGCATTGTTCGTTGGCCGGGTCCCTCCTACCAAACCCCCGATTTGCTACAGCTGCCGGAACCACGGCCTCTTGGGGCGGGAGGGCGGGTCTGGACACTTGCTCCTGCATTACTAACAACGCATTTTCCATTCCGTCCATCTTGATGTCAACCCCGTGCACCCGTTCGTGCAGGCTCTCTATCCCCTTCTTGACCTTATCCCCCGTCTTCCCGGTCAGATCTATGACCTCCCCTTCCTTAAGCAGGGCTAGCGTCTCGATTACCACTGTCTTTTCCGCAAGGTCTGTTACGGTGCTGAAGTCCACATCTCTCGTGTATTCGAACTTACTGGTCTGCTGGTATGCTGACAAAATCTTTTTTTTTTTTTTTTCTCTCTCTCTCTCTCTCTCTCTCTCTCTCTCTCTCTCTCTCTGACAATTACAAGCATACCACAGAAGAGTCGTAAACACTTGGCAAAAGTCGATCAGAAAAGGAAGCTGAAATCTCAATGCTCCACGTGTCGAAATGCAGTCGAAATGCCGTCTTGGTTCCCACAGCATAAGTCAACAGCAGCGCAATCATCCAGAAACCTCTCCAACACCGAGGAAAACAAGCACAGCAGCAGTAGTATACTCACAAGGGTTCCATATCTAAGACCATGCGCGAATGCCCTGACCTGGTTGCAATTTCGATATAAGCGAGGGGGGGGAATAGAACGCCGTCCAAATCTCACCCATGCTTACCAACCTGGCAAGGAGGAGGGCCCACAGGCGGGATGCAACGGCGGTATTCAAGCGTGAAGGCGTCACCCTCCTCATGATGCTCCAAGCGCCAGTAGAGTTAAGAATTTTCGAGATCGGTGCAACAGAGAGAGAGAGAGAGAGAGAGAGAGAGAGAGAGAGAGAGAGAGAAAGATATTATTTTGGGCTTTGGCAGAGGCTATTCAAAGCGGTGGGCCTGATGCTACCTACCACATTAGGCCTGTTGCTTTTGATTACCTCTGCCTGAGTTGATCTCTTGCTTGGGCCCGATTAGTATTTGCGGTATGAAAGGATACACGATATTTGTGTCTGCAGAGAGAGAGAGAGAGAGAGAGAGAGAGAGAGAGAGAGAGGTGCAACGCATCGCAACGTTAGCTTGTACGCCGACAACTGGCTTTGGATGCCTCTGTAAGACTTATCTTCTTATTCTTCTTCTTCTTCTTCTTCTTTCAGTGGAAACTGGGAAATTTGTCTAATGTGCCTTAATCAACACCAAAGTCCTTAATCAACACCAGAGTAGACTCCGGGTAGGCTAGCGAAGCTGGGACAAGTAGGACAACTGAGGTCTCTAGATTACACAAGACTCTAGGTTCTATCGAGTGAGGGACAAAAAGTAGAAGCCCAACTTGGGTACTAGCTGGAACCTCACACTTGCACGCTGGAAATGAAGTACTACCACCCCGGTCCACCTGGTGTTTTTTTTTTTTTTTTTGTATTTGTTTTTCCAAATCGCTCGCGCGTGTGCTGTTCTCAGTAAAAATGAGTTCCACACATTCAGAATCTAAGGCATATTTCTCAACCTTTTCACGAAAAAAAAAAAAAAAAAAAAAAAAAAAAAAAAAAAAGGCATATCAAAAAATAAAAAATAAAAAATCCATGGCATGAAAATGCCATGAATTACCACAAAGCCTGGAGGGAACAGGATAGAGGCCTTGCAAACGGGCCTTAAAAAAAAAAAAAAAAAAAAAAAAAAGATCCCACTACCAATATGTGACTGTCAGGCATCCTTGATTTGGCAGGAAATCGCGGTGTCCCAAACATGCGTGAAATCACAGCCAAGTTTTTTGGTTCGTGAAATCACACACGTTTCACTCACGGCAAGGCACAGATGAATGGCTTCATCGCTGGAAATTGATTGTGGTTTGCGAGGTGTTTGAGAGAGTTTGATCTCCTCACCTACTGCAAATGGTGTATGGAGTAATTCTTGGCCTCCTTTGCCAAAGATAATTTCTGTCTGAACAACCGAACAGCGTGCACTGTGGCCTGGAGGGAGATCCCACTAGCCATGTATGTGGATTAGTGTGACGGGCGTGGGATGGGTGGGGGACAGGTGGGTGGCAGCATGAAATAGTGAAAATAAACACAAAAAAACGTTTCATGACCAAACAAATGAAGAAAAAACTGCTAAAAAGAAAAGAAAGTGGTCTTCTCACAGATGATGTCTGCTCCATGCGGGGTGTCAGATGTCAGGGTATGATTCACTGACCATGGCTGTGGCAGTCAAGACGACTGCATGTGAGTAGGCAGACAGACCATATTCATTGACAATAGTCTGAGGCTTCCTTGAAATAGGTTGCAGTGCACGCTGTTGGGTTGTTCTGACAGATATTCTCTTTGGCAAAGGAGGGCAAGGATAACTCCATACAACAATTGCTCTAGGTGAGGGGATAGAACCCTCCCAAACACCTCCCAAACCACAATCAATTTCCACTTTTTTTTTTTTTTTTTTTTTTTAATGGGAACAAGGCTCCAATCTATTCGTGGGGAGCAACACGTGATGGGAATCGGGCCCAGCGTCCCATATGAAAATTTACATAGACTTTGAAAGTTGAGATCCGGGGCCATTACCCGGCTTGGCTAAAAAAAAATTGGGGCTACTTAAGAAATTACTACGACAGACTTCGGAATTAGACAAAATTCACAAAGCGACTCAGAAACCCCCCATCCATCCTCTCGACCTCACTCCGGCAAGACTTACTGCAGCAAAGCCACCATCTCTGTAGCGGACCCACCAGGTGTGGTGCTCGATTAGTGATAGAGATGGAGATGGAGGAAGAAGGGGGGAGCGAGATGGCACAACGCAGCTCCCCACGCAAGACTCCAGCGCACGTACTCCAAAATGTGCAAGTGAAGAATGAGGACGAAACAGACAATTGTTGGGGTATACCCTAGCAAACGGACTGGACTGGACTGAACTGGACTGGCTGGTACCGACAGAGGTACCGGCCTGGACTGGAATGGACTGGACTGCCCCCCAATAGAACACAGGCCTGTGAGAACAGGCCAAGGGGCTGGTCTCACAGGCCAACCAGAGGTCCGCTACACGATCCTCGGCCTGTGATGGATCGCCTAGATGCAAACACGCTTCCGCCAAGAAGCGGCACTCTACCAAAGAAAAAGAAAACCCGAGTCGTCTAGGATGCGGAGCAAGCTCCATGCTGAGTCCATGCGATGCAACCTAGGATAGAAAATGTCACAAAACAGCAATGTCACAGCTAACAACCTAAGTGAAAGCAAAAGCAACTAACTAGCATACATGTCCTAGGAAAGCAGAAAGTAGTGACAACTAGATCCTAGCATGTTGGAGGCAGTAGCCTCAGTCTGGGAACAACTGACTAGTGTATAAGTCCTAAGAACAGCAAAAGCATAACAACTGACTAGTGCATAAGTCCTAAGAACAGCAAAAGCAGAACAACTAAATCCTAGAAATGTCAGAGGCAGTAGCCTCAGTCTGAGAGCAACAAAGCAACAACAAGTCAACCATATGTCACAGAAGAAGTGTGTCGCAAACCAAAGGGTGGGATGGTCTCTGAGGGTGGTGAATGCAGCCTAGGGGTCGAAAACTCGTAAGGGCATCCACAAATAGTGACAGGGGAAAACACACGTCATCAGGCTCAATGAGGGTAGGGAACTGGGAGCAAACTGAACCAATGACCCTAACAGATAGACCATCAGGGTGGGTAATGCTCCACTAAGGGGTGACCGCTATGGAGGGTCGACGATGCAAGGGAACAAGGGAGCCTGGTATACTGGGCGCACCTAGATGAAGCATGTGGGGCTGCCTAACTAGGGCGTGAGGGCCGGCGAAGGGTAGAAAGATGATGGGTAAGGGAATCATGCAAATGACTCCTAAAGTGAGGGAAGTCGGAGCTAGATCCATAAGATGGGAAGCCAGGGCAACGCTACAGTCCCGATGCGTATGCGTATACCAAGGAAAAACCCAACTTGGAGGAACCCGGCTAAAGGGAGACCATCATGCGACACAGACAGGGTACTGTACAGGGTAAAGTAGTAAGAGAGTGGCGACGTATGAAGTAGGCAGAGCTGATCGTGGCGAAGTCCATGAAGTTGCCAATGACGTCCACGATGAGAAGTCCGGAATGCCGTCGAGGAAGAGCCGCAACGTCGACGAGCTGAAGTAGCAAAACTGGAGTGGATGGAGTACTAAGAAGATAAAAACGTGGGAAGGTAAGTCAGAGTCAATCGTCGTATCGAGCAGGACGACGACGAGTGCGCTGTGGACGCTCAGAAGCATCCGGCTGCTGCTGAAGGTCTGCCTCAGATGGAGCACGCTCGACTTTAGCGGTCTCCTCAGTCGGGGGGGAAGGAGGAGGGTCAGTGGGCTGAGGAGGGGCAGTGAACCCAGCACGACAAACACGGTCATAGGCACGCACCAACATGCGAGCGTGCTGCAAGTGCTCGAGGGGCTCCCAGGTAGCCTCCTCATCAGGGTAACCCTTCCAACGTACGAGATACTCGACGTGGGGAGGGTTGTCGTCGGTGACTCGGCGGCCAATGATGTCTGGAACGAGAAATTCCTCGTGGTCATCCACCATGATGGGTGGAGGGCGCTCGTATGGTCGTCAAACGAAACGCTCAGACGGTCTGCGGTAAGGACGCAGTAACGAGACGTGGTAGACATCGTGCACACGAGTCTGTCGTAGATAGTTGGGCAGCTTCACACGGAAGCTGACCGGGTTAGAAGCCGTATCAGAACCGACGGCCTGGAGGATGCAGCATGGGCCAAAGAAGCGACGCCGAAACTTGCGAAGCATGTCCACTTCGAGCTGTAAGTGGCGGGCGTCGATAAGCATATAATCACCGACTTTGAATGGATGATCCATTCTCGATCGGTTCGCACGTGCTGCCATGCGAGTCTGGGAAGCGGCTATGTGCTCATGTGCGGTCTTCATGATCGACGTCATGTGTGCAACACAATCATCTACCGCGGGACAACTCGTATCGGGGTGCAGCTGGGACGGTCGAAGGAAGTCCGCGGGAACACAAGGGTGATAGTCGAGGTCGCAATAGTAAGGCGACATCCCCGTGGCTGGCGAGATGGCATGGTTGTAGGCTATCTCCGCGTGGGCAAGATGGAGATCCCATTGTTGGTCGTCACGAACAATGTTTCGGAGAATATCTCTGAGAGTCCTGTTCGTGATCTCGGTCTGACCATCAGTCTGAGGATGGTAAGACGAGGAGAAGCGGAGCTGAGTGCCGTACACCTCGTGGAGCCGTCGCCAGAATCGGCTGGTAAAGCGCGGGTCACAGTCAGATATGATGCTCAGAGGTAAGCCGCGGTCACGCACGACTCGGTCAAACACGATGTCGGCGACCTCACGTGCACTGATGGCATAGCGGCACGGAATAAAGCGTGCACGCTTCGTGAAGCGGTCGACGACGACCAAGATAGCATCATGACCGCGAGGGGATGGAGGACGAAGGGGGCCGATAAAGTCCATCGAGATGGACGACCAACGACCCTCAGGGATAGGAAGAGGCTGGAGCAAACCATAAGGCAAGTGGTTCGCACTGTTTACCTCCTGACAGGTGGGACACTCGGCGACGTAGTCCTTTACAAAGTCCTTGCGCTTCGGCCAGACGTACAGGCGGCTCACACGAGCCAACGCCTTGTGGAAGCCCATATGACCGGCGGCTGCCTGGTCATGGAACTCTGCTACTGCGTGGACATGTAGCTGTCCAGTGGAGGGAACGCAAACACAGGGCTCACTGGTGCCCTATGAACCGTGCCAGTACACGAGACCGTTGTAGTTCGGGACGGTCTTGCCACTCCAAAGGGTCGCGTGTATGTCGCGATAGTCAGGGCAGTGACGGTACTGAGTGTGAAACTCGTCGATCACCGAGTGGTGGACAGTGGTGACCGAGATGGAAGAGAGTTGGATCTGCTCCTGGTCGTGGTCAGGGCGCCGGGATAGGGCATCTGCGACCCGATTAGTCTCACCCTTGATGTGCTCAGTGGTGAAACTAAACTCGGATAGGTCGCGCCACCAGCGAGCCTGTCAAGGAGTGAGCTTCGGTTTTGTCAGAAAAGCCTGGATAACAGAGTTGTTCGTGCGCACGTGCGCACCATGAACGGTGGCCCGTGCAGGTAGTGACGCCAGTGCCGAGCGGCATAAACTACTGCGAGAATCTCACGTTCATCAGCAGTGTAGTTTATCTCGGCGGGCAGGAACTGACGGGAGTAGAAGGCTATCGGACAATCACCTGAGCAATACTCGACAGTGCCGTCCTCGACGATGGTAGGAGAATAGTCAATAGAAGGCTCGTCAGTAGCGGGACGAGTAGGCGTCAGACGGCAGGCAGTGGGAGGGGTAGGTGATGAGAAGCGAGGGATACGAGGATGAGAGGAATCAGGAGAGGAGGGGAAGACCTGAGAAAGCACTGCTCCTACAGCAAAGTTTGACGCATCGGTGGTAAGGATAAACGGGAGGTCAGAATCGGGTAGGTGAAGAACCGGTGCGCATGTCACCGCCTTCTTGAGGGCGCGGAAGGCGTCCTTGTGGAGGGGTGTCCAAGCCCAGGGTGGGTTCTTCCGGAGGAGGGTGGAGGTAAGGACGTAGGAATACCTAGCGTATCCCCGGATGAAATTACTTAGTAGCTGGTCAGGCCTAGGAAGCTGCGAAGCTGCTTGGCGGATGTGGGCCGGGCCACTCCGCAATAGCAGTGATCTTCGCGTCGGCCATGTGGAGACCCTGGTCAGACACGTAGTGTCCTAACAAATCCACTTTGTGCTGGGCAAAGCAGCACTTGCTCAGCTTGGCGTAGAAGCCATGTCTGCGCAAGCGATCAAGGACGTCGCGGAGGTGTCTGAGGTGCTCCTCAAGGGTACGACTATAGACCAGGATATCGTCGAGGTAGACGAGAACGTACTGCTCCAGGATGTCCCTGAAGATGTCGTTCATCGCCCTCTGGAAGGTAGCGRGTGCGTTGGTGAGGCCGAATGGCATCACCGTGAACTCGTAGTGGCCAAATCGTGATCGGAACGCGGTCTTCGGGTGGTCGGTTGCAGCGACGCGGATCTGATGGTAACCGCTACGAAGATCAATCTTCGTAAAGAAGTGGTTGCCTGCTAGGCGGTCGGACAGCTCATCGGAACGAGGCATGGGGTAGTTGTTCTTAACCGTGGTAGTCGATGCAGAGACGAAGAGTTCCATCCGCTTTGCGAGCAAAGAGGACGGGTGCACCCCACGCGGAGTTCCTGTGTTTAATGAAACCCAGTCCCAGGAGCTCCTCAAGCTGACGCTTGAGTTCGGTGGCCTCGGGGATCGAGAGTCTGTAGGGTGCCTGGTGGTGAACACGATAGTCAGGCACAAGCTGAATGAAGTGCTTGTCGTCACGCATCGATGGGATGCCGGCGTAAGAGAACGGCGATGGGAAAACGTCGTGGTACTCTCAGATGAGGTCACAAACTGTGGGGTCCAGGTCAACCGTATATCGTGCGAGTTCCTGAGCGTCATCGTCAGCGCGCGACAGCGGAGTGGACTCGACGGATGATGGAGGGACGGAAGTAGAGATGGGAGCCATGGAGATAGAAGGAGGATCTGGCTCTAGAGGGATTAGCTCGGCGTCGGGACAGGGTGGATCATAGTGTAAGAGATCTGTCGGATGAAGTGGGCGAACTGCCGAGGCGAGGTGACAGTGATGGAAGGAGATGGTGTGGGCACGGAACGCTCGGGGGGAGGAGGATCGGGGCGCGGTGTCGCAGTGGTACCTATGAAAGGTACGCAATACGTCTGTCCACCCTTCGTTTTGAGAACGAGAGTGTTGGTCGCCCAATCGGCCTCGGTGTTGCGGAACCGACGAGACCACGGAGTGTCGAGAATGAAGTCGTACCCCGTCTCCATCACATCGAAATGTGCAGAGGAGCGGTGGCGACGAGACGCCGGGGAAGGATTAGTCGGCTCGAGAGTGAGGAAGAAAGGGAGGTCGTCAATTGTGGTTGTGACCATTAGTAGAGGACAATTAAATAGAGTGACTGAAGCAACAACCTCTTCTTTTTCTGACTACAGATAGCTTCACTGACTGAAGAGACTAGACACCTCTTCTGGGAGCTATTACTACAGTTGGCAAAGGAGGATGATCTAGAAATAGAACTAGAGTCTCTGTTTCTTAACTCGAACCTCAGTTTGAAGTTCGAGACGGAGCATTTTCTGAATTCTCCTCGCCTTACAATGAAAGAGAACTTGTTATGGCTGAAGGGCATTAGTTTCCTAGGAAGCAGGCATACTTGGAAGAAGGCTGAAGGAAAAGAATTGCCAGACATTAATTCTTCGGTTATCTCACGCCTACTCCGGGATTTAAAGCCTCTCACGGTAGGAGGGGCGTTTCCTTATGAGATTGAGAGATATACTGTCTTGGCCATACCTGAAGCGGAGGAAAAAGTGTATGTGTTAGTAATTCGCTTCCTAGAGACCGACGAGTACGACGTGCGAATATACACTCCAGTGACTAGGAAGATCTGGCGGCGGTATACTGGGTGTCACGAGTGGGCACTCAGTCACGTCTGCAAATACAGGAACGAACTCAAGAAGGAAGGTAAGAAAGTTACCTGGAGTGTGAAGCCTATTGAGTACGAAAATTTTCCAAGTCCTCTCATTCCGAATAGCTTCGTCAACGGTGAGGACTGGGAGCCTATTCTTAATGTTGTTTTGAGAGATAGGAAGTGGAGCAGTGTCAACATTGACGATTCAGGTCGGAAGACTTAGTAGGCACTGGATGGGATTAGACGGATTGAAGATAAAGATGGATCATGGGGGTCGCTAGGGGCCAAGCAATGTCTGGATACTGCCCGAGGATCACGGCGACACTAGACCCCTTACTTCCTTTTACCTGTGGAGGAGTTTTTTCCTACAAGATAGAGCGCTGCATATCCCTGGAGGAGAAGCACGCACCTGGGAAGGCGTATGTCCTTGTAGTGAAGTTCCTTGACACTGGTGAATACGATATCCGGCCATATGTTCCCTCATTGAGAGAGAAAGGGACAGATCGTGAGTCTCTTCGAAGTTGGATTAATAATATAGTTACCCAAGAGAAGAAGGAATTAGAAAGAAAAGGGATAAGAGTAGTTACTAACTTAACACCGATTGTGTTTGATAGGTTTCCAGAGCCCCATGTGCCAGAAAGTTTTACTGACGGCAGGAACTGGGAACCAATTTTAAACGCAATCCTAAGAGAGAAAAGGCTCAGGAAGAAGTAGGAGTATAATTAGTAAACTAGACAGAATGGTCAAAGGACCGAACGTACGGCAGAGCCGTGCTAGCTCCTCTGCTGGGGATGGAGAAGTGACCACTACCGTTGTTCTTCGAGAGATGTTGAACCGAATAGAGACCATGAAGATAGGGATGGACAATATGAATGTCCGTCTAGACCATCCAAGAGCTAAGGTACCTCCAGAGAACATACCCTGCTTTGATGGAACCAAGGTCAGTGAATTCCTGGAAAACTATGATGTCTTCGGTATGAGCCATGGTTGGTCGGATAAACAGAAATTGAAAGCTCTGCTAGCGTATATCGAACCTAAGATGAGAGTGTCGGTAACAAAAACGACACAAGGGCTGACAATATGGGTTGAGGTTAGACAAAAGATGCTGGAGGAATACGCGAAGTACGACGTCTCAACGACCATGCAAAATCTGTTGGAAGTGCGATGTTCTAAGTATGCAACCCTTGACCAATTTCTAGAAGATTTTGAGCGGGTTGCGCAGAGAGTACCCTTCCTAGACGAGGCTAAAAAATGCCATGTCCTACTGACTAACTTCGCAGAGGATGAAAGAAAGGGTGTGGTAAGCCGCTATGCCCATTACCCTCTGAAATGGGATGAAGTGGTTGAGATGGTCCGAGAGCTACCTTCGGTGTCAAACCGGAAATGATCTCTCGAACAGATGAAAACAATCACTAGTGCAAGAGAAGGGAATGTTGAGGCAGCTACGGGAGGAAACTTGAAGGCCGAGAAGATTCTTGGTTTTCTTGTTAAGCTTGGTAGCTTCGAGAAGTTAACCCTTCCTGCCCCGGCAACTCAAACACTTGTTGGAGCCGAAAAAGGTAAGGAAGAAAGAAAGAAGGAGAAGCAAAAGGAAGAGAGTGAGAGTGAGAGCGAAAGTAGTGACGACGATGACACTAGGCAAAGAAGAAAGGAAAGAAGGAAGAAATGGAAAAAGAAGCGTGATCGGGATTGGAAGAGAGATAACAAGAGTCGAGATTGACAAAGGAGAGATGACCATTTCCGATGTTATTTTTGTGACGAGGAAGGCCATACTCTAACCCGGTGTCCGACGATAGAAAAGGAGCTCGAAGAAGGGATTGTGAAGAAAAATGTCAATGGGCACATCTGTGATGTCAATTGGAACAAGGTAGACTTCCGAGTCAAAGGAGGAATGCGAGCAGTTATCCTAGAAAAGGCTAAGGCCAATAAGGATAAAAAGAAGAAGGCTAAGGTTAATGTTGTCACCTTTGACGGTATGCTACCTCCGGAGATAGTGACTCGAAACGACAATCCTGGAAGCCAAAACCTGAATGTATCCCATATCAGCCATAGAGAGGTTGAGGAGAAAAAGCGGGAGAAGGCTCAAAGAGAGCTAGACCAATTGATTGATGGGACCAAGGAAGAAAAGGAAGCTGCAGGGAAAAAGAGGAAGGTGGTCTCGAGATCTGAGGCCGAGGAGGGTGTCTCGATAGATGAAGTAGTAAAGAAACTACTTGAGGAAACCGAGATCACTCTATCATGGAAAGAGGCAGTAGCCTTGGTGCCAAAATTTAGAGAAGAACTTAAAAAGATGGTTGAAAGGCGGAAGGTAGAAATCAATAGCCTAAGACTTTTCCCTCAGCATGTGGAAAGAGCCCCGCCTTGGACCAAGATGAGGCTTGGCAATATGTGAAATGGATACTTGAATATCTCCGTAAACGACGTGAAGGTTATAGCCCTAGTGGACTCTGGGGCCGAGATGGTGCTTATGTCCTCGGCCACGATGAGATCATGTGGGCTTGGAATAGACAGGAAAGTCAATCACCAACTCTCCAATATAGCCGGATTTCTGCCATTGGAAGGATTCATTGATGATTTGCCTATTCGAATTGGAACTTTACGGGCCGAGATCCTCTGTTTCGTGGTCCCCAACTTGGATCATGACTGCATTCTCGGAGCCCCTTTCCTACATAGAATAGAGGTTTGTGCGTTCTTTGGTCATGATGGGGCGGCTTGGCTTTCGCTCAAGGATCCTAACAATGGTCAAGAACAGACTTTTGTGATAAGTGACAGGCATCATCCTCGTCATCAGCGACATTTTAATTCTCTTAAGCATGGAGAATCTGACAAGTTGATTGAGGAAGTACGAGCAAAGCTGAAAGAAAGTGGGATAGTAGACGAGAAGACAACGATCAGAGTAAATGATATTTGTAAGATGCTCAAACTCCTAGATAAAGAGAAGGAGCTGGGCGATAAGAGAGAGATGGAAGGATTCAAGGAAGTTGTGAGGGCGGAAAAAGTTGGCACAATGCAGCTCATCTTCTCTGCAACTGGTGTTTTTTTACAAAAATAGTTACCGGGCCCAAGAGGAAGTATAAGTGCAATGGCGTTAAGAAGAATCCAATGGCAGTCTTGATAGAGAAGGACTATAATGAAGCACTAGAGAAGGAAAGAAAAATAATTAAAGGGTTAAGAGAGGCTGCATTAAAAGGAGGAAGGATTACCCCAGAGAGGTTCAAGATAATGAAGGTAGGAGCCGATGACTTCCTCCTGCCGGCTGAGAGGGATCATATATGAATTATGTCAGAAGTACAGTGGTGCCTTTTCCTTTAATGATGAGGAGAGGGGACAACTGGACGTTGACATGATCAAAATGATCAAGACAGACCCAGGAAATATGCTCAAAAGGAAGAAATGGAGGTAATGAAATACATAAACTAGAAGATCGCTTCTAACGTTGCGGAACCAGCGGATGGTGCTTATGCCAATCACTGGTTTTGTTTTTGGAAGCCAGGAGGAGATATGCGCTGGATACAAAACTTGCAAAAGTTGAATTCGGTAACGGATCGCGATACGGGTAGCTTACCCAACGTGGATCTGTTGGTCGAGTCTTTCGCAGGAAGGAGCATTTACTCCCTAGTGGACTTATATTCTGGCTATGACCAATTCCCCATAGATCCTACTAGTCGACCTATGACTGCCATGCACACACCTAGAGGCCTCATACAAATGTGTGTGGTGTCTCAAGGGTGGACGAATGGGGTCGCAGTTGTCCAACGAGATATGTTGAAGGTCATGGAGGACATATGTCCAGAGGTTACGTTCCCATACATTGATGACAACCCGGTCAAAGGACCAAAGGAAAATGATGAGACCTTAGTGGATGGACGAGTTCGGCGTTTTGTGTGGGAACATGTGCAAGGAGTAGCGAAAGTACTAGAAAGGTTTTTTAAGTACAATCTAACAGCCAGTGGACCGAAATCACTACTGTTCCAAAGAGAGGTAACGATCTTGGGTTTCAGGTGCTTCTTGGAAGGGAGAAGCCCCGATCATAAGAAGGTGAATAAAATCCTGAACTGCCTATGCCTCTAAGGACGGTTGGGGAAGTAAGGAGCTTCCTTGCGATCTGCAACTTTTGGCGGATCTTCATTCCCGGGTTTGCCAGGACAGCAGAGCCTCTTAGAGAAATGGTGCGACAAGGAGTTAGTTTAGGGTGGTCTGACCCAAGAGAGAAGGTTGCGCGGACACTTCAAGATAAGTTAAGAGATGGCGGGGTCGTATTGGGAGTACCCCACTTCGACGATGAAAGGGAGAGGTCTTTCATCATTGAAGCCGACGGCGGCCCGATAGCATTAGGAGGAGTGTTCGTGCAGCGGGACGAGAATGGTAAAGAAAGACCACTTCGATTCTTAATTTGGTTGAGAGAGGCTATATTTAGTTTAGGAAGGAGCTTCTGGCAATCCTGCACTGTCTTAGAGTATTCAGACACTACATTATGGGACGGAGATTCATCCTAAGAACAAATTTCATGGCAGTAATTGGGGCTGTTAAGAGACATCAGCAGGTAGATGCTACGGTCAGTAGGTGGATAACTCATATATTGACGTATGACTTTATATTAGAAAAGGTACCTACTGATAAGAATCGAGCTGATGGGTTAAGCCGCGTRGAATGGGGATCGATAGATGATGAATCTCTTGAGGAGGCGCCTTTCGTTGACGAATTCCTTATGGGGGACGATGATGAAGGGCTACCTCCTGCTCACAATTGATATACGGGTTCAGTCATGGCCACCAGTAGAGAAGACTGCTGGGGTAAAAAGGAAGATCTTTACCTCCAGTACCTTTTGATTCAAAAGGATGAGGAAGAAGGGTGGTATGGGATGGTAGAACAGACCGCTGTTGCAACTCATGAGCTGGCTAAGAGTCCAAGAATGGCTGAGCGTCGATTGAATAGGATAGAGGATGTGTCAGAGGATCTGGAGCAGAGTAAGGATGATGAGGGAAGGTTTAGAAAGGAAGAATATGATGGAGAATATAAGCGGATCGGTATGGTGATGAGTAATAATCACCTGAACGAGTTCTACCATGAGAGAAGAAAGAGGAACTTAAGGCTACGTAGGGGTCACATTTTTGTGGATGCTAAGGAGGGACTACCGCCACTGAGAGTTGTGTGTGGTAGGGAAAGGCAACTAGAGGTGATCGCTGCACTGCATGAAGGTCTAGCAGGGGGTCATAGGGGTGCTGATGCTACATACTATAAAGTATCTCGACTATATCACTGAGATTGTCTGATGGATATGGTTATGAGATATTGTAAGTCATGTGAAGCCTGTCAGAAAAGATCATCTATGAGACTGATTGAACCCCTATACCCCACTGTTCTTGTTGAGCCTGGTAGTACTGTTCACCTTGATCTAATTACTATACCACCTGGTAAGGATGTAATGAAATATATACTAAATATGAGAGATAATATGTCTGGTTATGTTGAAGCAAAAGCGATCCATAACAAAACAACAAAAACTGTGGCAGATTGGATCGAGGAAATCTACCTGAGGTACCCCTTCATACGTAAGTTTGTGGCTGATCAGGGATCAGAGTTCAAAAACGAGATGGTCAGGAGGCTCATGTTCAGACTTGGAGTCAGGGTAAGATTTGTGACATCATATGATCCTCAGGCTAATGCACCAGTGGAAAGAGGTCACATGACTCTAAAGGATGCTATATCAAAATGGTGCTAAGGTGACTCCAAGAACTGGCCATCTTTCTTGAGGGCGGTTGTCTATGCTGACAATGTGACTGTCAAACGGACTACAGGATGTGCACCTGTTACACTCTGGTACGACCGATATGCTACTTCTCCTATTGAGAACCTGGTTGAGACCAGGACCCATGAGGCAGATCAAGGAAGTGGATGAGGCCATAATCGAGGCCACAAAGAGTATGTCAGACAGCAGGTTATCTCACCAGACATGATATAACAGCAAGAGGTACATCAGGAAGGAACGACTTCAGGTCAGGGATATTGTACTTCTGCATGATACATCTCTCGAGACGCAGTGGACCAAGAGATTGGAGGTCAGGTGGATGGAACCTTTCAGGATCATCAAAGAGGTTGAAGGCAAGGCCTATGAGTTAGCAGAGATGGATGGAACAAAATCCCATGGTGTAGTATCCGGCTCCCGGCTCCGAAAATTCATACTCAGAGATGCAGATTTGATTCCGAGTTCAGGCAAAATTATGGGGCGAGGCCCGAGAGTCGTCTAGCATCAGCCTAGACATGCTGGGTCGTGGCCAGTGTGCCCTCAGCATTGGTTGGGACGTGGTCAGTGTGTCGCCAACCGCGGGATCATTATGTGCTGGGATATGGCCAGTGTGCCGCCAAATTCAAACGATGATTTTATGTTGGGACGTGGACAGTGTGCCGCCAGCTTCAGAAGATGATTTTCTGCTGGGACGTGGACAGTGTTGCCGCCAGCTACAGATGATTTTATGCTGGGACGTGGGCAGTGTTGCCGCCAGCTACAGATGATTTTATGCTGGGACGTGGATAGTGTTGCCGCCAGCTACAGATGATTTTATGCTGGGACATGGACAGTGTTGCCGCCAACTACAAATGATTTTATGTTGGGACGTGGACAGTGTTGCCGCCAACTACAGATGATTTTATGCTAGGACTTGGACAGTGTTGCCGCCAGCTACAAATGATTTTATACTGGGACGTGGACAGTATTGCCGCCAACTACATATGATTTTATGCTGGGACGTAGACAGTGTTGCCGCCAGCTACAAATGATTTTATGCTGGGACGTGGCCAGTGTGCCGCCAGTTATTGATGATGATTATGTGTTGGGACATGGTCAGTGAGCCGCCAACTATAAATGATGATTATACGCTGGGATGTGGCCCGTATGCCGCCAGCTGCAGCCGACAGTCGGCTTGCTATGATTATGGTATGATTTCGGACGCCGGAGCTGGATACAAGCAGCCTATGATGGCTCGGCTCAATGGTGGACTTATGTGTCTGTCGGACCCAGATTGGCCCCAGTTTTGTATGAATGTAAGTTAAATTTTAAAATTTCAGTTCATTGCATTGTATCTGGCTTGTCACGTGTCGGTCCTGGGGTATGCCTGGAGGATTGGGAGACAGTTCTTGGGATCTTAGTTCTTGCCTCTTATTGTATTTTATTGATCTGCATGACATTGTGAAATGAATGGCTGTGGGATAATGTGAAAATATGTTTTCTTCCTCTCATAAGTCAGCGCTCAATTGATGGGGCAACCTCCTAGTACGATAGCGTAAGGAGGATTGCCTAGCATCATCTGACACAAGTTGATTGGTTATTCCTAAATGAGGGTGGTGCTCAACCTAGTGAAGTGTTCCAGTGGCAAGGGACTCAGCATCATCAGATGGGGTTCCTCTCCAGATGGGCCTTCGCGGTTAGACACTGCCGAACTCTGAAGGGATAGGTAGTCAGTTATGTGTCATAGTCGATGGAGTGATCTATCCGATCTTGTGGTCGGGGCGAAGATCACTCAGCATCGCAGCGGTTTGGAGCTTGCTGCATTCTTCTTGATGGAAGGAGTGTTCTCATTGCAGCCGCCGGGTTCTCGCAACGGTTCACCGGCGAGAATCTAACCACAGTGGCGTCCCCTGCGGTGTCAGCACTTATGTCCTTCATGAAGAGGCAGAGAGTTCCAACTGCGCCTCTTGAGCAAAAGATGATTCCCTGAAGCAGGTTCTCACATGTCCAGAGGCTAGCTGGGTTGACGGGGCATCCGAGCCATAGCGGCTGATAGCCTCGAACCCTCGGGTGGTTAGTCGTTCCCGGGTCGTCGCGTGACGACCTGGTCCGCCTGCTGGAAAGGAAGGAGGCATCCTGAGCCTCTCCCAGTCTAAATCCGATATTTGGCTGATCAAGATGGTAGACTCCTACTATTACTATGATCGGGGTGTCTCTAGGGAGCCGTGTCTCCAGAGGCATTCCCTTGGCATCGGGCCAAGCCAGGTATCCACAGCCCAGCTGGCAACAGGGCCATTATGGCCTCCTAGCCCACTGTTGCAAAGCTTAATTGTGGACTTGCTTTGACTCACCAGCCGGGTCTGGTCGGGTGTTGGCTGGCTCCCCGCACAGTTGCAAAGAGTCGGACGTTAGTCAAGAAGTCAAGCGAGTAGACAGATACTCTGATGTCGACTAATGAGCTTCTGATTCATGGGTCTGAACTCATCGGAGTGAGGGCTTCATGAAGGGGTGTGCGACTCCCCGTGAGCTGTTCTGAGCAAGGGCTCAGAGGGTGGTCGGACCGCCATGACTGAGAATCGGGACTGACTTTGCTCTGCTTGCCGGGTTGGGTCAGCGGAGGAGCCCACGAGGGCGAGCAGGGGCACTCTTGGAAGGCCGAAAGGTAAGACTCTGAGAGTGAGTGAGGAAGGGGTGTTGGCAAGGGTCTTTAGGGGAGACCCTTTTCTTGTATTTTTTTTTGGCATGACATGATCTTTGTTTTAAAGGTACCCTACAGCAAGATGAAAACAACGAGGTTTAGTATGACCCGACAGTAAGCGGCACAGAGCCAGCAGACAAAGAGAAAGGGGTTTCGCATGTTTTCCCCTTATGAGGCGGCCTTTGGTCAAGATGACCCAGATGATCCTGAGTTCGATGATTAGTCTCATATCCACCCGTGGCTAGACTGTGACAGAGATGATGATAAGGATTATATTGTGCTGATGAGATGGACTGATCCGATGAGGTTGAGATGAGCAGGCCAAGACTGAGACTTTGACTGCTAGGCCAGACCTAATGATAGGGTTTGGTCTAAGATTGGGTATGATTGTGACGATGCATGAGGTCAAACCTAATGACAGGATTGAGCTAAGACTGAGACTGATTTAGTAGTGCAAGAAAACGGGATTGATAGTATGATTGGACTGCATGAGCGGTCATGATATTTGTGTGCGGTGACTGCACCACGCAAGCTTGATGAGACTAATCCTTCTTTGATTTTGATGAGGGCTTGGACCAGAGGTCCGTGCCTCATTGAGCAAGCACTCGAGCCCTAGCGGGCGAGCACTTTTGATGATTTGGATATGTTTAATATGATGCCTCTATATATCAGATAGCATACGAGGCCGCACAGTTCAAGCTGGCATATGAAGAATAGCGCAAGTATGAGGCACGAGCGATGGTTGGGCAGCGCAGCCTGGTGGACGACGGGCGGTTCTGGTGCACGTGGCAACGGCGGTGGCGCAGGGCGAGGCGACTGTGGAAGGATGGTGAGCTGGCGAGGGTGAGGCTGATCAGAAGAAGAGGAAGGACGATATGGCGAAGGGTACGATCGAGAGGGCGGCTCGAAACGTGGAGGCGGGCTGCCATAGCGCTGCTCGTATTTATATGTATAGTACATCATGGACCTAGGCGACGGAGTGCAGCCACACCAGTCCTCTGAGCGATGGCGCAAGCGCGTTCCTTCCCATCTCTCCTCCTCCTCCTCTTCGGATCTTTCCTCCTCATATGTCAGATCGATTGGTCGATATGGCGCCTTCCCCTGTCGGCCTCCTCTCCCGCGTCTAGCACCCGAGCCTCGCGTTTTCGGCGCCATAGCAAAGGCTGATTAGCTGCGCGACGGTAAGCACTATTGCGATAAGGGAACGAGGAAGTCAAGAGCGATGATAGCGCGGGCACGGCGAGTGTCCGAGCAAGCAGAGATCAGCAATGACAACAATAACGACAAAAACACGATAAGTGTCGCACACTCGATTGAGCGGATTTGAGAGTGAATTATAGAAGTGATGTGTATATATATCCCTTTATAGTAGAGGGATCCTGGCGGGGACGCTAGGAATGGGGTTTGGTATGGTTGTCGGAGAGCGGCGCGCCGCGTCAACGTATAGTTGACTCGTCGCGGCCAGCCTCCGCGCCAAAGGGCTGCTTGTGGTCACGATCAGCAGAATGTTGACACGCTGGTTTGGCCCTTGGGACGAGTCAGCGGACAAGACAGCGCGACGGTCCAGCCCCATGGAGATCGAATCACGACTTTTGGGCTGAACCGCCGCGTCTGCAAGGGCCAGATTAGTAAGGCCCGGTCCAAACGGTATTGAAAACGAACCAGGGGTTAGTGAGAAAAATAGAATTGACCACTTGGGACCGGACTTACCGCGTCGGGGAGAATACGGCCCGAAATGGTAAAGGGGAATACGGGATTGGGCCCCTTATTAAGAATAAGAGGGGTGTCTTATTTTTAAAACAAGGCCGACCCTTAGTATTCCAAAGTCGGGCCAGCCCAAGCCCAACGCTAATTTTAGCATTGGTCCGTGCTATTTTTAGCGTTGGCCGCGCTCTTTTTGGCACAAGCCTGAGTTATTTTTAGCACAGGCTTGAGCTAAATATAGCTCAGGCCCACACTATTTTTAGCATGGGGCTGACTGTCCGTATCCCAAGGTCGGGGCTGTCCGAAGTCCCGCGCTTTTTGTAGCCAAGTCCCGCGTTATTTTTAGCGCAGTCCCGTGCTAATTTTAGCACAAGCCTGCGCTATATTTAGCGCAGGCCCGTACTATTTTTAACACGGGATTGACTGTTCGTGTTCCGAAGTTGTGACTCTCCCAGCCCTGTGTTAATCTTAGCACAGTCCCACGCTAATTTTAGCACAAGCCCGCGCTATATTTAGCGCAGGCCCGTGCTATTTTTAACACGGGACTGACTATTCGTGTCCCGAAGTCAGGACTGTCCCATTCCCGTACTAATTTTAGCGCAGTCCCGCGCTAATTTTAGCACAGGCCCGCGCAATATTTAGCGCAAGCCCGTGCTATTTTTAACACGGGACTGACTATTCGTGTCCCAAAGTCGGGACTGTCCCAGTCCCACGCTAATTTTAGCGCAGGCCTGCGCCAATTTTAGCACAGGCCTGTGTTATTTTTAGCCCAAAGACTGCTGCACCTTGCCCGATCACCCGGCCTCTTCACTATACAAGAGAGGCCGAGCCACTTGAGAAGAGAGAAGCCTTCACTTGTGGGGAATGCGGAAGCGCTGGTGAGACGGTGAACCGGGGACTGTCGTGCTGAAGCTAGTGGTAGAAAAAGAAGGCGCGAGGCAAGCAAGAGAGAGGTAAAGGGGTAAGGCAGCTAGGGGGAGTAAGGTGGTCCTGATTCCCACTAGGACCATAGCCCCTCTCCCTTGCCTCCCCTCCTATCTCTCTCTCCCTCTGTCTCACTCTCTCTCTCTCCCCTCTCCTTACTCGCTCCTGTCATTTTCCGTAGTCAGGCCTGCTGCTGATGAAAAGACCCCAATTTTAATTTTATTTTATTTACGATCGCACCCTTGCATTTTCGGTGTGCGCCATTGCAGCATAAGGGTCGCCTTTATGATTGCGCGCACTGCGCTAACAAACCGAAAGTCCCCTGTGTGACTGAGCGCACTGCGCTGGAGAATCGAGAATCGCCCGAGTGTCTTAGCGCACTGGGCTAGCAAATCGAAGGTCCCCTGTGTGACTGACCGCACTGCGCTGGAGAATCAAGAGTTGCCTGTAAGACCGAGCGCACTGCGCTAGAGAACCGAAAGTCGCCTGTAAGACCGAGGGCACTGCGCTGGAGAATCAAGAGTCGCCTGTAAGATCGAGCGCACTGCGCTAGAGAACCGAAAGTCGCCTGTAAGACTGAGCGCACTGCGCTAGAGAACCGAGAGTCGCCTGTATGGTTGAGCGCATTGCGCTAGCAAATCGAAAGCCGCCTGTGTGACTGAGCGCACTTTGCTGGAGAATCGAGAATCGTCTGTGTGTTTGAGCGCACTGCGCTTGCAAATCGAAAGTCGCCTGTAAGACCGAGCGCACTGCGCTAGAGAACCGAAAGTCGCCTGTAAGACCGAGCGCACTGCGCTACAGAACCGAAAGTTGCCTATATGACTGAGCACACTGCATTGGAGAACCGAAAACCGCCTGTGTGTTTGAGCGCACTGCGCTAGCAAATCGAAGGTCGCCTGTATGTCTAAGTGCACCGCACTAGGGAGCCAAAGGGTCGCTTGAAGGCCTGAGCGCATCCCTCTAGAGAACTGAGGGATTGCATTTTGACTGAGTAAATAGATTTTGAGTATCTTGATCCATTGTGCCTAGCCGAATTATCGTGCCAGCAGGCACTCAGACTGAGTATTATTGCCAATTTATTGTGCGAGCAGACACTCAGATTGAGTATCATTGCGATTTACCGTGCCAGCGGGCACTCAGATTGAGTATCATTGTCGATTTATTGTGCCAGCAGGAACTCAGATTGAGTGTCATTGTCGATTAATTGTGCCAGCAGGCACTCAGATTGAGTATCATTGCGATTTATTGTGCCAGCAGGACTCAGATTAAGTATCATTGCGATTTATTGTGCCAGCAGGCACTCAGATTGAGTATCATTGCCGATTTATTGTGTCAGCAGGCACTCAGACTGAGTATCATTGCCGATTTATTGTGCCAACATGCACTCAGATTGAGTACCATGGCGATTTACCGTGCCAGCATGCACTCAAACTGAATATTATTGTCGATTTATCGTGCCAGCAGGCACTCAGATTGAGTATCTGTGCCAACAGGCACTCGAATGGAGCGGTTCGAACCTTTATGCCAACAGACACTCTGAGTATTTTGGGTTAATGTGTCAACGGGCACATTGATTGAGCATTGACAGTGTCGTCAGACACATCAGTTGAGCATATCGACTTACTATATTAAGCAAGCACTCAAGCTAAGCATGCCATTTTCCTTTTGAGCACGTTGAGTTTAAGCACTCCTAGTACCTGCGACTGTGCGCATTCTGACTTGAGTGTGATACTGCGCCCCTTATTCAAGAAGGCTACTTAAGATGCATTGCGACTGTGCACACTCAGACTTGAGTGTGACATTGTGCCCTTATTTGAGGAAGCCCCTTTTGATGTATTGCGACTGTGTGCACCCAGACTTGAGTGCGACACTGCGCCCTTATCAGAGAAAACTGCATTGATGATCTTGGGCCGGTACAACAGTGTGCACTTCATTCGTAAACTCAGCTTTGACAAAATTGAGTCAGTGTGACGGCGCACCCAATCTGTAAACATTGCAGAAGTCTGCCTGCCCATGAAACACTTAATCTGTGTACACCGCTTTTGATGTTTCTAAGCCAGCAAGTCGACTTAGTGCGTGCCCAACCTCAGTTTGGTTGCTTGAGTGCACGCCCAGCCTCAGTCTAGGTGTTTGAGTGCGCGCCCAGTTTTATTTTGGCTGCTTGAGTGCGCGCCCAGCCTCAGTTTGGTTGTTTGAGTGCGCGCCCAGTTTTATTTTGGCTGACTGAGTGCGCGCCTAGCCTCAGTTTGGCTGCTTGAGTGCGCGCCCAGCCTCAGTTTGACTGTTAGAGTGCGCGCCCATGTGCGCCCAAGCTTGGCATTGTTGTTAGAGTGCGCGCCCATGCGCGCCCAAGCTTGGCATTACTGATAGAGTGCACGCCCGAGCTTGGCATTGCCGATAGAGTGTGCGCCCATGCACACCCAAGCTTGGCATTGCTGATAGAGTGCGCGCCCGAGCTTGGCATTGTTGTTTGAGTGCGTGCCCAAGTGCACCCAAGCTTTATATGGTTATTTGAGTGTGCGCCCATGCGCGCCTATACCCAATATTGCTTTCTCAGTATGTGCCCGTGCGCGTCCGCGCCCAGTATTAGTTTTTGAAAGCGCGCCCATGCGCGCCCGGCGATCGCAACTCAAAGAGAACAGAAATTATACCAGATCCCTCCATATCCTCTCAATCAAATCAACATTCAGAATGCTGCGACCAACAATCAACCTCAAGGATAGGGTAGCGAACAGATGGATGAGACATATCAATTTGGACATAAATGATCTGAAACACATTAAGTGGTTTCGTACCAAGAACTTTAAACCAGCCAAAATTGCATCTTTACAATGGTAGATTGAACACAGATGCCTCCCTACTAATGGCTAGTTGATAGATAGAACGTCACAGGACAAGAACAATAAGGCCCAACCCTAGTGCAATATGCTCAGATATGATTGAAAGCTCTCGATTATGGATATTTTGGTTTAGTCGTTAACTTTCGATCGACAAGAGTGGTATAAGAAGTTGATGATCCTTTCTCTTCTTTCCTCCTTTTTGTCATATGGATGGCAT
>BFEA01000055.1:1537525-1547801 GCA_003427395.1 Chara braunii
CGTGGGGGTAACGAAGTGCTGCCGAAATTTTCTGATTTTCTCTTAGTCTTTTCGGCACACTTCGACCCCATGGGGGTAACGAAATGCTGCCAAAATTTTTGACAAATTAGATCCTTCATTCCTCCCCACCTTCTTATCCACTTATTTACTTATTTATTTATTTATTTATTTATTATTTATTTATTTATTTTTTGAAATTTCTTTTTTTTATTTGCGGCATCTTGACACCTAGTGTGCTCACCTTGGTCTCTCCCTTCCCCTTGGCACATTCTTGACCCCGTGGGGGGTAGGGAAATATTGCCGACAAATTTCAAAAAATAAATATTGTTTTCCCTTCACATCTTTTACTTCTTTATTTAATTATTTTTATTATTTATTTATTTTCTTATTTATTTTATTTTCTCTCAAAATCTCGCTGTTTATTTATGTTTCTCCAGCCTTCCCCCCCCTATGCTTGCTCTTTTACTTTCTTGATTAGGTCACCGGTACCCTACCCTAACCACTTAAACCTTGGTTAGGGTTTTCTTAGGGTTTTTGTAGGGTTTATGGTTCTTCAAACCCCCCTACTTCCCCGTCCTCTTCGGGCACTCTGGACCCGAACCACCCCTCCCCCTTCGACGGTGCCCGTGCTAGCCTTGCTAGCGCCGTTCGCCGCTTTTTACCGCGGACTTCCCCCTACGCCCTCCACTCACGTGAACCTCTTCTGACCCCCTCCAGTCCGGTCCGTCATCTCCCCATTGCTGACGGTGTGTCACACGCCGCCAACATGGCGATGACCACGGCATCGGGCTCCACACCCGTGCCGGCGGACCAGGGCCATCAGCCCCAGGGGGATCTGCACACCCTCCTCACCTCCCTCCTTGCGCCCATCCACGCGCAACTCGCGACCCTTGCGCCCATCCAGACGCAAATCGCGACCCTTGGGCCCTTACAGGCGCAGGTGGCGACCCTTGCCGCCGGCGTGCAGCAACTCCAGGATGCTGCGTGTCCTCCATCGCGTGACTCCCAGTCCGGTTCCCCCGTCCTCCGACAGGGTGGCCACGGCGGAGCTTCCTCCTCCGCTGCCCCCGACCCGGCCATCTTGGTGACTGTCACGCCCCTAGCACGATGGCCGCCACGAGCTAGGCCCTCCCTCAGTCCATGGGCGCACCCGCCTAGATTCCGGTCACGACGACCACCGGACCACAACCCGCTACCATGGTCTCAACTTTTCCAGGTGCCCCACTTCTCCCCCTTCTTCGCATGACCGCAACGACATTTGGCTCGCCCCCTTGTGGGATGCCTCGCACCACTCGTGCGTCTCCCCCTGCCACACCTCGCTCAATCTACGTTCGAGGTCTCGAGGACGAGATCGCCCTGCTGAGGACCGACCTCGCCCTCTCACGTCTTCAGCCACCCCCACCTTCACAGGTGGCCGCGCCTTCTGGCGCACCCTCTTCTTCCTCTATTCTTCCTTCCATGCAGGCTCGCTTCCCTCGCCCTGCACCCTACCCATCCCCATCCTACCTCCTCCCCATCCCCTCGGTTGCTGCGACCTCTTCTACCGCAGCTCCCGCGCAGCCTGCCGCTGTTTCCCCCGCCGCTCCACTATGCGGCCCGGGCGTCCAGTCAGCTGCGCCTCCTCCTCCAGGACCTGCGCCGACTTATTCTGCCGTAGTGCAGTCCCCTGCTTCCCGTTCCCCCCGCCACCAAAACGGTGGCGCACCACTCATCTGCTTGTCGAACATTGCCTTGTACGACGGTACAGGCGTACGCGTGTCTAGGTGGCTGCAGTCTGCCACCCGTACGCTCCAGCTCATGGGCGTCACACCCGACACGTGGGTGGGTCACTTTTCCACGCGCCTGCGTGGCGGTCTTTCCGAGGCCTGGGAGGATTTCTACGCGCAGTCCCTTCGCGCGGGTTGGACTCCGACCTTCATAGATTTTCAGGCGTTCCTCGAGGATCGCTTTGGAGCCCGACACGATGTGACAGACGCCTTCAAGCGTGTCGTCACTACACGCTGGTCCGGCTCTGGTGGCGCTGCCGGCCTGGATCGCCACATCCAGGTCTTTCAGGACGCCCGCCTCATTTGTGACATGGCGTTCCTCCCCGAGGCGGCCCTTATCGATCGTTTCTTGGCTAGCCTTCCGCTCGAGTACCGCTCCGTGCTATGGCGGTACGAGTCCACATCGGCCACGCAAGCTTATGAGGCCGCCAGGGACCATCAGCAGATGTGGGCCCGTCTTCACCCCGCCTCCTCCTCCCAGCCACATCGTACTGATTACGCCTCATCCTCCTCCCACGGCATTTCCCAACGTCGTTCCTCCTTTCGCGGTCGCCCCCGCCGTTACGCGCAGCAGGGCCGCCACTTCTCGCGTCGCTTCAGCGCGCTCGAGTATGGTGAGCAGGACGTTGGTGCCCCGCTATCACAAGAGGGTGATCATAGCGATGACCTCGACCTCGGCGATGCTGTCCAGCACCACCAAGAGGACCCTACTCTCCCTATGGCTGAGCGCCTCCATCTTATCCTCTCCACCCTTTCCCGGGCACGCAGCCGCCCTGGTGACGCTGGCGCGTCGCCCCCCGAGGTCCCTCAGCACGACCTCCCTCAAGGCTTTGGCCCTCCTCGCGGTGTCCTTTGTGCTGAGGAGCGCGCGGCTATTTTGGGCCGACGTGGGTGTTTGCGTTGCCGCCTGGACGCTTATACCTCCTCGCGGTGCCCTTACACTACCGCCCTCGACCACCACTATGCTGACCTTTCCCGCTAGCGTCGTGCTCAGTCCCCCCCCGGCACCTCGCATCCCCGCGGCGCCTCCTAGCCACGGTGCAGTGTACACTTGCGCCCTCCTCAGTAGTCGGCTTCCCGACATCCCCGACGCGGTTTGCCCCTCTCCCTACTGGAGTTGAGGTATCGCAGGACTCGACAGAGTGTACTCAGCCCTCTGTCGAAGTACCGTCTGCACCTCCGCAGACCACCGTCTCCCCTCCTTCCCCGTCGCGACTACCGACGCGTCGCGAGCAGCTTGTTACTCGCGAAGACGTTGTGTCCTCTCTTCTGGACTTGAGCATGCTTCAGGCTCGTCAGGAGCGACTCACCCTCCATGTCGCTGCACTGCGTCGCCTTCTCACCATCCTCTCTGACCCTGATCGCACCCTCCCGATCATCCCAGTACGACTCGGGACCTCCACGAGGGTGTACTCAGCGCTGTGGGATTCCGGTTCTCAGGGCGACTTCATTCACCCACGCGTGATGAAAGAAGCCCGCTTACCCACGACAGGGTCTCCGACTCTCATCTCCGTTACCTTAGGGGATGACAAGACCCAACGCTTCTTCGATCAGACGAATTTTTGGTATTTTTGCAACACTCAAGCGCCAAAAAAGAGTCCCAGTCTCATCCGAGTAGGAATGATCCAAAACCTGAGTCTGGAAGATTCGTCAAAATATGGGGTCGAGGATCGACACCTTTCTGATGATGACGAATATGACGGACGAGACTATGATGAGCTGTTAAATAACATATCTACTGAGAAGGAATGAAGTCGGTTAGTCGAGCTGTTTAATCATAGGGCTAAAGAAGAATTCTGGATGATACCGACTATCGCACGAACATTTGATCTAAAAACAGAGAGCAACAAGCTTAGCCCTGCACCGCCTGTATCCCCTCTTGCGCCAACAAAAACACATATTCCAGTGGCACCCTTCCTAGGAGAGCCTATCTTGCAGATTTCGGATATGGCTGACCTCTTGGAACCCCCTTGGACCTTGTATGAGGGCGAGCTTTCATTACGAGAAAGATATCAGCAAATGAATCAGTACTTAGATTTTTCTGTTTCCCCGCCCTGATCGTTGCTCACGCAAGGTGCTGTAATTGCGTTAATTCGACAAGAGGCCGAAACCCCGATCAATGATGTTCCCAATATGATACAGGAAATGGCTGAACTAACTGTGTTGGAAGTCGCAGCGAGCACAATTGACCCCGAAACCGATGCCGAAACCAAGGAAACCAAAATGATCAGCCCTACCGAATCACAAATGTTTGCTACTGTTTTTTCGGTCCGAACCAGTAGCTCCATATTCTCCTGCATGGATGGTAAACGACCAATGAGACCAAATTGGGTCGACATACGACTTGACATTTCCGAACGACCAACAATCACCTTACCCGGTCACGTACCCAGAGAAATTCGTAAGTCCTTCGTTGATGTATTGCATGGATATGCCGAGGTATTGAGTGTACATGACAACGATATTGGGTTGTCAACCGTGATCGAACACGCGATCCTCATAGGGGATTGTCCACCGATTAGCTGCGCTCCCTGTCGATACTCTCCGGCACAGCGACTGGCAGCGTTCTAGAAAGTAAAGAAGTTTGAAGTTAATGGATGGATTGAACCCTCTATCGGACCGTGGTCGTTTCCTGTGGTGATTGTACCGAAAAAGGCGGGAGGGATTCGTATACGTATTGATTACCGAAAGTTGAATGACATCACGATTAAGGATGTGTATCCTCTCCCCCGGATTGATGAGTTGTTGAATGCTATTGGTGGTGCTCGATTTTTCAACAAGTTTGATGTTCGCCATGGATTCCATCACCTCCTCGTTCGAAAAGAAGATCCCCTGAAGACGGCCTTCGTTCTTTTCGAAGGAACTTGACAATGGATTTGATGCCCGATGGGAATTTGCAATGCCCCTGCCACGTTTCATCGTGCGATGAATATGACCTTTCAGAACTTCATGCAAAAAACGAGGTTGGCGCAAAGCATTATAAATTATTGTGTGATAGTATATATGGATGATATCCTGGTGTATTCGAGTTCCTACGAAGGGCATGTACAACGCATCGAGCGGGCGCTACACGCTTTGAAGGACGCAGGGTTCAAGGTGGCTCTCGAGAAATGTCAGTTTTTTCTCACTATGATCTCCTTTCTCGGCCACGTGGTTTCGGACAAGGGGTTGCAACTGGAACCGCATAAGGTAGCCGTTGTGAAAGACGCGCCGGTGCCGACGTAAGTAACACAAGTACGCGCCTTTTTGGGGCGGGCATCATATTATTGAAGGTTTATCAAGGGGTTTTCAGCAATTGCGGGACCGCTCACAAACTTGTTGAAAATAAATCAGCCGTTGATCTGGACACCACAGTGCAATCAGGCCTTTCGAGAACTCAAGGCGGCTCCGATTTCGGCCCCGATCCTCATAAGACCGAACTCGGAAAAACTTTTTGTTCTCATCACCGATTGGCATCCCGAGGCGATCTTTGCGATCTTGGCACAGGCGGGACTTGATGGTTTGGAACACGTGGTGGAATATGCGTCTAAATTGGTCCCTTCATGCAAGCGGAACTACTCCGCTCCAATGGGAGAATGCTACGGGGCCTTGTGGGGAATCAGTCACTTCAGGGCTTACCTATATGGCCGGAAGAAGCCCAAGGATTACTCGGGTATGATCATGAACCACTGTTGGCCATGAAGAAGTCCAAGGATTACTCGGGCATGATTGGATGATGGACTACCACGTTGTAGAACATGAATTTTAACGTTCGTCATCGGAAACACGAGAAACACGGAAATGCGGACGGGCTGACACGGTTGCATCGTCCTGGCAAGGTACCCAAGAGTGAGAAAGTGACACCGTGGTATGATCCGGAGCCAAAGAATGAGCCCCAGTACGGTAAAGTGGAGATCCTTCTTAAAGATTAAGTGGACACGGACTCTCTCCCTCCCTTTTCTGGAACAATGGCGACTCCTTCTTCTGCTCCTTCTCTCAATCCCACCGACTCCCCTCCTCCTCTGCATTTGGAATTTTTCGCTAATCTCCCGGTCCAGGATAAGTTTTGTTATTTTTGCACATGTATTTCATGAGTTTATGGGGTAGATTGCTATCGCTTTGAGTCGGGGTTCACCGACTGGGTAGAATGTGCCACGTGTGTCAATCGTCTGCATGGCGCATGCGTTCGATATCGAACGAGTAGTAAGGCGTGAAAATGCCCTCTGTGTCGGACGGGCAAGCTCCCTACGGAAGTTCGATTCGAGGCCGTGAGAATTGATGGCCCCGAATACGACGAAAAATACCGAAGAGCTGAAGTATGGACGAATAAAATGTTATTGGTTAAATTAGGGGGCAAACCAGTGGACCATCTCACTAAGCATGACAGGCGTCGGACCACGGAGAGGTCCTGAGATTATCGATGGATCAACAATCATTTGGAAAAACGCAAAACAAACGGATCGGGATTATGGTTGACGGTTCCACGTCAATTTCAACGATATGACTGAACCAAATCGGCGCACGAGGAACAGGCCGCCCATTTTATGATATATGTCACTGAAGCGACCATCAATCAAAATCGATGGTTCTGGTCCAACAGAAAAATTTTCCAAAATTAAATAATCATTCTAGAGTAAAATTACATTATAAATTTTAAATTTTCATTCCATCTTGAAAAATGTCATTCTAATTTTAAAAATTTCCGTTTTACTTGAAAACTTTCCTTCCAAGAATGGGGGATCCCTTCTTATTTGAACTGCATGCTAGAGATGGAATGAAAGTTTGGATGAGTTCATGAAATATTTTAATTAGACTGTCATTCTAAGTCAGAATTTTCAGTCATAAATAGGTTAATCCAATCTAAATTATACGATGTTTATTGTAGTAGAATGAAAGTCTAATTAGAACATTTCATAAACTCGTCCAGACTTTCATTCCATCTTGAACAAATAGATGTAGTTGGAAGGGAAAACTCATATTTAGACGGAAACTTGTCAAATTAAATTGAAAATTTTAGAGTTGGACAAACATTGGAATGATAATTAATAAATATGAAGGATGTTTTTTCTATGGAATGTTTTTTCAACTTTCATTTCTCATGGGAATTTTTCTGTTGAGTCTAATATTCTTAATGACGTAACACACGTGGTCGCTAATTGTCTAGTCTGTGCTACCGATCGTGCACCCATACGTGGGCCAAACACGATAGTCCCAATGGAGGTAGAACATCTTTTCAAGCGATTCAATATGAACACGACAGATATTGACGTGCCACCTGGCCCCAACCATTGTGAGTACTCCATTCTCTTGGTGTTGATCGACCATTTCTCAAAGTATATCGAAGTTTACCCTTGTAAGACACGTAAGGCCTCAAAGATAACTACGTACATCGACTGGTTCCTCAATACCCATCTAGATACAGAGGAGATTGTGATCGATAATGGGTCTGAATTCAAAGCCGAGGTAGAGGAATTATTAATGCGTCATGGTGTTACTCTGCGACACACTGCTCCCCATGTCTCCCAGTCCAATGGGCTAGCCGAGAACGCGAACCGCATGATTAAGATCGCTCTCCGCAGGAACTTAGCGGCCAATGACACGCGTCCTTGGCCCGAGATAGTGTATCAAATCATCGGGATCCATCGGGCGACCCCCCATAAATTCACTGGATTTACCCCCTTTCAACTACGAACGAATAGTATCCCATGCATCGACAATCGGAGTGCCTTGAAAAATGCTGAAAGAGGGGGAAGGGACATGCAGTCGGCCCTCAAGGCCAAGGCTAAACGGTACGCAGAGTTAATGGAAAAGACTATCCCTAAGCTAACCTGAAAAAGACAGAAAAGGACCAAACTGGCCCACGGTAGGCAGGTCCGTAGTTACGAGGCCCGGAATGGGAATGCAGGCCTGCAACACCAGTATAAATTAGGGAACCTAGTGCAGGTACGTAAATGAACTCGCTCCCATGTTTTCTGGCTGCTTTCGAGCAGTGGAACTCGGCCCTAACGGAGCCGATACTGTGCGCATCGCTCCTGAGACCAATGCCAGCCATAACTCTTTTCCTATCGTCCGCCATACCTCCTACCTCCGCCCCCTCCCACCTTCAGAGGACCCTATCTCACCTTCGTTTTCTTTCTTTAGCCCAGACGAGGATCTCGCTTCCCCACCTTCGTCTGGTACCACTTCTCCTCGGTCTTCGTCATGAGTTTCGTCATCGATCCGACTCTTCCTCCACAACTTCTTCAGCCTCGACCTTCGTTGTAGTTTCGCCAAGTCGCGCATCCTTGTCTCAGTCCCAATCTCCTCCGGTTTGCGTAGCTGTTTAGCCACGGGGCTTGGTGCGTGGCGGTAGAAGTAACGATTTCAACGGAGCGAGGAGCAGAAGACATCCTGGTGGAAGCTTCGGCGTTCAATCGATTCTCCTGACCTAATGAGAGCGACGTAACGGTGATCCTCGCCTTCAGTGGCGATCTGTGCACTATCCACTTGCAGTAACGCAACGCAGTGATCACCAGCCTCTACGAGTGGGGGCAGGAGTGGGTAGCGGATTGGCGGCGGTGGCTAGCCCGACCAGGCCGACAAATAGTGGGAACCGAGTGTATCAATACCTTCTCTCTTCGGACTAGTAGCACAAATCCCCTGGCTCATCCCCTTCCCCCTCTTCGTCCCTACCCCTTGCACAACTGAATCGCTTCTCGGCCTTCTCCCTCCCTTCAAATCTTCCAACTCTCTAGCCATCTTGAGCTGATCCCCTTCTAACCTTGGAGATTCGCCCCGCCACGATCCCTCCCTTCCATCCTCTTTACCTCCGCAAGTGGACTGAATTTACGTCGATCAGCGTGTGCATACTAATAGTGAAGTGTCACTAGGCTCGGTACTATAGCAATCAGGAGTTAGAGATCTACAACGAGATCTCGCTAGTACTAACTGAGGCGTGGCCGACGGAGACAGAGACATGTGACACTTTGTTTGGACTTCTTTGCGGAGAGATTGTTGAAGGAGGTAGAGCGACAATCGCCTACGAGCTCCTCACTCTTCTGTCCTAGCTTATCGACTACCTGCCAACGAGCATCATCTTCTTCAATCCAAGCGACCCTAGCCAAGCCGAACCCGTCACTCTGGAGAGGACGTTGACGCCAACAAGAATTTGGGCGAACTGTACAAAGGACTTCCGACAATACCTGAGCGATCACAACCCCACGGTCTGGCGCCTTTTGGACCTGGACGACCTTGCATCAGACAATTCCGATCTATACGGAGTTTTGGAACGCTCACCAGGCACACGGCGAGGTGCCATCGGATGACGATCTAGGTCGCATAGCCATCGCAGGCCTGTTGGTGGAAGAAGAGTCGGAAGGCCGATCGACATCGAAAGAAGAAGAGGAGGCATCAACACCAGAGCCCCAGGGGGCCCCGCTGGTCCAAGCACCACCTTCTGCAAGGGGAGGATCTGCTCTGAATCCCGAAGTCCCTCCTGACGCCGCCAGTCGACATGATGGAGCAGAATCCTCCCGCCGATGTCGTCGCTCTCGCTCACCATCTCCTACCTCCTCCGCCCCCTCTGCGCTTCGTTCCCGTCCTCCTTCCCGCACTGACGCTCCATCCTCGTTCCATCTATCGCCGCCCTCTTGATTACCTTTCTTTCTCTCCTCTCCCCCATCTCGAATTCCTCTTGAGCTATCGCATCTTCGCCAACCAACTTTTCTGTCACCATTTCGCCGTGCGACTCTTATGCACAGTTTTTCCACATCGTGCTTCCTCCTTCCCTCTCAATATTCTTCTTTTCAGTGTCGCCTGGAGGCAGTACAACCATTTGGAGTTGTATTGCATCATCTCCGGGACCTTTCCTGCAGTAGAGGACTATGACTCCCTACGCGATAATATCCTCCGCACTATCCCTACCCTGTATCCCGACTACCTCCTCTCCCTCTCCCGACCCAACCATCGATTCCCTCGAGCATACCGAATCGTCCACTTTGTCGATCTCGGGGACGAAGCGTCCGATTACTTCCCTCCGCTCCCTGCTGAATGACCTAGACCACTCCATAACCACCTCCTCGTCAACTACCGCCGATCGGACTTTCAGTGACCGTGCATAACCAGGCAAGATCGGTGGACCATGATGGTGCCACTTGGACGACCTCCGCCAGTCAAAGAGGCCGGGAATCGCACATGACAAGGTTGGGTTGAAGAGGAACAAACCAGCAGATTCACAAAGACAATTGCACTTGATGTTGGCGTCACATATCGCCTTGGTCGATCAAGTGCTTATGCAAGATTTTGTTGTTTGATACGCTGGGTTTCTCATTCATCTCCTCACCTCCTTCTTCTCCCTCCACCTTGTAAACTAGTTCTCCTCCATGCAATCAGGAGATCGCATACTTTTGGAACCCCTTGAGCGTCACATATGTGACGCACCAGCTTCCGGACCTGCGCCATCTTCCAATCGGATTTCCCCCCCCCTCTTTTTTTTTTTGAATTTTTGGTGTTTTTGCAAATCGGCCAAAGCCGCTTTTTTTTTTTTTTTTTTT